>CM046006.1:76779499-77379499 GCA_025175895.1 Wurfbainia villosa | reverse complement strand
TTGAGCTTGGCTTGTTTAATGAGTATCAAGCTCGATTCAAGCTTAAATCAAGTTGGTTTAAGTTTGGTTTATTTAAACATTATCAAGCTCTTAAATCAAGTTTGTTTGTTTATTTAAATTTTTAATATTTTAATTATTATTTATAAATTAGTATAAATAAATTCAAAAATAATTTTTAAATGAGTTTGTTCACGAACATTGTTCACGAATACTGTTCACGAATATTAACAAGTCGAACATATACGTATTCAAGTTTGTTTATTTAATTTATCAAGTTGTTCAAGTTTGTTTATTAATTGACTTTGATGCATAGTGAACGAACGTAAACGAGCACTTATCGAGTCGAACACTAAACTTATTCATGAACTCTTGGTTCGTTTACAACCCTACATACGGGAGAGCTTTGTGGCTAGCGTGACAGTAAAGTTGCATCAATGAGCAAGGGTCAATCTCCGAGCACTACAAAAAAAACATAAAATAACGACCGACATTTCGATCGCTAATATAACTTAGCGACTGAAATTATCAGTCGCTAAAAAACTGGTCGCTAAATTTAGCGACCGAATTACCGTTCGGTCGCTAAAATTTAGCGACTGAATAATAATTTAGTTGTTAAATTTTAGCGACCGAATGCTAATTCGGTCGCTAAATTTAGTGACTGAACACTTATTTGGTCGCTATATTTTGCGACCGAACACTTATTCGGTCGCTAAATATAGCGACTGAATAAGTGTTCGATCATTAAAAAATATATTTTTCAATATAATTACAATTAATTTTGTAATGAAATAAACCTGTAAACAATTAATAATATATATCAACACCAATAAATTTAATACACTATTAAAACATCAAAAACAATTACATTCAAATTTTAGATTTCACAATACAAATTATTTAATACAAAGTAAAAAAAATAAAATACAATGCAAACTAATACAAAATACACTCATGTTTCCAAAATTTTACTTGCTTAAGAAGCCTAATTAGTGAACCATGGAAAGTAAATCTTGGCGACTGACGTTGAATGCTTTTCTAATTTACACCATTCTTTTAGAAAAATAATAACTACCTCCTGCAAAGACAAATCTAATACATATAAAATTAACACAGTTACAATAGAATCTGGATAATTTCTAAAGCCAGATATAATATTCTGTTTTGGAGATCTCATCACGAATAAAAGAATTAGTATCAACATCAATCATTTAAATGAATATAATATAAATGCTTACCTATCACCAATACATCTGAGCATATTATGGTCATCTTGTGTCATCATCTGATCTGTCATAACAAATAACTATAAAATATTATATAAGGTTCAAATATAATCAACAATTAACTATGATAATTCCTTATATTGAATAATAAATAGTCTTGCTAAAAGTTTTAATCTTACAATTTAATCATCATCATTATTTGAGTCAATAATATTAATAGCATCCAAGTCAGAATCACTAAACTCAAGTTCCTCGTCGTTGGAAATATATCCATCATCTAATTCCTCATAAGTAAGATTTTCATCTACAAGTAACTGAGGTATCAATTGAATTTGTGAATCAATTGAATATCTTGCCACCTCTTTATTTTGAAATTCTTCATGATTTTGAGTGCTCTGTATAGTGTTAGGCATTTCTATGAGAGATCGAGACTTTATTTGACAAACTGCTAACCAGTCATTAGATCTTCTCTTCGTCGGGTATGCAGTATAAAAAACCTGACTTGCTTGTACCACAAAAATGAAAGATTCAAACTTCTTGAATTTTTTTGTTGCATTAACTTCAACTAAATTATAGTTGAAATGTACTCTAGTTTCAGTTTTTGGAGTCGGATCATACCATAAACATTTGAACATCACTAATCTTTGTTAGGGCAATCTCTTGCCGTAATATGGTTTTGATGGTGTGGCAAAGTGTTTAAGTTAGTTTGATATGTTGATTTGATATGTGCGTTGAAGTCGTACAGGACTTAGTAATTCGCACATGGAGCCATGGCGAGTTTCACATCTCATGACTCGTGCCTTGAGTCGGTGAAGGATAGCTTTGCAGAAGCTGTGCGCTTGGAGCATCCGAGGGACCGTCGGACGAGGAGCTTGGAGTGAAGCCGGAGGAAGTAGACTTCGAGGCAAGAGACGCGAAGGAGCATTGCAGAGCCGTGCGCCTGATGCTGCCGAGGGACGTGGCCGCGAACGAAGAGAACTTCGAAGGCGAGGGACTCCGAGGGATGAGAGTGAGCGATTGTAACCCGGGAAAGGTAGCTCTTAGGTGAAACTTGGCCATTTGGCCAAGTGTCGGATGAGTTTTCCCGACACCAGTCGACTGCCATGTCATGGCAGTCGACTACTCTGAGTTGATGGTTCAATCGACTGGTCTAATGTGGCTGAATCAAGTTGATCGATCATTGCCCGACATGGGCGGTCGGTGATGGCTGATCGTCGGCCGATCGAAGGACAACGGTGATCGATGTCACCGCTGCGCAGACGCATGGAGTCGACCTCGTTGAGGACTCGGTGGTTGACATCGATCGATGGGTGCCATCGATCGGGATGCGATCATGGATGGTATCCAACGGAAAGCAAGCGGCCGTTATTGGGCAGCTGCGATTGATGGGTGCCATCACCGACCGGGTCCTCGGAAGAAACCCTCTTCCTCTATAAAAAGGAAGGGGATGGGGCTTTGGGGGGTAAATGCTTGAACGCCCAACTACTCCAAAAGTGCCCTAAATGATTTTCCACTCTTCTACTTGCTCTAATCTTCATTCCATTGTAGAAGAGTGATCTTTGTGTAAAAGAGGTTACCTCCACCTAGCTTTGTGCAAAGGAGAGATCTAGTGGATAGATTTCGGAGTGATTCACCGTGGACGAATCGGACCGTGGATTAGCGGCGTAGCCGTGAACCACGTTACATCTCCGTGTTTGTATTGTCTTTGTTTTATTTCTATTTGCTTGTCTTAGTTTATTGCTTCCGCTTGCGCTAACGTTTTGTAGACGAGCGAATTACGACATCCAAACGAAAAGGGCTATTCACCCCCCTCTAGCCGGCCAATCGATTCCCTACAAGTGGTATCAGAGCCAAGGAAAGCTTGTCGAGGACTAACCACCACAACAAGCAACTTTCAAAATGGCCGGCTCAAATATCCATCCACCGAAGTTCGATGGCGAATTCGCTTGGTGGAAGAAGCGAATGGAGGTATTCTTCGAAACCGACTTTGAAATTCTATTAATAATGGAAAATGGTTTCGAGTTGCCTAGGAACGAAGATGGGGAGCCATTGGAAAAATCAAGGTGGAGCAAAAGGCAAAGAGAAGAATATTTGGCAAATTCAAAGGCCAAGCACCACCTATACAATGTCCTTCCTCAACAAGAAGTCAATAGGATAGGAGAATGTGCTAGCGCCAAGGAGATGTGGGAGAAACTAATAGAAATCCATGAAGACACATCCGAGGCAAAGCTAGCAAGGAGAGACGTTTTTCGCTCCCAATTGTCCAATATCAAACTTGAAAAGGGAGAAAAGGTAAAATTCCTACACTCTAGATTTAAGAAAATACTAACCGGTTTAACAAGTATAGGTGAAAAACTCTCCAACCGGGATATGGTAATGAAGGCCATAGATGCTTTTCCCCGGTCCTCAAAATGGAGCTCCATGGTGGACTCATTTTACATCTCCAAGAACCTAGAAGTGAGCACCTTGGAGGAATTCTTTTCAACCATGGAGCTTCATGAGACAAGGCTTGAAGGTATACAAGAAGAGCCTAGAGTCCAAAATTCAAGGGGAGTAGCCTTGTTGGCAAATAAGGGGAAGAAGAAGATGGAAGTCCCCTCCTCCTCATCCGATGAAGCCTCTACCTCCTTCATGGATAGCACGGAAGAAGCCTACATGGTAAGGAGGGTAAGACGTGCGTTAAAAGGTTTTCATTTTCATAAATCTAATGATAGGAATAGAAGACCAAGGGGGAAGGTCATATGCTACAATTGCCAAGGAGAGGGGCACATAAGGGATAATTGTCCCCTCCTAAACAAGAGCAAGGAAGAGAAGAAAAAGAAGGAAGAAAAGAAGAAGAAGAAGGGGAGCAAGAAGAAAGAGGAGAAGAAGGCCAAAGAAAAAGGAAAGTCAATGACTCTCAAAGCAAAGACATGGGATGACCTTGCCTCCTCTTCCTCATCCGAAGAAGAGGAACAAGTCTATTCCAACCTTGCATTGATGACTTTCGATGACTTGGATTGCTCCTCCACCGAAAATGAAGAATCAAGCTCAAGTAGAGAGAGCTCAAATGAAGGGGGAGCCTCTACCTCCTCCTCATCCGAAGAAGAAGAAGAAGACATGGAAACTATGGTAACGAATGCTTCTCCTAAGAAAATAGTTTCCATAGTTTCTAGCTTAACTAGGGATTTATTTAGAGCTAAGAAGAAGAACAAAAGCATGCTAGATCAAATTAAGGATTTAGAAAATAAACTAGAAAAATCATGCTTAAATGATAATATTTCTTCTGGCCTAAATGATGCATGCTCACATGAATATATGTCATTTAATGTTAGTGATGCATGTATGGATGAAAATAGGGCTTTAAGAGAAAAGGTAGATTATTTAACTAAAGCCCTAGAAAAATTCACTATTGGCTCCAACACATTAAATATGATCTTAGGGAGCCAAAGAGCTAGTTTCAACAAGAAGGGCCTAGGATATAAGGAAAAGAAAAATGAAAAGACCTACAAATGCCTAATAGCTAGGGGACAAGATAAAAAGAAAGTAATTGCTAGAAAATGGATCCCCAAGGAATATCTAGTGAACCCAATAGGAAAGAATTGGGTTCCAAAATCCATCCTTAAGGGTTAGGATAACCCTAGGGTAGTCAACCACATGGACCTAACCTATATCATATTTTAGTTGACTTAGGATGACGGGACAACTTTTTTTAAATAGTGTTGGGTGATGATAACGTACCCATAAATAGATAATAATGCTTAAATCATGATGATTGATGTAATTCCTATGTATATTTGCAATCATGATTTATGTTTTTGAAATTTGGCACGTTATCATGAGAAATAGATTTGAATCATGCTTTAGGTGATACTTTGTTTATTATCATCATATAATACCTAATGCATGATTATAATTTGATGAAAATATGTATTTCATGATCATAATGTAGAATTCATTCATATATGCCCTTATGATCATGAGGATTATTAGGTTGATACTTAACCTTGATAGAATTGCATGAATATATTGGTTAAGTATGCACAAATACCCCCTAGGATGCATCTCACACTCACTATAGGCTAACTTGATTGAAAACTTAGCATGAGTGAGATGTTAGGATGATACAAATGTCCACTAATGCCTATGACATTTAGATGGTCATTTAAGGTATCAAAATAGCAATAATAGACCAATCATGGGGAAGACTTATGTTTAATTCATAGACATATTGCCCAAAGATCATGGTTAGATATTTCATATGTTTTCAAAACAATTTCTTACTTTAAAATACATGTATTCATGTTTTGAAACAATTGGATGCAAGACTAGGTGTTAAAATGGATACTCTTATGATCAAAAACCTAGTAGTTTTTAAAGCTTTTGGATTTTTTGGCAAATACGTGAAAATATAATGATTTTTCATGAAAACATATTTTTCACTGATAGATATACTTAAAATAAATGTGTTCCCCAAATTTCATGATTTTTTTGAATTTTCTGAAATTTTTAATGCATTTCTGAAATTCGGTCTGAAAATCAGAAAATCCGGAATCACGTGCGATCGGTAGTATCTCGAACGATCGATTGATGGCCTGAATATCGCATCAAGAATTCCGATTTTAAATCAACTTATGGTATTTTCTTTCTATTAGACTTGATGTCATGTGTTTTTTAACTTAGTAATAATCTTTTTGATGGTGTCAAAGGGGGAGAAATGATTATGTTTAAGTTAATTGTGATAGGGGGAGAAATTAAGGGGGAGTTTCATGGATTAAGGAGGGGGAGTTGCATGTTGCTATATCATGTTTATGTTTACATGCTTTCTCTCCTTTAAAATTATATCAAATGTTTTTACCTAACTTAAACGGATTGTCACACATCAAAAAGGGGGAGATTGTTAGGGCAATCTCTTGCCGTAATATGGTTTTGATGGTGTGGCAAAGGGTTTAAGTTAGTTTGATATGTTGATTTGATATGTGCGTTGAAGTCGTACAGGACTTAGTAATTCGCACATGGAGCCATGGCGAGTTTCACATCTCATGACTCGTGCCTTGAGTCGGTGAATGATAGCTTTGCGGAAGTCGTGCGCTTGGAGCATCCGAGGGACCGCCGGACGAGGAGCTTGGAGTGAAGCCGGAGGAAGTAGACTTCGAGGCAAGAGACGCGAAGGAGCATTGCAGAGTCGTGCGCCTGATGCTGCCGAGGGACGTGGCCGCGAACGAAAAGAACTTCGAAGGCGAGGGACTCCGAGGGATAAGAGTGAGCGATTGTAACCCGGGAAGGGTAGCTCTTAGGTGAAACTTGGCCATTTGGCCAAGTGTCGGATGAGTTTTCCCGACACCCGATCGCTATGTCCGCGGCAATGATCGCTTCAGTCGATGGTTCGATCAATCGGTCTAATGTGGTGAATCAAGTTGATCACCGATCGCCATGGCGCTGATCGATGGCTTGATCGATCGCTAAGGAACGATATGATCGATGTCACCGCACGGGCACGTAGAGTCGACCTCGTTGAGGACTCGACTGGTTGACATCAGTCGACTGATGGGTGCCATCAGTCGACTGATGCCAGTACCGTTGGATGATATCCAACGTGGAAAGCGGCCGTTATTGGGCAACGGCTACAGCACCAGTCGACTGATGGGTGCCATCAGTCGACTGGTCCTATGTCAACGGGAAGAAACCCTTTTCCTCTATAAAAAGGAAGGGGATGGGGCTTTGGGGGGTAAATGCTTGAACGCCCAACTACTCCAAAAGTGCCCTAAACGATTTTCCACTCTTCTACTTGCTCTAATCTTCATTCCATTGTAGAAGAGTGATCTTTGTGTAAAAGAGGTTACCTCCACCTAGCTTTGTGCAAAGGAGAGATCTAGTGGATAGATTTCGGAGTGATTCACCGTGGACGAATCGGACCGTGGATTAGCGGCGTAGCCGTGAACCACGTTACATCTCCGTGTTTGTATTGTCTTTGTTTTATTTCTATTTGCTTGTCTTAGTTTATTGCTTCCGCTTGCGCTAACGTTTTGTAGACGAGCGAATTACGACATCCAAACGAAAAGGGCTATTCACCCCCTCTAGCCGGCCAATCGATTCCCTACAATCTTTTTATGGATAAAGCAGGATATTCCACCTCAATAATTTCATCAAGTATACCATAATAATCAAATTGAGTACTAGTGTTATTATTAGATCCTTTTACGCAAACACCTGAATTATACGTTATGACATTTGAATCACGGTGTGCCACATAAAATTTGAATCCATTAACATAGTAACCAGAGTAAACTCTTATATTATGTAGAGGTCCTACTGCATCATTTGATCGTCGATCCTTCACCTGATAAAAGTAGTTATCATTTAATGTCTCGATTATAAAATACAAAATAAAAATAAATAAACTATCTAACTTACGTAGTTTGCAAACCACGATGCAAATTCCGTTTCTAACTTTTTCTCCACCTCACTTCCCTGTATCATTGGATTTTGAAGGTGTAACTCTTGTTCATACAAACTACCAAGGAATCAAATTTATCTAATGATGGTATAAACAATAAAAGTAAGATGATAAATAACTGAATATAGAAAATAACTCACTTTATATAAAGTTTGACCTCCTCACAACTTAGAAGTATAGATGTGGTTGCTACATGATATTCTTTTAGATCTAACCATCTACGTGCCATGTTGGCCTACCAGGAAACTTGAATATAGAAAGCATCCCTGGGTCTAACGGTTGAGTATCATCAAAATTTCGAGGACACTTGCGATGTCTGGTTTTAACGTTGTTAGCAAAGTAATATGCACAAAAGGAAGATGCTTCTTCAACCAAATAAACATTACATATTGATCCTTCTACTCTTGCTTTGTTACGCACATTATTCTTTAATTTCTTCAAAAAACGTTTAAATGGATACATCCATCTGTGCAGCTGCACAGGACCAGCTAGCAATGCCTCAATAAGCTAAATAAACAGGTAGATGTTCCATTGATTCAAAAAAGCTAGGTGGAAAAATGCGCTCAAATTTACAGAGTATAAGAGGTATATTACTTTCTAACTGAAGCATTTCAACTCTGGTAATAACCCTTGATGTCAAATCTCTAAAAAACAGACTCAATTCTGTAAGTGCTTGCCAAATATTAATAGAAAGTAGGTCATGAAAGGCTATTGGAATAAGTCATGAACACATGACAATCATGACTCTTCATTCCAAACATTTTTAATTTGGTAGTATCAACGCATCGAGCCATATTCGAAGCATACCCATCAGAAAACCTGATTTCTTTCAACCAACTACATAATAATTGCTTACTTTCTTTGTCAACTGTATAACAAGCCTTTGGAAATTGATGAATTGTTTCATTCTGATACAACTCAGGTTTACTAACTAATTCTTTCAATTCCTCACGAGATTTTACTGTGTCTTTAATTTTTCCTGGAACATTCATCACAGTATTGAAAATATTATCGAAATTTTTTTTGTCAACATGCATCACATCAATATTATGTCGAATGAGCAAATGCTTCCAATATGACAATTCCCAGAATATGCTCCATTTCTTCCAACCACATTTGCACACTCTACCAATATGTTTATTTATATCATCACAATCAAGCTCAGTTACTAGTATAAATCCATAGTTATCTATTTCTTGAATGATCTCTTCCTCCGACTTGACAATTGGTGGAAGTTTTGTGACAACTGCATTCTTTAGGAAATCTTTTTTATTTCTCCCGAAATGGTGCCCAATAGATAAGAATTTACGATGATTATCAAACCAAGATATTTTCCCACAGCAAGGTAATGTAAATGCATCAGACTCATTCATGCAATGTGGACATGCTAACTTACCAGCCGTGCTCCATCCTGACAATATTGAGTATGTCGGAAAATCATTAATAGTCCATAATAAAGCAGCATGCAAGATAAAATTAATTTTATTTGCAATATCATAAGTCTCTGACCATACATTCCATAACTCATTCAACTCAAAAATCAGAGGTTGCAAAAAAATATTTATCTTGTCTTTCGGGTTCTTTGGATCTGGAATAAGCACAGTAAGAAACATATATTCGTCTTTCATGCACATCCATGGTGGTAAGTTATATAGTGTTAATATGACAGGCCAAGATGAATATTATTGTCCTGATTGACTAAATGATTGAAATCCATCGGTTGAAAATCCTAGTCTGACATTACATGGATCCATTGTAAAAAAAGGAAATTTTGTATCAAGATGTTTCCATGCAGCGGAGTCAGAATGATGACACATTATATCTCCTTCGTCTGCATGCTCATGATGCCACCTCATGTGGCTTGTTGTTGCAGCAGATGCATACAAGCGTTGAAGTCTAGGGGTCAATGGGAAGTAATACATGACTTTCCATGTTACATTCTTCTTCTTTTTTTCCTTAATATGCGACTACGGTGCCTATATCGAGGATGATCACACATTTTGCATTCAGTACGTTCGGCATCATCATTCCAAAAGATCATGCAGTTGTTTATGCAATAATCTATTTTTTTCACAGGCAAATCTAATCCCCTAATTAATTTCTTTGTACTGTAGAAACTATCAGTCATTATGTTATCAGCAGAGAGTAACTCTGACATTAACTGACAAATATCATCATAACAACGTTCTGAGAAATGATGGTCTGTCTTAATGTTCAATAGTCTTGCAATATATGATAGTTGAGAATGACAAGAAGGATTGCCCTCTTATACTTCTTTTTCACTGGCCTTTAACATGTCATATAGTTTCTAGATAACTAGTGTTGGTATTTCATCCAAGTTTGAATGATCAAGCACATTTATCGCATCGTGAACCATTGATTGCATACCAATGTCATTTGATGGATCCTCTGTAGTAAATGGGGTAGATGAAGATGCACCATCATATCCAATTGCCTCATATAAATAAGGTTCACCGTGACAATATCAATTATAATAATTTGGAACAAAATCATATTTACCCAAATGGACTTTCACAATTATCTCATCACGAAAAGTTGTATTTCTACATTTGCATTGAGAACATGGACAACGTAGTTTATCACCATTCATACAATTTGGATGACACTTAGCGAAATTGACAAACTCTTCAACTTTATTATAATATTCTTCAGTTATAAACTCATTTACTAATCTATTGCACATCCAAGATTTATCCATGTTCATTATAACCTATATAAGAATAAAATTTCAATATTATCAAAAGTGTATGGTCTTTCTAATATTTTGTTAAATAGCATGTGCATTAAAATAATACTGCATTCATAAGAAATATAAGGTTTTCCTAAGTTGCAAGGTTTTAAATTAACTAATCAAGGCACCAACTTTAAAATTAAATCAATTAACCAAAGAAATATTTTCGAAGTTGAAAATTTGAAAGTACCGTTTGCTCAAAAGTCCTCGTCTTGACGAATGAACCTGTATAATTCTTGGTCAAACCTCCTCTATTGCTTGAACCGTACAAAAACTGAGAACTTGACCATCCTATCCCCTCAAAAACTAGGAATCCTCGTTGCCGCAGCTCAAGGCAACTTCGCTTCGCAGCTCAAAAATTGTCATGGCGACTTCACTTCACAGGAATGGCAAGGCCGCCTCGCTCGCTGTTCTAAGCAAGATGGAGGAGGTGCGGAAGGAGAAGAGAGGAATTAATTACCTCAAACGAAAACGAAAACGACACCTCATTCGAACAGGAGTAGGAGAAGCAGCGCAGGACTTAGGGTTTTGGGAGAAAATCGCCGGCGGAGTTTGGGAGGAAAAATGAGAAGGGATCGGGAAAAGTAATCGGAATTAGCGATCCATTTTGTTCCGTCACTACTTAATATTTAGCGACGGTATTTAAATCCGTCGCTAAATAGCCACCGAATTTTTATTCCGTCCTTAAATAGTATCAACAGTCGAGCCAGCAACTCGACTAGACCTTCGCAAAGTCGAACAGATGCAAAGTGAGCTCGAGGGGCGCCTCTACTGCTGGGAAGTTAATTAGCGACGAAATGTTAATTCAATTAGCGACGGAATTAACATTCCGTCGCTAATTACCGACAGATTCTATATGTCGTCGTTAATTACCAACGGACTTATAATTCCATCGGTAATTAATTAGCGACGAAATAATATATTCCGTTGCTAATTACACGAGCAGTCGAGCCGTCGGCTCGACTAGACCTTCGCAAAGACAAATAGCTGCAAGGCGAACTCGACTGACGTCTCGACTACTCGTGTAATTAGCGATGAAATATTAATTCCATCGCTAATGAGCTAAGGGAATATTAATCTGTCATTAAATACCATCGCTAGGTCACTTTCCCCATCCGTCGCTTTTCACTTTCCCCTTTCCCCTTAGCTTTCACGGCCGAATATTTCTCTTCTTTCGTCGCTCTTCACTTTCCATCCGCGGTGCTTTTCTGCTGCTCTCATCCGACCATCCTCCAATGTGTCACGGTAAGTCGTCGACTTGCAGAAATCGACAGTCTGTGGTAGCACCGGGAAGAGGCTGTGCTGCTGTAGCGCCGCGTCGCGACCCAACAACGACGCGGCCTGGCAGGGACGCGACCCAGTCCATGGCACCGACGCAGCCTGGCAGGGATGCGACCCGGTCCATGGTAGCGACGCGGCCTGGCAGGGATGCGACCCGGTCCATGGCAGTGATGCGACCTAGCAGGGATGCGACACGGTCCATGGCAACGACACGACCCAGTCCATGGAAGCGACGCGACGCGACCAGTCCGCGGCAGCGACACTATCCAGTCCATGGCAATGCCGTGATGCATCCCATAGGCGACAGCACCGTGACGCGACCCAATCCATGGCAGCACTGCAACGTGACTAGTCCGCGGCAGCGCCGCGATGAGATGCGACCAGTCCGCGACAGCACCGCGACCAATCAGCGGGCATGCCCGATAGTGCCGTGATAGGCACAACCGAGACAATGGTCGTATGTGGTTGCGAGGTTATGTTCATGATTATTAGTTATGATTGTGATTAGTGTAAAATTTAATTGTAAGATTTATCTAGTTGTTATTGAATATATAAAGAATTATTATTGTTAGTTTGCTGATTATTGTAATTAGTTGTTTTTCAATTTGCTGATAATATTTCTAAGTTTTGTAGAAATTATTATGGCAGATCAGACATCGACATATGATAGTTAGATAATGCTTCGAATTATCGGTGATAAGTAAGTTGTTTAATTAATATTATTAAAAAAAAAATTTCATATAATAGTTTTTTATTATTATGAAATAAACAAGTGATTTTTTATTGTATATTTACTCCAAATGGACACGGTGTATCTGCATATATTACTGATAAATTTAAGAAGAGCAATGCACTTCTGGTTATACATGGAAACATATAGATTTTGAAATGAAAGAGTTCTATTATAAAGAGTTTTTGGTAATTATTGAATATATTTTTTATATTGCATAATTTATCCTTATACTAATTTTCTAAGGTAATTGTTACAGGAAAAATATACTTGGGAGCCTGGACATGAGATTGAATTTAAAGCAACATGGAACTTGTATTGCCAAAAATAATACAAAGATTTATTATATAACTGGAGACAACTTGAATCAAAATCATCACATGTACCGGACGATGTTTAGAATTCTTGGCAAAACATTTGGAGTAGAGATCAATAGAAATAAAATTCAATAATTGCTCGAAATAACAGAAACTCTGAGATTGCTGGCCTAGGTACAGGAGTCTCAAAACATACTTTTGGATCATGCTCTAATGTAGAGCATGCAATACAGTTGATGAGTTTACAAAAAAAAATTATTTGCTTTCCTTTAACCCAATGAAGTTTATTATTATGTGTCTCTGGATCTTATAATTATGATAGAGAGTAGTAGTTGTCAATAATTCATAATTACTTCGTTTCAATGATCCACATAAGATGCATGAGTAGATAATTAAGAAAATGTTGTTATAATTCCCATGACACTTAATGTTGACAATGTGAGCACCTATTAATGTGTATAAGGAATATTGCTTATTTATAATTATCAATGAATTAATTTTTATTTACTTAATTGTATTATGCAGAAAGAAACTTTACAAAGGTCATCCAATTCATGGGAGTTATTTCACAGTACATATCTAAGAAATGATGACTCTTTTGTTGATACTTGATCCAAAAAGATAGATGTAAATATCTAAATTTTATTACCTCTTTGATTTAGCCATTTATTTGTTATATTAGCTGTTAATTATATTTCTTTTCATAGGCTATTATGAGTGCTAGAAAAACACTAGCGTCTCAACGTACTATAGAGGGAGAGGAGCCACATACTCTATCACATGAAGAAATTAATGAAATATACTATGACGTTGTTGGTGGAGCAAAAAAAAAACTCTGTCTATGGTCTTGGTTCCCAAGCAAAGATTATTTTTGATCGTCAGATGTGCATTTCTAAGCTTAGGGGTCGTCCGGATTTTCCATCTGCAAAATTTCAAGCATTAGAGGAGGAGAATGCAGAATTAAAAGTCCGGGTGACGATATTAGAGCAGTCGATGTAATAATTTTTTGATCGTTTTGAGATGTCTCATTCATTAATGAATCTTTCTGCTTTTCCAACCCCCCAAACTCCCTATGGTTTTACTTCTCAGGAGATGCAAGATCCTAGAGCTCCTGATTCATAGGTTGTATATGAAAAATGTATATAGTTACGAATATATTATTTTAGATATCTTTAATACTACTTGCAGATAATGAAGTCACAGAGATTGTTGGATATCGAGAGCTTCAACGCTATCATATTCGTGGATTTTAATGGAGATTCGTTTTGATTGAAGGGAGAATTTGTGTTCTTGTTTATTATATTCTTGGTACCGATAATGGTAAAATGTATGAGATTGGGGTAGATGAAGTGGACATGAAGGAGAAATATGTAAAGTTATTGTTTGAACTGACTGAGCTAATTTATGTGATGTTCGTGATTTCTACTAGTATGTTTCTTGTTATGCTGAAGGTGAGCAGCTTCAGTTTGAAGTTTGTTTAAATCAAATCTTTGTATCATAATTTAATGTAATCTGAAAGTTTGGTTTACAGGGCTGTTGTACTCTCGTGAAGGATCGATACAAAAGTCTGGAGAAAAAGGGTCTGGCACCTGCACTCCGACCCGATCTGTCAATGTTGATCCACGAATCTGACCAGCATAATCGACTGCCACGTCCCAGGCGAAAATTCCCAGTGGGACGCACCCCGGAGGAATCGAATCGTGACATTGTCGTTGGAAAGAAATGTGGTTACCGTTGCGCCACATCTCTGGGGGCAAAGGGAGCAAGTTATTTTTCACAAAAAGTTTGGAACCGCCAAGCTAATGACCCCCACCGATCGGTCCCTCGGCTATTGTGAGGGAGGTAAATCGTGGGTGGGCCTTTGACCCTTGACTCGGTGATAAGCACAAAAAAGGATATTTTTCATCTCAGGAGGAATTTTAGACCCTCGTTTGGAATCGAATCTGGACTTCCTCACAAACGTCACCTTGTGCTTACCATCGAGTCATCCCGGGGGACAGGGAGCAAGTTATTTTTAGTTTGCTGAACTGTTGCTTTTCATTAACTTATCAATGTTCTTAACATAATACTTCCTATCAAAGTGGAAGGGTAAAATATAGAGACCTAGGATCTTTTGCTTATTATCTGCTATGAATATGGCCTGTGTGCCAGCTAAATCTTAAAATTGCTTCAACTTTTCTTCCTCAAGCATCTTAGTCTAAGATTGGGTTTCTCGCTTTTGATCAGGAAGAGGAAATAATACAACATCAATGATGGGTCGATCAAGATGAACGTCAGACTCCTCTAGAATGATTTTGTTTATCACTTTAAAAAATTTCTCCTTTTTAAGTATGTTAATGATTCATCACTCCTAAGTTTTGGCTGTCAGACGGCTGTAGCTAGCTATTATTGAAGATTTATAAATATGATTTGTATCCTTGATGATGAAGCTAAATTTATATATTGTGAACTTGTGATTACCAAGTTCTTACTCAATGACTGCCTTTTCTCTGTACTTTGTGCAATATGCAAATGGTTGCTCCCTCGATGGAGGGACAAGTGTCGGTATTTGGAATTAACAATTTCGTATAGAGAATACAATTCACAAAGAAGGCATATTAATAGTGAAGTTTGATATTTCTTCCCAACTAGTATCAAATATTAATTTCGTGGCTTTCGTATCAAATGTCTCTGTCTAACACTTGTTTCAGAAAGTCTTCCGGATTGTTTTGATGTATCCCAAGGTATATCTTGTCATAAAGTTTCGAGTTCGGTTTATTTAACATTGATTATGTACTGCGATCTTGTATTGTAGATGTTGTAAGAAAATTTATTGTAGAATAATTTTTTTTTATAATTTTTATAATTAGCGATCGAACTCTAATTCGGTCGCTAATTAACGACCGAATTTCTTCGGTCCGAATTAGAGATCGGTCGCTAATTAGCGACCGATTATAAAAGTCATCACTAATTAGCGACGGAATTTTTATTTCGGTCGCTAATTAGCGACGGAATAAAAGTTCAGTCGTTAATTAGCGACGGAATTAAAATTCGATCGCTAATTTAGCGACCATAAGTAATTCGGTCGCCAATTAGCGACCGATAATGAGGGACGGAATTTTTATTCTGTCGCTAATTCCATCGATAATTTGAGTTTTTTTTTTGTAGTGGGGAGTTGTTGTTGGGACCGTTGTGACCGCTAGAGGGGGTGAATAGTATTGTTGAAGCTTGATGGATCGTTCGCGATCGTATCTACAAATCATGTTAGTGCGCAGCAGAATAACAATAAAAACAATAACACGATACATAATCACAAACACAAGAATATAACATGGTTCGGAACCGAATGATTCATATTCCACGGATCGGGCTTTAAAAGCCCTAGCAATGCAAACACGCACTACCAATCCAATGAACTCCTTCTCGAAACAATCTGGAGGTGGAGAAACCTCATAAAATAGCTCTTACAACAGTAAGAAATAAATACAAGCAAAATACAATAATAAATTGTAATACAAGTAAAGAAAACAACTTTACAAGAGCTTTTGGATTACTTGCTTTGTGGTTGCTTAAGTTGCACTTGGAGACCCTAAATTACACCACCAATTCGCCCCAAAACTCCTCAAGAAACGTTGATTGAAATCTCCTCCACGAGCTCCCTTTAAAGCTGCTGCCTGGGCTGGATTTCGCCTATCAGTCGACTGATCGGAATCATCAATTGACTGATGACACTGTTGCTGTGAGACAACGGTACGATCCACGCTGGAAAATCCAACGGATAGTGTTAGGATCTTTGTAATGGCTAGAGGGGGGGGTGATTAGCCTTTCTTTGTTTCTACAAGAACGTTAGCGGAAGCAATACAAATACAAATAAGAAAACAATGAAAGCAATGCTAACACCCGATGTATGTGGTTCGGAGATGACGCTCCTACTCCACGGCAATCCATAAGGTGGATTAGCCCTAGCCAAGCTTCACTAAATCCTCCTTTGGATGAATCAAGGTGGAGAAACCTTGTCTTACAATGCTCTCCTCTTCTTTACAATGATGGAAGATTAAGAACTAGAGAAGAGGAGGTTTAGAATCACAAAAGCACTTGGGAAAGCTTGGTGAGCACGAGGGTGTAGCTAGGAATGAGAGCACTAGCTTCACCAAGCTCCCCAAGGCCCCTTCTTATAGAAGAAGGGTTGTTTTTCCCGTTGGGCTTCGATCAGTCGACTGATGCTCACCATCAGTCGACTGCCGCCGAAGCCAACGACTTCTGAACAAGCAGATCCGCGGAGATACGTAGCCGCAATTTCCAACGGCCAAGTGATCAGTCGACTGATCCCTCCATCAGTCGACTGATGGAGTAATCAGTCGAGTGATCGTAGGCCGCAGTCGAGTGCGACTACACTCTGTGCTCGTATTTGCGTTGATCAGTCGGCGCCGCCATCGTTGGCGGTCGGCCGATTGCAATATCGATCCGATCCATCGCAAAGCAGTCGACTGATGGTCAGGGTTTCATCCTGACTTAGTCGAGCACCTGACCAGTCGACTGATACATCGTATCAGTCGACTGATACTCATCAAGTATGAGTAATTCACACTTGATTTTATACCATAGATCTAGACTCAACCTTCTAGCTCCTCATTAAGCCTTGTGCCTCCAGGATCCCTCTGAGTCCGCGACTTGTTCATCCTTTGCGCTTTGCTTCCAAGAGCTTCCTTCGGTTTCGTCATGTCTTGGGTTGCCAAATGCTTGGACTTTATACTGCCAAGACTTTACTTTGGACTTCTTTTGCCAAGGTTCACTTGGACTTTACGCTGCCAAGACTACAAGCTTGGTCTTACGCTGCCAAGTCCATCCCTTGGACTTCCCTTGCCAAGATCATACTTGGTCTTCCTTTGCCAAGGTTCACTTGGACTTTACGCTGCCAAGACTACAAGCTTGGTCTTATGCTGCCAAGTCCGTCCCTTGGACTTTCCTTGCCAAGATCATACTTGGACTTCTCTTTTACCAAGTCTTCATCCTTGGATTTCCCTGTCACTTAAACATATTCACAATTAGATCACAAAGCATTGCCTAACTTAGATGATTATCCAAACGTCAAAACATATAAATGCTTGGGGCATTGTTGCACCAACAATCTCCACATTTTTTATGTTTGACAATCATTTAAGTTAGGTCTTTTAAAGATACACACATAATCATATTTTCAATGTGAAATTCTAACTTAACTATTCCTTCTCCCCCTTTGACATATATTAAAAAGAGGTCTCATAAATGAAAGAATTAAAGGTGTTGGATCTTGGACTAAGGTATAAGATTGATATTAAGCTCCCCCTTAATCCAAGATATGCTTCATGATGTGTAAATAATACTTGAGGCAAAGCATAACAAAAATTCAAAAATTAAGTCCTAACTTTGCACCAACAATAGAAGTTTAGGGATGAAAAGATATATTTTATGAAACTCCCCCTAAAATACTGCATAAAATAGTCCTAAAAATTTATTTATGCTCAATATTATCATGCTATAGTTTTAGGACATCAAAGATACACTAAATATCAGAAAATGGAGCTAATTATCAGAAAACACAGTGTATCACTGACCGATTTACGAACGATCGCTACTACCAAATCGAAATTTCAGCCTTTTCAGCCCAATTTCAGAAATGCGTTAGAAATTCTAGAAACCTCGAAAAATCACGAAATTTTGTGGACATATTTCTGAGATCATACTTTATTAAGGAAAAATAGTTTGAAAAATATATGTTTCCCAGATTTCAATATTAATACAAACTTGGAAACTAACAAAAGGTTTTAAAAATTTGCAAACTTTGTACCACTTTTGTGTTCCATTTGAAAACTATTTTTCAAAATATGATGAACATAGTTTAAAATATATATGATTTGGAATTTCCAACCATGTTCTTAGAGCTATGCATTTATTACTTGAATACAAGTCTTCCCAATGATTGGTCCATAAGGTATTCATGTCTCTAGGTGTGTCATTGGCTCATAGTAATGCATCATAACAAGCATGATGAGCCAAGTACACCTTCCCTATCATCTCACATGTTCCTAAATGTCTCAATACAAAAATCAAGGTTGCTTAAGGCTTTTGTGAGATGCATCAAGGTATAAGACTAACATATGAATATGGGATCATGCAAACCTAGACTTTTACTCTACAAAGCACATACCAAGCTCTCTCTTTAATGATGAAAATTCAGTTTCGGGAAGAGCTTTGGTGAAGATATCGGCAAGGTTAGACTTAGATTCTACATAATTAAGTTCAATGTCCCCTCTTGCCACATGATCTCTTATGAAGTGATGTTTCACTTCAATGTGCTTGGTCCTAGAGTGATGTACCGGATTTTTGGTCAAGTTGATGGTACTCACATTGTCACAATAAACTTTAATGTTAGAGTAGTGTAGCTCATAGTCCTCAAGAGTATGTCTCATCCAAAGTAATTGAGCTACACAACCACCCATAGCCACATATTCGGCTTCGGTGGTTGATAAAGCAACACAATGTTGCTTCATACTACTCCAACTAACTAGGGAGGACCCAAGAAATTGACATCCACCGCTAGTACTCTTCCTATCCAATTTGCAACCGGCATAATCGGAATCGGTATAACCAAGTATCTCAAAGGACCTAGTCCTAGGATACCAAAGTCCTACATTTAGGGTGCCTTTAATATATCTTAAAATTCTCTTAACGACTACTAAATGTGATTCTTTGGCACAAGATTGATATCTTGCACACATACCTACCGCAAATAAGATATCGGGTCTACTAGCGATTAAGTATAGTAGACTATCAATCATACTCCTATAAAGTTTAAGATCAATTGATTTACCATCATGATCACTATCTATTCTAGTGCTAGTGGCCATAGGAGTGGTTACAATTTTGACATTTTCCAAATCAAATTTCTTGATCATTTCATTTGCATATTTGGTTTGATAAATATGAATACCTTCATTGGTTTGTTTGACTTGTAACCCTAGGAAAAAGTTGAGCTCTCCAACTAAACTCATTTCAA
This sequence comes from Wurfbainia villosa, assembly GCA_025175895.1. Lineage (NCBI taxonomy): Eukaryota > Viridiplantae > Streptophyta > Magnoliopsida > Zingiberales > Zingiberaceae > Wurfbainia > Wurfbainia villosa. Next base: position 77,359,745 of record CM046006.1, on the reverse strand, counting down.
ATTCATTTTCCATATTTTTTATAAAGTCTTGAAGAAGATCATCATTTGTTGACTCAAAAATAATGTCATCAACATATATTTGGGCTATAAAGATATCCTTTAATGTTGACTTTATAAACAAGGTTTGATCTACTTGGCCTCTCCTAAAATCCTTAGAAATTAAGAAAGATGACAATCTTTCATACCATGCCCGGGGAGCTTGTTTTAACCCATATAATGCTTTCCTAAGCTTATATACGTGGTTTGGATAATCTATGTTCTCAAAACCGGGTGGTTGCTCTACATATACTTCCTCCTTAATATAACAATTTAAGAATGCCGATTTAACATCCATTTGGTAAAGTTTAAATCCCATATAGAAAGCATACCCTAAGAGAATTCTAATAGATTCTAACCTAGCAACCGGGGCATAAGTCTCATCATAGTCAAGCCCCTCAACTTATTGAATCCCCTAGCAACAAACCTAGCCTTATTTCTAGTGATATTTCCTTGGTCATCTAGTTTATTTCTAAAGACCCATCTTGTAGTAATTATGGTGTTATCATTGGGTCTAGGTACTAACTTCCATACTTGACTCCTTTCAAATTGAGCCAATTCATCTTGCATTGCCAAGATCCAATCCGGATCATGTAATGCATCATTGATCGATTTGGGCTCAATTTGTGAAATAAGAGCAACTTGACTAGTAGGAGTTCTATGAAATGACCTAGTTCTTACTCCTTGAGATATATCTCCTACTACTTGGTCAAGTGGATGATCTTGATGAATTCTTAGGGTTCTAGAAGGGGTTTCAAATTGATCATTGTTATCTTCCACCCTTCTTTCATCATCGGAATCTCCTCTTCCTCCCCCTTGATCATTACCCCTTATGGTCAAATTTTGAAGTTTTTGGGTAATGTCTTGATTATTGTCATTAATATCCTTATCAATGGAGGACTTTCTAGGATAGGTACTAGTGGTTTCATCAAATTGAACATTAGAGGACTCCTCAATCCCTTAGGTTCTCTTATTGTAGTCTCTATATCCTCTACTTGTGGATGAGTATCCAATTAGGATTCCCTCATCTGCTTTGAATTCAAATTTTCCTAAGTTATCTTTGGTGTTTAAAATATAAACTTTACATCCAAAGACTTTGAAATAATGAATTGTGGGAATAGTCTCATTCCATAATTCAAATGGTGTCTTTCCTAAAAACCTATGGATTTGAACCCTATTTTGGATATAGCAAGTGATATTAACCGCTTCCGCCCACAGGTAGCTAGGTAGAGAATATGCATTAAGCATAGTCCTAGCCGTCTCTTGTAGGGCACGATTTCTCCTTTCCACCACCCTTTTTTGTTGGGGTGTTCTAGGACAAGAGAACTCATGCTTGTACCCTTACTCTAAACAAAATTGTGAAAATTTAGAATTCTCAAATTCACCACCATGATAACTACGGATCCGGTTGATTTTGAGACTCTTTTCATTTTCAACCCTTTTACTAAATCCTATGATTATTTCTAAGGTATCATCCTTATGTTTCATAAAGTATACCCAAGTATACCTAGAAAAATCATCTACTATAACTAAACAATATTTGCTACCATTTAAAGAAGGAGTACTATGACAATCAAATAAGTCAAGATGCAATAGTTCTAATGGTAAGGAAGTATTAGTTAAGGTTTTACCTTTGTGTGATGCTTTTGTTTGTTTTCCTTCTTGGCATGCATCACACATTTTGTTCTTGACATACTTGATCTTTGGTAGCCCTTTGACCAACTCTATCTTGGCTACCTTGGCTATGTTTTTCATGTTGATGTGCCCCAATCTCCTATGTCATAGCCAACTTTCTTCTTCTTTCGCAACAAGACACTTAGTGGAAATGTTAGAAGCATATGAAAGATCAACATAATAGATATTTGATTTCCTATATCCAACCAACATACAATCATTTAATTCCTTGTGTCTAATCATGCATTTAGAGGATTCAAAAGAAACATGATAGTTTGCATCACAAAGTTGACTAACACTTAATAAATTAAATTTCATATTTTCAACTAGTAAAACTTTGTGAATGACAATTTTGGGGGATACCTCAATTGTACCTCTATCTAATATCTTGAGTTTTCCACTATTTCCAAAAGACACCGCTCCCTTCTTCACATACTTAATTGTTGAGAACTTGCTCACATCTCCGGTCATGTGTGTTGAACAACCGCTATCCACGATCCACATACCTTGCTCTCCTACCTAAATCACATGATAAACACAAGCTTTTGGTACCCAAACATTTGGACCGGTAACATTAAGTAAAAACTTCTTAGGTACCCATGTTTTCTTAACCTTACCCTTAATGGTTGTTTTTCTATTTATTAATGAGATATAAGCAACTTCTTTTTCTTTTGGCTTGTATCCTACACCGGCCTTGTTGTAAACGGCTCTTTGTCGGCTAAGGATCATGTCAAGGTATTTTGAGTCATTTGTAAATTTCTCTAAGCATGTCTTTAACTCACTAACCTCATCCTTAAGTTTGTCATTCTCTTCCTTAAGCATGCAAGAATCAACATGTGAAGATTTTTCATTCCTAATGACCTTTAGTTCTACCTTCATGCTTCTAACCTTAGATTTAGACTTATCTAGAGCCTCTTTAAGATAAGCAATTGATTTATAAAGAAGCTTAACTTTAGGGGAGTTCATTACCTCATCGTCACTAGATGACGATTCATCACTTGAAGAGCCTTCTTCTTGGCTTGATGGATCGGAGTCATCCTCTTGGGCCATGAGTGCCACATGGCGTGTGACGTGGCAAAGCTCATCATCGGAGGAGGAATCTTCAACACTTGGTGTGTCCCATGTGGTTTGAGCCACCATGGCCTCCTTCTTCTTTTTCTCTTTCCTTTCCTTCTTTTTCTTTTATTTTTCTTCCTTCTTCTTTAGCTCCGGGCAATTTGACTTTATGTGCCCCTTCTTATTGCAAGCATGGCAAATCACATTGTTATTAAAACTTGAATTACCACTAAACTTACCTTTTGAAGAATGAGACCCTTTCCTTGATTCTCTATTCTTGAACTCCTTTGATTTTCTATAGAGCTTCTTGACAAAGTTGGCCATCTCACTAGACGAGTCTCCATCACTACTTAAATTATGCTCCGACTCGGATGATGATGACACTTCTTTTCTTTCTTTCTTCTTCTTTTCCTTATTTTCAACAAATAGAGCTAAACCCTTTTCCTTAAAGGACATGTTAGTTTTCTCATGCAATTCAAACTCACAAAATAATTCATCAATTTTAATTTAAGAAAGATCCCTAGTTACCTTAATAGCATCAACTATAGAAGTCCATAAAGAATTTCTAGGAAATGCTTGAAGAATATACCTTACCAAATCCCGGTTGTCAACTCGCTCACCTATGATGTGGAGTCCATTCACAATCTCCTTAAACCTTCCATGCATTTAGCTTACGGTTTCATGGGTCTTCATTTGGAAGGCTTGAAGTTGTCCAATTAGCAAGTCCTTCTTGGCCCTCTTTGACTCTTTGGATCCTTCATTTAGCTCAATGAGCTTTTCCCATAACTCTTTGGCGGATTCGAAAGGCCCCACCTTGTTGAGTTGCTCCATTGTAATGCCACATTGGATGGTGAGTACCGCCTTTGCATTTGATTCGAACCGCCTATTCATTTCCCTTGTCCAATCCTTGCTTGGAATAGGGTCTCCATGTTCATCCACCGATTCCTCAAAGTCATCTACAATGTTATGCCAAATTTCAATATTACTCATTAGATAATATTTCATCCTACCTTTCCAATACGCAAAATGACTCCCATCGAAGAGCGGTGGCTTGGCGGTGCTATATCCCTCTTGAAGAGCCATTGATGCCTTGGTTGATGGTGAAATCTTCCAAGCTATCCGGACTCTGATACCACTTGTTAAGATCTTTGTAATGACTAGAGGGGGGGGGTGATTAGTCTTTCTTTGTTTCTACAAGAACGTTAGCGGAAGCAATACAAATACAAATAAGAAAACAATGAAAGCAATGCTAACACCCGATGTATGTGGTTCGGAGATGACGCTCCTACTCCACGGCAATCCGTAAGGTGGATTAGCCCTAGCCAAGCTTCACTAGATCCTCCTTTGGATGAACCAAGGTGGAGAAACCTTGTCTTACAATGCTCTCCTCTTCTTTACAATGATGGAAGATTAAGAACTAGAGAAGAGGAGGTTTAGAATCACAAAAGCACTTGGGAAAGCTTGGTGAGCACGAGGGTGTAGCTAGGAATGAGAGCACTAGCTTCACCAAGCTCCCCAAGGCCCCTTCTTATAGAAGAAGGGTTGTTTTTCCCGTTGGGCTTCGATCAGTCGACTGATGCTCACCATCACGATCGCCGGCCAACGACTTGAACAAGCGATCCGCGGAGATCGTAGTGTAATTTCCAACGGCCAGTGATCGTCGATCGATCCCTCCATCACGACCGATGGAGTAATCGGCCGAGTGATCTCGTCAGTGCGTATTTGCGTTGATCACCGGCGTTTGCGTTGGCATCGATCGATTGCAACATCGACCGCCATTGCCAAAGTAGTCGATCGATGGTCGTGGTTTCATCTGACTTAGTCGAGCACTGACCGGCCGATCGATACATCATATCCGATCGATACTCATCAGTATGAGTAATTCACTTGATTTTACACCCTAGACCTAGACTCAACCTTCTATCTCCTCATTAAGCCTTGCACCTCCAGGATCCCTCCGAGTCCGCGACTTGTTCATCCTTTGCGCTTTGCTTCCAAGAGCTTCCTTCGGTTTCGTCATGTCTTGGGTTGCCAAATGCTTGGACTTTATGCTGCCAAGACTATAAGCTTGGACTTATGCTGCCAAGACTTTACTTTGGACTTCTTTTGTCAAGGTTCACTTGGACTTTACGCTGCCAAGACTACAAGCTTAGTCTTACGCTGCCAAGTCCATCCCTTGCCAAGATCATACTTGGTCTTCCTTTGCCAAGGTTCACTTGGACTTTACGCTGCTAAGACTACAAGCTTGGTCTTATGCTGCCAAGTTCGTCCCTTGGACTTTCCTTGCTAAGATCATACTTGGACTTCTCTTTTACCAAGTCTTCATCCTTGGATTTCCCTGTCACTTAAACATATTCGCAATTAGATCACAAAGCATTGCCTAACTTAGATGATTATCCAAACACCAAAATATATAAATGCTTGGGGCATTGTTGCACCAACAGATAGGACATTAGTTGACTGATCATACCAATCAGTCGACTGATAGAGCATTCACTTGACTGTTAACCCCAGCAGTCGAATCCGACTCCATTTTGTGCCCGAATTCTCGAGCACCAATCAACTAATCACCAGATCAGTCGACTGCTCGAGCCAGCAGTCGACTGACCACCTTGGGCAGTCGACTCCTAGGGCACTCTCCGCAGTCAAATCCTAGTTGACTCACTCCAGTCGACTGACCATAGATCTCAGTCGACTAATACATGTTAAACATGAGGTTTTAACCCAAGTATGGTTCCCACGTACTTATTAGACCACCCTTAACCTAGACCTAAACATTCTAGCCACCTCCGTCAGCCTCGCTCCTATCGGATCCCTCCAAGTCATCCATAACTTGTTCATCCATACGCTAGCCTTCAGGTGCTTCCATCGGCTATGTCATGCTAACGGTGTCTACACCGCCAAGGCACATTGAACTTATGCTGCCAAGACTCCGCTTGAACTTTACGCTGTCAACCATTGAACTTATGTTGCCAAGACTCCCGCTTGGACTTTACGCTGCCAATATCAAACCTCTTGGACTTCTCAAATGCCAAGACTAAAGCTTGGACTTTTCCTTGCCAACCCATGTTGGACTTTCCATGCCAAGCCCCATGCTTGGACTTTTCCTTGCCAAAACTCATGCTTGGACTTTACATGCAAAGTACTCAAGACTTGGACTTTCCAAATGCCAAGTGTCCCACTTGGACTTCCTTCATCACATAGTCAACCCTAGTCAATCATCAAAATCCCCCTCGAGTCAAACTTGAGTTCGGTCAATCATGACTCGGATCGATTGCACCAACAATCTCCCCAAAACATTATCAGACATCAATGTCAAATCTCTAGGTCAAACATCAAAACATCGCTCGAGTCAAACTCGAGTCCGGTCAATCGTGATCTGGGCCGATCGCATTAACAGTTGTAAGTCTTTCGGGATACTTGTCCTCCTGCTGCGCTAGTTCTAGATTGAATAATATGTTTTCTGTGATTTATCTCATTCGTATTGACTGTGAGACCGATTGACGAAGGTGCTGAGGGCGAACGAATCATCTTCTGCATCGATAGAAGGATTTTTTTTATAATTTAAGTGCCCGATTTTTCTTTCTCTGGAACGATATTTTTTTTTACTAACCTAAGATATTTTAAGTGTTCGATTTAATTAATTTCAAGAATGATCAATCCGATCTCAGGGATCTATGACATGATGCTAAATAGTTTCTATGTGAGATATACTCTATTGACTATCAAAATAAATCAGAAAAATATTCGTGACTTAGTAGTCAAGCCTAGCAATGCTGTCATGTTATTCTTATAAGTCAGATTCGACGTCAAAAATATACTTCATTCAAAAAAATAAATTTTCAATCTGTATTCACGTAGGATAGTTTGTATAATTTTTTTTAAAATTCAAAATTAAATTTATTCCGAGATGCCGTCTAATTTTATCACTCCATTATCCTCCTGAAAGTTGAACGAACGAACGAACGAACGGTATTCGTGGTCTCGTACTAAAGGCACTCCACTGCCTTGGATATTTAATTATATTTAATCCAAAACTTGGAAGCTATTCCAAGTTTTGGGTGCTGCTTTTAGACCCACTCACCTCGATACCATACTAAACTAAGATTGTGTTTAATAGATCGTAATATGTAATCTATCTTGTAATTTAATTCAGATTATATTATAAAATTGATTATTTTATTTATTATTATTTTAAAATTATAATGTAATATAATCTGTATTATAAAAGTAATTAAAATTTTATAATCTGAATTATAAAACAAAATTTATATAATCCGATTATATTATAAGTAGTAATTTGAAAAGTATTGAATCTTTCAAAGTCGATCGTTGTCGATCGTTGTAAATCATTGTCGTCACGCGTCGATCATTTGTATCGCCGTCGTTAGTTGTCGATTCTTTGATCGATCGTCGCCGATCGGCGATCGTCATCGGTTGTCGTCGGCCGTCGATCGATCATATAGTCGGTCGATCGTCGTCGTTCATCGTTGTTGTAAATCGTCGTCGTCGTAATCGATCGGTGTAATTATAATTTTTATCCAAACATAATAATGTAATCAAGATTATATTATATTCCATTACAATTTATATTACATTATCGTTATCCAAACATAATAATGTAATCAAAATTACATAATAATGTAGTCTAAAGAGCTCCGTTGGTACAGAATGTGTTTCATTTGAGTTCTAATTTATTTATCAGTTCAACGATAGAAACAGTTGAAAGGGATTGTTAAAACGATTATATATATATATATATTTGTATGGAATCTAATATTGTCACTCATGCTAAGACAGATTTTACAATTAATATGTTATCCGAGCGGAGTGGGAAAAGAGGGGACACTTGAAAGTAGAGCAATAGTACTGTTGGATTTCTGAACTCGGTCGAACTCGATGAGATATCGAAAGAGATTAGAGATTGCTCGAAAGAGCCTTCGTTCATCTATATTTACTATTTAAATCTTGTTCGAAAAGGAATAAAAAAAAACGGAGAATAATTTTTATTCTTTCTTATCCATTAAAAAAAGTTTTTCTTATGCAGAGTAATCCCTTTCGATAGTTATTATTAGGCTAAAAAAAAATTGTTTTATAAAATTATTATATTTCAAAAGTTAAGATCACCTCGAATTTAAATTTATTTTATAAGACCGATTATTTTAGCTTCCTCTCCGTCACCCGATTTCGTCCTCACGCGTTTAATCTTATTTTTATGAAAATACGATGGATGGAATTTATGGATAAAATAAAAATTGATTTTTAGATTCAGATTATTTTTTATATATTTTAATTAACACGTTAAAATTTATAAGACCTATCATAATTTATCTGTATCATAGTTATCGTGAAATAGATTCCAACCTCTGCTGGTTTCGCCATCACGCGAATATAACGCATAAAAAAACAATAGAAACGAATTATTTGAATTAGTCAACGGCACGGATAAAAGAAATACCGAGACAAGGAAAATAATGCGACGGATAGTCGGCCAATCGCTGCTTCCTGCTTCTCGCGAGACGCGGGCGGCGGACGATGGAGGCGATGAGGCACGTCTCCGCTTTCCTTCGCCCTCCGGCGGACGCAGCCGCCTCCTCCTCTTTCTACGTCCTCGTCGTTCTAAACCAGCGCCTACCCCGGTTCGCGCCTGTACTTTGGAGCCACGGTGAGCTCGTCGCCCCCTCGCCCTCCGGCCCCTCCCCCCTGCCTCTCTTTCTTCTTGGGTTTCCGATGGTGTTGTTGGGAGTGTTGATAACATTGGACTCGGGTTGTTTTGTGTGATCAGCGAAGCTCCGCGTTTTCGCCGATGGAGGGGCGAATCGGGTGTACGACGGCATGCCCGAGTTCTTCCCTGAGGTAGATCCGATGGAGATTCGCCACAGGTTAGGGTTTTATTATTAATTCTTGCGGAGTTTTCGTTTTAGGTCGAGTATTGAATAGTTAGTCGGTGAACTGCTATAGCTATTTTAGAACCAAATTTGGATTTGGTTTTGTGTCTTTTAAGGTACGTGATTTTGCAATTGTTTTTCTCTTTCTGAGCCGATGGTAGAAGATAGATCACATTGTTTAGATGCAAAAGAGAGAGTAGATGACATTCAATTATTCGTCCCGTTGACGACGAATTAATCTTCTGATTAGCTCAAAGAACATGGTATGAAATAAATAAACTGGTTCCTCCATGTTCCAGTATAGGAAGCAATCCAAAAGGACTTGTCATCCCCCTACCATTGAAGATTCTACACTCGTATAAACTTATGAATTAACCCATGGCTCTTTAGATTCGTTAACTTGTGAACCTAAAACCCATTAACCTGTGAAACTTATTCCTATCCCTATTGTTGGAAACAAGGTTTTATCATTTTGGCCTCTTCGTACCAGTGGGAGATGACTCCCTGTTTTGATGAGATAGCCGTAAGCCTCCTTTTCTTCTAACACTTTTACTACTACTCCTCCTTTCTACTCTCCTCATGACTGCCTATGGCACCATGTGTCAACATGCTGATGTGGCACTGTAACTCATTTGTTCTGGTCGAAGACTGCCACTCTTTTGGAATGAAATTGCAAACCTTCTCATGCACCACTAAACTTAGTGAAAACAAAAAAATTCATCAATTAATATTTGGGTATTAATCTATATGTAGCTTTGTTAAATTATTGTACTTTTTGTTTACTTCTTACTTAAACCCTTTATGCAAAAATAAATTGTAAATTTCTTTTGATAAGGACCAACTCATATTTAATCATGTTGGTGATATTGACTAGACATTGTTGTTATTTTTTTCTCTGTTACATGTTTAAATTAATGGTTCTTCCTTCTATTGAAATTTTTATTTTATTGATAAACTCGTTAATTACATTTTTGTACTCTCATGGAAAGGATAATGAATAGGGAATCGGGAATAGGGAAAAGTGACTTCAAACGTAGGATCTTTTCATTTTATAGAGTACAGAAATCAAATGTTCTGTTCAACCTATGCCAATTAAGTCTTTACTTCCTCAAAATCTGGCCATGCTACTATTTATATATTGGAGTAAAGAAGCAAATTTAGGAGAAATAGGTGATGCCGAGGCTGTAAAATGGTACCAATTGTCTGTTTTAGATCATGACCAAGTCCTTAATCTCAGTTCTCTATGTCAAGACAAGGCAATTTACTATGATTTGGTGGTGCTATAGTCTCAGAACGTTGGAAGAGTGATTTTGCTTCTGTAAATATATATACTTTTGTCATTGTTGCTGCACCTTGTATTTGCATTTGCCTATTTTCCTTCAACTTTTATGAAGCTACTGACACTTTTCACTTCCTTCCCAAGGTACAAACCAGACATAATTAGGGGTGACATGGACTCGATAAGACCAGAAGTGATGGAATTCTATATCAACTTGGTAGGTCTTATCACGATTGTTAAACATTTTATTGTTACTGAAAGGTGCTGAACCTTTTGTTTATCATGGGAAGCTCTAGTTAAACATAATATTTCACTTTTGCCATTTGGAGTATAATATATCTAAGCATAACGCCTCTTTAAATTCCATAAATATGATACTGATCTCATTATTAAGCTACTATGCACTATGAGTTCAAAATAATACAGATTAGAATGAGTATATGCAGATTGTATTTTATAATTTCATTCATAATTTCTCTGTTGCATGTTTTAGCATACAAATTCTCTGCAAAAGTTTTAAAAAAAATTGTTACTGAATGACATTAAAGTATCTTTTTTGTTTTTGTAGGGTGTCAAAATAGAGGATTTATCAGACGACCAGGACACCACAGATCTACACAAATGTGTTGCTCGTGTTTTGGACTCTCCAGACGAACTGAACAAGTCAAATGTAAGTTGCAACCATGCCTAATTCTTTTGTTATTTCTGCATATTTTAGTTGATCATTGTAGATGTATCCCAAGCCGACCCCACCTAGTGGGATAAGGCTTTGTTGTTGTTGTTGTATTGTAGATGTATCCCAAATTACTATGATCAGCTGCTTGTTTATTATCTCTGTTGATAGCTTGATGCATTAATTAGTAAATGACCAGTATGTTGATGAATTCATGTTCTGAATCCTAAAGATGTGCCTTCGTAGGCAAGGAATGAAAGAATTGTGTACTTTTGTTTTGAACAAATTTATCACGCATAAGAAAACAATTAATTGAATACATCATTCGAAAATGTTAAAGGTATTATATTAATAAGGTTTCGATCCAGTGGGTTAGTCCCACATTGATAGTATTATATTTTAGCATTTTATTTTGAGTCTATGTATATTCAAGTAATGACTATCTAATGAATATGATAAGAAAAAATGTTTTTCTATCCCCAAATTCTTTAAGGTACTAAATTGACCTTTTTAGGGATAGGAGTCCAAATGAGGTATTCCCATTAGGCAAGTTGTCAACTTGCCAATTCTTTTGGTTGTGCTATTTGTGCATCATACTTTCTGCAAATTTAACCCTATTTTACTTGTCTTAGAAACTCCATCTATTCTTAGAATCAACTGTTATATTGCTGAAGCCACATGCTCTCCATAGCTTTGCATTTTAGTTGCTGGAGCGCTCGGTGGAAGATTCGACCATGAAGCTGGAAACATCAATGTATTATACAAGTTCTCAAACATCCGAATAGTTCTTCTATCGGATGATTGTTTGATCCAACTTTTGCCGAAAACACATTGCCACGAGATCCACATCCAGTCATTGGTCGAAGGTCCACATTGCGGATTGGTTCCTTTTGGTGCGCCATCAGCCAGCACTACTACCACCGGCCTGCAATGGGACCTGAGTCAGTATATCAGATTATTCACCTTTTATTCTGCTTCTTTCTTCTTAGCATCTTACTAAATGGTGGTGGACGCCTGATGGTGTTGGTTTATTTGCAGCCGACACAGGAATGAGCTTTGGTTCTTTGATAAGCACTTCAAACATTGTGCTCAAGGACAAGATTACAGTCAAGTCTGATACAGATCTTCTTTGGACTATATCTATTAAAAAGGACATTTGAGAGACATCTTATGAATGCTGTTTTTCTGGTGATTATAGGTTTTTTCCACAGTTACATTGATCATTTGTAGGCCTCAGCATTACAAGGAACTCACCGCGCTGTATCATTTTTTTTTTTTGTTTTCCACAGACGGACTTCAAATGTGTCTAACTGAAACCATGTCCAGTTATGCCATTTGAGTTCTGCCCAAATATAAAAATAAAACCAGTGTAAATGGGTCTTCTACAGTGAAACAAAAGAGGAGGTTTTTTTTTATTGTATATTGCTTGATATGACATTATTATGGTAAATTTATAATAAATTTGAAGATGCCTGTCAGCCTCTATAGGTCGGCTCGGACCTCAGCGAGACTAGAAGAGTCTAAGTCTGTTGAGGTACAGTTAGTCGATGGACTTTGCTCGAATTAAATGTATCTCAATTTGCTTAAGATTTTTTTTTTACTGGAATCATATCTTCGATCCGATTAATTTCGAGAATGATCGATTTTATTTCATATATTTTTAATGGAGTATTAAATAATATATACTCATGTCGTTCTTGATTTGTTATTTTATTTGTTAGAAAATTTTGTAAATACGTTAGAAATCGAACTGTGGGTTCAGTGGATGAAAATGCATTTCATGTTGTTTCTACAGGGATGGTGCGTTGATAAATATGATATAAAATTGGCACAATGAATAAACTTCGATCTATGTATCAGTGGACTGTTTAATATCTATATCGGATCACATCCTCTATCGTATTTGTCAACACATCAAAGTCAATGATCACTCGTGATTTATTTCTTCTTATACTTTTGAGGTCGAAGTAAAATGACTATTATATTGACGATTTCTAGAGAATCTCTTTGCATTTCAAGCCAACGAGAAAATATTCAATTAATTAATTGTGTATGAATTTTTTATTTTTTCAAATTACACCTCCTAATTTTCAAATGAGCATTTTGCCCTTTAAATATGGAGTCGTCTGTTAACGGGTACAAAATGGGTAAATGCACAGCCGCCCGCCGCACCACGGTTTATTGGATATAAAAGTAGAAGGTGATTGAGAAGTCTACGTGAGCTCGGTGGACGACCATTTATCGTGCGGCGTTCGGGACCTTTCTCGTGTTTCGACGAGAGGGAGCGGCTCTGCGGCGGTCGGAGGGTGGAGAAGCGATGAAGTTCTGTAAGCGATACGAGGAGTACATGCGCGGGAGGGAGAAGGAGCTTCCCGCCGTCGGATTGAAGAAGTTGAAGAAGATCCTCAAGAGGTGCAGGAGAGAGTTCCACTCCCGGCGAGATGGCGGCGGCGGCGGCGGCGGCGGCGGCGGCATATGCCCTGATAACTGTGCAGGTATGGCCTCGGAATGAATCCGTTCGTATCTGTTTCTGGATGAGATCTTGGCTTCTTTTGGGGAGAACGAGTCTTATTTCTTCAATATCGTTGACATTTGTTTCTTCGGGCCTTTTGCTTGTGTGCATGTTTTGAATCGGATGAGTTAAAGGCCTGCTTTGTCGTTATCTTTTTCACCGATTCCCGTTTATCATTTTCCTTTTTGGGTATATATGAACAAAATAGGATTGTGAATTGAGGGATTGAAATTATGACGACATCAGATTGAGATCGTACTTGTTCCTTTGCGGATTTCACGACCCTTTGTCCTTTTGTTCGTACTGGATATCGGATGATAAATTGTTGTCTTTTTGTTTCTACATTGAATATTATTTGTTTAAAGTAGAAGAAAGGGGAACTGCAGTGAATGATACAAAGATTGTACTGCCTTTGACTTGCAACTTCAGATTTAGATCATAGGCTTAATGTCCTATTCTATGCTGATGCATACATGTGAATACGGTAGCGTAATATAACCGAGGGAAGAAAGGATGAAATCAAGATAATGGGAATACATTCAGGAGAATGAAAATAGAATTGTGAGTGAAACAGGGAATGCAATTCCCCCTCTTAGTTACTCTGTTGAACCTCAGCACTGCTTTCTTGGCACTTACCTCCAGACTCATTGCTTATTACCTTTTGCTTTGTTTTACCTCTTTCTTCTGTTCTTTTTTTTTTTAATTTTGTTTTGTTTATTATTTTCTCAAAATGGGTAGAAAGTACTATTCCAATATCATTTGGCAACAGTTAATCTTCATCTTTCTAAGTCGTCAGTTCAATTTTTGCAGGTACGATGCTGTTAAAAATTTAAAATAAAGGCATGGACTATTACATTTTAGAGATGCTCTATGTTCTTTAAAATAATAGTATGAACCTACAGTTCGAGTTATAGAGTTTATTTTGTTCTATCCACTTAGCTTGACCCCTTTTTAAACCTACAAATTTACTCAAAATACAATGCTTTGAATTTAACCTTATTTTTCTATATGCCACTATGGATCTCCAGTAAAAAGACCTTTTCTAGTAAATAAGAGACAGAATAGAGGTAACTTTTTCTTTGAATATTCTTCACAGTTGTGATTATGATCATCGCGAGTTCCTTTGGGTAAATGAAAATTTGTATGAGATTTTGATACAATTTCCCGTATATTAGGGATCAAATTATTAAGAAGTTAGGAAATAATACATACGGAACCAATCTAGCAAATATAAGAATGATAAGATGAGTATAGGAGAGGAAAAATAGTTACTGTATGGAACAAGTAGACTTAGCTTCAAATAAATGATAAAATAAGAGAAGGGTGGCTAAGATGGTTTGAACATGTTCAAAGATGACGAACATACTCTTTAATTATAAAGCTGAATCAATTAAACTCGAAGATATATTAGGTAGTGCAATATCTGAAAAATTACAGCCCAATATATTTACTAGTGATTTAAGAGAGATGAATCTTATGGTCCTTGTATAAAGTTAGGCCATATAGCTAGCTCCAAATAGTGAAACTAACATGGCTTGATGATAATGTCGATGACATATTCCAACATTATATAATGTTAATTGCCTCATGCTTAGAGCCCTGCTATCCAATAATCGACACACCCTAAATAGGTTTGCTAGAAATAATACAACCAGACAAGATGCACCTTTTAGTACATTGATCCCTAGGGTTTCCTTTTTTCCTTTAAATTACATTTACTATCAAGACAAACTATTCAAGATCTTACAAGCTTTTGATTTTGGCAAGAAATGGATGTTTGTAGGTATCATATCTGGTTATTCTGCAGACGTTCTAAGTGTGTATATTTGAACATGTGACAGCTTTCTCTAAATGTGCAATACCAATTTTCTTCAGTGTTTTTCCTTTTTCTGATTCTATGGTATCATGTTGTAGTTTGTGATGGCACATTCTTGTCCTCCCTATTGAATAAGATGTTAGCTGTTGTTGATTGTTTTTGATCAACAATTTAGTTCTTCCTATGATGTAGAATAAGAACTTCTCATCTGGTTTTCCTTTGTTTGATTTTGTGTTATTATGTTGTAGTTTGTGATGGCGCTTTCTTCCCCTCCCTATTGAATGAGATGTCAGCTGTTGTTGGTTGTTTTAATCAACGTGCTCGGGAGCTACTCGAATTACATTTAGCATCAGGCTTTAAGAAGTATATTATGTGGTTTAGAGGTAAGTCTTTGCAAAGTCATGGAGAACTGAGGCAAGAAGGGAAGGACCTAGTTGCATATGGTGTCATAAACTCCATTGCCATGAGGAAGATATTAAAAAAATACGACAAGGTATGCGACATCGGACATCATTACATGTTGTTTTGTATATTATAAAATTCACCACAATTTAACTTTTAAAGTGCTTCCAACTTTGTCATCTGCAAATAAGATATTCACCTGTAATTTTAGGTGCAGTGAATGTCTGTCTAAATCAAAGGTATCCCTTGCAGATTCATTTCTCAAAGCAAGGGCAGGCATTCAGATCTAAAGCTCCAAGCATGCATATTGAAATCCTTCAATCGCCATGGCTCTCTGAACTGATTGCCTTTTACATTAACTTGAGGCAAAACACAGATAAGAACAACTCTACGGTCGAGCTATTGGATGACTGCTTTCTCACATGTGATGATGAGGGTAAACCAACACTTTCATGTAGCCTCTTCGATTCTATGAAGATTGAAATTGATTTGACATGCTCAATTTGTTTGGTGAGTTGGTTACTCTTTGCAAGTTCTTTTCTAAGACTTGTCTACTTTAAGATTTTCATATACCACTAGCAATAAGATCTTCAATTCAACCTTAAGTAGCCCCCAGGGCAAACCCAGATGGCTAGCGCAGCCGTGTTAAGGCTTGAAAGGGCAAGGGGTCGATTCCTGGAGGTGACGATCAGGCTACCGATGACTCCGCATTTCTGCGCTAGCCACCTGAAACCTGATTTACCCCCCTCCACATGTAGGGGCAGCGGTGGGGGGCCGCTAATGTGGCTGTTCCACATTTTTCAATTCAACCTTAAGAATTGCTAGATCATTATTTCCTGCTATACCTTGTCATTCATAGGAGACTGTCTTTGACCCTGTTGCTCTCACTTGCGGCCATCTATTATGTTACATGTGTTGTTGTTCGGCTGCATCAGTGACGATAGTTGACGGTTTAAAGGCCGCAAACTGTAAAGCCAAATGTCCTCTTTGTCGACAGGTACATGTTTCGCTAAATTCTCCTTTTTGGCCTTGATAGATGTATACTAGGAAAGTAAACATATCTTCTTAACGTGGTTCCATTGTTCAATTTCAGGAAGGAGTATATCAAGGTGCAGTGCAGTTAGATGAGTTGAACATCTTATTAAGACACAGGTACTTCAGTCGACCTTTCTCCAATGGCTTTGCTGCTGCAAAATTCACTAATTTGTAGGTGCGAACAGCTGCCCGGACTACTGGCAGAAGCGACTTCAGATCGAAAGAGTCGAGCGAGTTCGTCAGACGAAGAAACACTGGGAATCAGTGAGCCGAGAATTCCTCGGTATCCAATAACCACAACATAGTTTATCATGTCTAATGGTGATTAAATGATCATGATGAAATAATTCTCTTGTTCAAGCTTTTCTTGATTGCTTGCTTTGCAGTTGTAAATATCCTTGACCAAATGACACACGTGGAGTTGTTGTAGGTCAAAAAACAATGTAAATGATGCTGCTGCTGTAAAAATTTCTGAAAGTAAACGCTTGAAGATTAATTTTTAGGATGTTGAGCTTCTGAAAAGTATTTTTCTGCTGCATTACCAGTTATTATTGTTTGGAAATATATATTTAAAACTCATCCTCATCGTCTGGAATCATATGGCTCGTCTTCCTGTTAGACTATTGAAGTTTCCTTGCCATATAGCAGTTTGAATTTGAAGAAGATGAAGAATCTGGCAATGCTGCAGAAAATGCAGCCTCGATATAGTCATATAGAGCTACGTACGCCGAGAAGAGATTTCATGGCTGCAAGAGGAGTTTCTAAGATTTATATGAAATTTAATTTTTATATTTGCGCAATGATTATGAAGAATCTCATTTAATTATTCGTACACGCACTAGAGAATTAATTATCCACGTGATGTTTGGAAAGAATATTTAATGTTTTTTTTTAAATAACAAGCGGTTATGCATATCATTTTTTTTAATATTCATCTCTTCAATTCGATTAATTTTAATAATAAAAATTAATTTCGATGATAAAATTCAACCTTACAATTACATCGTTTAACATCAAAGTCATATTCTATTCTTAAAAATAAACTCTAAAGTTCAACATCCAAATTCAAATTCAAATTCAAATGTTATTGTTGCACCATGCGGTCGCCATTTCTCTCTTTCTTTAATGGGTTGACAGCTATCCAATGGCGTAAGTCCAAAGTTAAGATCCAATTATACTCATGGATTAGGTCAGGTTGATTAAATTCCCAGTTACCCAGTAATTTCAACAAATTTCAACCCTTAATTGATCTTATGAAAAACCTAGTGTAATTACATGTTATAATAACTTCTTTTTTTTGAGTAAAAAATGATGCGCTCATAACATTCTTCGTTATCGATCCCACAACTATATGAAAGAAGATAAATCACAATGAATATTTTTACCTAATTAAAAATTAATACGACGAAAAACTCCTTTTGTAACTTGTATATGTAGTACTGTAAACTCTAAATCATTTCTCAGAAGTATTGACGTGCACATGAAAATTTTGTCACGCGCAGTATAATATGGTAACCTGCATTCAGTTTAATATTTCTCCTTTTGATTGTCTGACCGGTAACACTAGTATTGTTTTTGAGAATTCTATAAGTTGATCAATGAATAAACTTACAAAGAACAATCTAAAATTCTGCCTCGGATTTAAACGATCATCCATTACCTTATCAATCGTATCCATAGACATAATACTCCCGTAATTTACTCTTTCAAATCCTAGAAAATCAGAGTGAGAGAGCTACTAGATTGACGGTTCCAATATTTTGCACAATTTGCACAATTTTTGCACAAGAGAATTCTGTGAGTTGCAAGTGGAAGTTCATCTCTTTGATAATAATTGTTATTATTTCAAGGAAACTCTTCTAATAAATGGAACACAACCACAACCCCAGTGAGAAGCTTAAAATTCGAACTTGGAATGCCTGAAAACTTAGAGCATCTTCTACAACAAGAAGAAGGGATATATAGTTCGGGAATACAAAAAAGAAGGCGAGGAAG
The DNA here is from genome assembly GCA_025175895.1 of Wurfbainia villosa. Taxonomy (NCBI): domain Eukaryota; kingdom Viridiplantae; phylum Streptophyta; class Magnoliopsida; order Zingiberales; family Zingiberaceae; genus Wurfbainia; species Wurfbainia villosa. The sequence continues at coordinate 77,341,379 of CM046006.1, read as the reverse complement.
GGCAAACTCATCATCGAATTGAGGGTTGTCGATTCTGCCAAGTTAAAAGGCACGGTAGATTTACTGGAAATCTGGCTTCTCTGGGTAAGTGCAGCCTGACCTCTGGATAATGACATTTGCGGCGTAGCACCCAGCTCTCACACAATCATCGATGCCTTTTTCTTGGACCAATTGAGACAAGAATCCTCCAACAAACGCATCGCCTTCACAATTAACGTCCATATATTAGAACGGAAGTAACCATGAAGTAAATTGAGTGGTCAAGTGAACCTAACCAAACAAGTGCTTTTAAAATCCGAGCGGGCAGGAAACTAGAGGCCCTGTAAAATGGTCAAAAATCTAGTTCGACCAGGTGTGCTCTCGATTACTAGAAGATCAGTTTTGCCTCCGATTTCTAGTCCAGTTTGAATTTGCTAGGCAAGGCAGGGTTTCAAACACTTAGATAAACAAGCACAGTGAGCAGCAGAATTACGAGACCGGACAGACTTTCATCCTGCAGCAATAAATAGTTGGAAACAACAGCTATTTTAACCTTTCCCCTGAGATGTGCATTTTAAGAATGCAGTGTCGTGACACAGAATGACACAGAGAAGACTGAAACCCTAAACGTGCAGAAGTGATCACTGTAAGTCTGTAATCTGATTTCGAGTGTATGAGTTTTTCCTATGCGATAAACCAGATTAAGGATCAGTGAGAATTTAAACGATGAGAAATTATTACCTGCACCATTGGTATCGACTAGTTTCTCCTTTGGTAATAGGATGACAGGGAACAACCTCACCTGTCAGGAATTGCATGAAAGACATCAATGATAGTTTACTTACACCAGATTAGCATATAGCAGCCAAAGAATTAAAAAGACAATATCACATTTTCGATCTTATTTAACTTGCATATGCAACAAATTTGGCTAATATGTCTCTATTTATTTTTTCAGAGTTCATCGATATGACTATGCAAAACCAGAGTTCACCTATGTCTCTCTTATTTATTTATTTTTCAGAAATTCAAGAAGTTATACGAACCAAACAGATATTTTGACGATGCAATCCCAAGCAACTAAAACAGTTGAATCTTTGAAAGTGACACTAATCTACAGGTGTTACATGCAAATATTTATCAAGTTGAACCAAGAAAAAAAGAATCAGTTTTGAAGGTAGACAAATAGTCTGAAGACGAACTAGATGGCAGACGGAAAAGACCAAGCTCCATGGGCACGAACTATATGACAGTTGGAAAAAAAAACAAAGCTCCACGGGCACACAGTTAAACAAAAGTTATGGAGTCCTATGCAAGGACTGATGGAATATATCTAATACAGCAAAGTTTTCACAAAAGACAAATGCAGGATATAACAAAGCATTAAACAATTTGGGAAGTTACGGTTATTCTGAACCCAAAGGCATGATAAAGCTGATGATTATGGTTTGTGGCAAAAATTTTGGAAGATAATTCAGGAACATTGTTTAATTGAAACTACAACGATCAACCATTACTTATTTTCCTGTCGATATTTACTTTTACCACCTCTCTTGCTTGACACAAGGTATTACAGCTCTTCATATTGAGCTGCTTATCAACAGCAACTAGTATTAATTAATCATGGAATCTGAAATTAGACCAGTGTTGGAGTCCTTGATAAAAAAATATAGATCTGTGTCACCAAAATTATGAAATGTGATCAAACTCCTCCAAAGGCAAACATCGTCTCTTATAAAAGGTCTCCCCAAGGTCTAGCAAAGAACTATCAACAAATCACTACTACATTGTAACATTTGTATCTCCTCATTAAAAGTCTTGCCCAGGTCTAGAAAAGAACTAATTACTAATGCTAAATACTCCTCAGGTCATCTTTTTTATCTACACAGTAATTTTAACTTTTAGTAGAACTGGAAGAATAATAGCAAATATCCAGCTCTGAGAAGCTGCAGTTGAACCAGGGCCACAATTTGACAATTATTTCACCTAGAACTTTTAGCTAGTTTACTGAGAAATTTTTTAGTCTTTGATAGGCAAGTGGACCATCATAGTTGAAGTTATTAGGTCATGGAAAATGGAAATGTTAATAGACTTAAGTCTGAAAATGTCTGTACTCATTATAGCTTCTATTTTGTAATCAGCCTCTATAAATTTTACTTTGCAATATCTGGAGAAAATGCTCTGTCATAAACAACACAAATTTAGTGATTAGCATTTCTGTACCTAATGCATTTGGAATAATGATTTACTAGTTGATTAAATGCTATGCTTCATGAACTACACTCATATGATAAAGAAGTGTTACCTTCCCATCTTCAGCAACAACTACTGGATCACAACCTTGAGTGATAACCGTAGTTCTTTTGTGTGTTCCTGATGCCTTTGGCAATGCCGAGATCTTTAAAGCAATCTCTTCAACATTCTCAGTCTGCATCCTAATAAGGTTCAGCAAGGACAACACAAGCTAGCGAAAATACAATGAAAGATCCATACCTCCCAGCCATGAACTTTTGCAAAGGTCCTTGCTTCAGTTTCATTTCCAAACACATAATCCACATATCTGAAGGTGCAATATGTCATATTGTAAGTATCCATGAAACTTCAATTTATGTGTCAGATGAAGGGATACTGAAAATGTTGATAGTTTCCTTCATTGGTTAAGTAAATTAAGAGTTTCAAATCATACTAAGTAATATTTTTTTGAAAAATAAGAAAAACCTAGTAGGGTTAATTACATAAGTCAGATAAACTAGGTACATATTTCTTCTAGCTGCAACCACAAACAATTGAAGTGTTTAAATGACGTACATGCATCGAATTCTGGAACAGAAAAATAACATTTTTTATCAGAAAGATTATTTATTTTCTCTTCATCTCTCTTCCTCCAATCTTCTCTCCCCTTCCCCTGTTTCTTCACCACATTCCATTCATTCTCTCTCTTTTCCCTCCTCTCTTTCTCACAAGGGCACCATGCTGGCAACAGCAACAAGACCACTATTGATCACTTCTTCCTCCTTGCTCTCTCTCCTCTACCTTCTCTCCTTCTGCTCCCTCTCTGGCCCTTTTCTTCTTCCCCATATCTTTTTTCATCCTCTGGTTCCCCCTCAATTTTTCCTTCCTCCCCTTTTTCTCTCCTGCCTATTTCTCTCTAAGGAAATGGTGCCTACAGCAGCACAAATAGGAACAATCAAGGAAAGAAGATAAGATAATGGAGAAGAAAAGGCAAATTTTCAAAAGAATAATTAAAAATTACTTTTTAGCAAAAGCATGGCAACTGACAATCCCAATTAACATTCCATCTGCTATCATCAAGAAAATTACAAATGCACGTAATTGAAAACACATGGTGTAAGCCTGTAAGGTGTAACTGATCAAAGTTAAAAGAAAGATAAAGCGTATGACATAGCTTATTCATGTAATTAACTCAAAATTTTATTTAAGTTCACAGGGAATATGTATAGGTTAAGCAGCTGATCGTGAAAAGAGAAATTAGAGGAATAATAAATGATATTCAGAATGCAACAGGAACACTCACGGCAAGGCCTTTTCTTGAGCATCTCGGAAGAATTCACAGATGAAAGGAGCAGAAAGGTTCATTGAAAACACCTATTGACAAAGATAGAATCCCTTGAAAACAAAAAATCATTTCAAGAAACACTAGGAATGTCACACATGAAAAGACACAAATCACCTTATTTTGAGCAGCACAATGTTCAGCTACAAGTTGAATAGAATCAGGAGACACCGTGAGGAAAAATCCAGCAATGTAAATGTACTTGGCCTTTTCAACTGATACAAGTGTGCAGAAGTTAATACATGTCACAAAAATAAACTAAAAATTAGCAATTTTTAGTTATTTATTATTGGTGCAATCGGCCTCTGGTCAAAATTGATCAAGTTCGAATTGAGTTTTGATGTTTGAGCAATATGTGATGAGAACCAAATAATATTCTCTAATGGGAGATTATTAGTCAAGAGTAATCAAACTCGATGTAGAATAGAGAGATTGTTGGAAGGAGATTGTGATGCAATCAACCTTGATGGTTGAATGAAAAGTCCAAAGGTCACAATTGACTGAACATTTAGCAATCAGAAATCCAACAAGGAATTGACATATGACAAAGTTCAAGTGGATTGTGTAGGATTGAACACTTAACACGAGATAAAATGTAAATTCCAAGTGGATCATAGAGGATCCAACTCTTGGCATGAAATGAAAAGTGAAACCCAAGTGGATCATAAAAGACCAATCATTTGGCATGAGATGAAAAATCCAAGTGGATAACGAATGATCGAACATTTGACATGCGACAGAAGTTCTAATAGGTCATGGAGGACCGGATATTAGATATGCGAATGAAAGTCCTAACAGGTCAAGAAAGACCGAATGTTAGGTATGACATGAGAAGTCCAAACAAATCAATGAGAACCAAATATTTATCAATAGTGAAATCTCGACAAGTCGAGATTGACCGGATACTTGACGTGAAAAGGGAAGTCCAAATAGATCAAGGAGGACTGAATGTTTGACAATGATGAAATCCCGATAAGTTAAGCTTAATTGGATGCTAAACGCGTGAAATTTTAATAGGTCAAGATTGACTGGATGCTAATTAGTAAAATCTTAACATGTTAAGGATGATCGAATGCTAGCGCAAAAAAATAACCGGAGGATGGGGTAATTAAATCTTCTGACTAGAAGAAAATCAAAAAAGTTGGGGAACAACGTTTGTTTGAGTACAGATATATCCAAACAAGTTCACAAGCATAGGCAATTGAGGATAACTGGATTAGAGTTTCAAAGTATTTGTGCAGACAATAATGAAGTTCCAAGGGATGGATAAGTGACGAGTTAAGCTTGAAAATAGCATTGCGCATAAGTTAAGCCAAGGAAATGGTTCAGTGTGGCACAGCTAATGGTTCAGTCTGGCACTGCTACTAAGTAGCTATGATTAAAGCTTCTGAAAATATTATGATAGGTGAGGCAGCATTTTTTCTCTTTGGTTGTGGGAATAGAGATCCTATTATCTCTCTGAAACACCCAATCAAGTTTTTTATATTTTCATTAGATATATTTAAAATCTGCATCCATAAAAGGCATAGCCAGGAGAAAGTTACCTAGTGCCCAGTTCTCTGGTCTCTTTAGGTGTTCAATTTTGTAGCAATTCGCTGCAGACAAATTAGCAACTAGGGACCTGTTTATCAAACAAAAAGTTGGCTTAAAAAAGATACATCTATTGCAGATGCGCATGACAAGTTATCAAAAAACTTCAAAGATGATCATGTGCTCTACAAAAATCAAGGTGATGTTACAAGGCTCAAGAATTAAAACATCTGCAGAAAATTCAGTATGGAAGAAAAGATATATAATTTTTACAAATTAAATAGGAACTCATCCACAGATATCAAATTATGAGTCAATATTCTTCCCTTCATATTACGAGTCATAATTGTCTAGAATTACCAATTAATATGACAGGAACATCTTCCATACAAAATCCCATTTGCCCTTATTCCAATTCCACAACAATTATTTTATATTTCCTTGGATGTGAATCAACCAACAAATAGTAAGGAGTTGAACAGAAAATAAGCACAAGGAGAACTCACTTGCCCCAACTGAAAGAGGAACTCAAACTTATTCACTTGATCTGGTTGAACCATATGATCAAAACCGTGCAATTTAATGATAATAGACTAATGAAACAATACATCGGCAACATCAGCAAAACAAATTTACCACTATCACTTTCAAATCCAATGTGGGGGTAAACTGGAGTGTGAAAAAAACAACCAGAACTCAAAAGTTTGTACATTCCCTTACCTCCTAAAGAAAACCATGTCATTTTCAGTTCTTATTAAGTTAACCAAACCATACCACAGCATCGCTTCTGTAAATCTTTACTGTGTAATATAATTCTCTCTGTATAGCCTTATAGTTTCAACTCTAGTTGATATGAGAGATAACTATCTAATTTCATACTATCTTAACTTATATTCTATCATTTTATCTTTGAGCAGTGCATAATCAAAGTAACCAACTATAAATTTTCTACAAATCACTAAGGCACTCTATATTTCTTTTGTGTGATTATATCGGCAAATTGGTGCAACAGTCAGAACTCAAGTTGTACACATAAACTTCAAATTAAATGAGAATTCTGGGTATCCTACAGCTAAAAAATGATAAAACATATATGGTATAAGGAAGAGGTTTTTTTTTAAAACATGAGAATCGATATACAGGAGAAGAATCAGAATTCACCTTTCACCACCAACAACACAGACAGCACATGTACCAGTTGGAGCAGTTTCATCCTCATAATAGTGAACCTAATAAATGAAGCCAAGAGAATATCTAGTATAGAGAACCATGTAGAAGAATGATAAAATAGCAAGCAAAAGAAGAAACCAAGGGTAGACTTACATTCACACCTGCAGCTTTTGAATTTTTCTTCATTTCCTCTCCAAATTTGTCCTTCCCAATGCATCCCATGTAGCTTGTTGCACCAGGAATTTGTAGCATCCACTATAAACGATGCAGCAGTGACACTGTTAGCATTCATGATATTCTCCAATGAACAAATACGATACTCACAATAGTACCTACCTGAGCAACCCTGATTGAATTTTGAGTCGCCCCTGAATGGATAAATGAGCAAAGATGAGGATATTATGCGCAAGGCTCTAGAATTATTAACATCTAATGAAATGCATTACCTCCAGCAATGTATTCCACATTATGTTTTGCAGCTAGCTCATCATACCTGGTCCAATCAAGGAAAATTAAAAATTTTGGTTCATCAAATGGATGATAGAGAAAATAAATGAAACGCCAATTACCATAGGTTGATAGAAGTGAATGGTAACAAAAGGAAAGACAATTATTGCTATTATGACATTATACAAACGGTAAGAAAAAGAAATATTGGCAATTCAACTTGTGTTCGAGGTAACAATAAAAGGAACCAAATAATCAGCAGAAGGTCAAGCCACCAGCAATAGCATACTTGAACAATCATATTAAGAGAAACCTACATGGGCAGATGCTTTTCCTCCGCTAGAATTGCATTATTTAGCTTGAGGTCAAATCTGAAAGAACAAAACATACAAACAGGTAAGTCTTCTCATCAAATATATCCGTGCAATCAAATGGAAGAGATACAAGCTAAAGAAAGGGATAATTAATCCAAATCCTGGTTATCCGCCAACAAGGCTACGAAGCCATTTAACTCAAGTGATTGTAAAAACAAAATATTTAAATTTTGAGAATATTTTTTATTCTACAAGGCGACATCCGCTTAGCTCCAAGAAAAAAAAAATTAGAGCTGTAAGGTGACAATTCGATCTGGCTGTGACATTAAGACTGAATCCCAAGATATCAACAGACATCTCTCAGTTACTAAAGAATAATATATGAAAATTTTCAGAATATAATGATCATAATCTTCAATCAGAAAGGTGCGTCAAGATCATGTTGACTGTGTTAAGGGCAACAACTAATTCAAAAACCAGCCATAACTGCAATAACTAATTCAAAAACAAGTTATAGATCAAAATCAATAAATTCTCAGGGCAAAGGAGGGAACTTCCACGTCTCTTTCATATGGTTTTAAACCAGCGATACTAGGAACTACCAGATCCGTGTTCCCAACAAAACTAACAAATGAAACAAAATATTGGTTCCTTGCAGAGGCAATGAAACAGATTCTATTACCGTCGAATCACATTATCGGGGAAAAAGTGAACCACAATACCAGATTGCAGAAAGGATCCAATCAAATCGAAAAAATAATTTCCATGATCAATCCTATTAGTTCACAACACAAACGCGTCAAAAACTACTAGATGTTTTCGTCGAAACAGAAAAAGAATCCGCTTACGAAAGGTTTCAAATTCACCAGATCCCGGACGAAAAGCTAACACAGCAAGAAGCGACAAACACAGATCTGCTGGAAAGATCCAGCAAAGAAGACACACAGAATCACCTGCTAAGAAACTCTTGGTCGACGACAGCGGAGATGTCGAGGAGGGGATTCCCCATGCCGAGGAGCACACCTTCGGAGGCCATTACCCTGTCTCGGAGAACCCGACGCGAGCGCAACAGATCTACGATGAGGAAACGAGAAGTGAGTGCGCGATGGCTCAGGGCTACCGCGACCAGTCACTCTTATAGACGAACCGGAAAGACGGAGGATTGCGATCCCTGAGATCTCATCCGACGTCGCTCCTGCTCGGGAGAAGTTGGTAGGCGACCGACCGCTCCCGTCGCGATCTCGCCTCGTTTACGATCGCATATTCTGGGCCAGGGTTTGGTTGGCGGTAGGTGAGGCGACCTAAACGCCGCTCGATCTCAGTCCGCAATTTGAGCCGAGTCCCCAACTTGGCTTTGGCGCTGACGAATGAATGCGCCTGCTGCCCACCGCCACCACGGACGTCACCTACCGTCGAGTTTAATGAATCCACCTTCCCCCGCGTCGCAGTCACATCGCACGCATCCTGCTTCATCCACCTCTGCTGCAGAGGGCAGTGGCGCAGCCGCCGACGCGGAAGGAATCGCCGTTTGGAGCAGAGGCAGTCGAAGCTGCGGAGGAAGGGTTCAAAGCCCTCAGAGCGGACTTCTCGGCGGTAGCCGAAGCAGAGACAATTTGAAATGGATGATTCACACCACACCAAAAATATATATATAAATAAATAAATAAATATAGTAATTTTGTCTGTACAAAATATAAAAATAAAAGAAACACCAGTCCCGAATGAGTTAGGAATTGTACTTTTAATCAACTGAAAAATAAAATAAAATAAAATTTCTCACAGTTTTAAGAGCATGGATTCAAAATCATAATGTTGAATTGTCATGAAAAGGATACGAAGATTCAGAGTTCATAATCCAAACAAACTACAGCTCACAATCATTCAACCACAAGACTTGTGATGCATAGATGATCGCCCCCAATAATTATACATCAGCTTAGACAAAGGTACAACATTAAATAGAATTTGGAGCCGACCCAAAAGGAGTTCTGATGATGCTAAGAATGCTGAATTTGAATCTGCTTAACTAATCCCAATCGGCATGTCTGCAGGTTCGTTGCAGCATATCGGTCGGTCGACCGTTCTAATCAGATTTCGCCTACAGGAAACAAAATGTCTTATACATGGCAAACAAATAGTCGGGTGCGTGAAAGATACGACGCCGATCAACGATGAGTTGGAGTTATACCGCAGGAGAACGAGAACCTGATGCACTTCTGCTCCTGTTCCGACCGCGCTTGACCGGGCTTTTGCTTTCAGTTTTGCCATTAGCAGGCTGCGGGTATACAGTTCAGTTGAAATAATGTAAACAGGGAGAAGAAATAATAATGTACTTACAGAAGTAACCGGCGATCTGGATCGAGATCTGCAAAATAAAAATAATAAATAATAAATATATATCCCATAAAAATTAATTAACACTCAAATCCCTGCCTTAACTCGATCCAAAATCCTGAGAACCAATCAGGAAACAAGACAAAAGAGCTCAAACTTTTAAGAATTTAATTCTTAATTTTTTTTAAAAAAGGTAAAAACTCCTGGTCAGTCATAAAATGTAGAGATGCCAGCAACAAAATACCAGATGTCTATGCACTGAACAATATAATCCAAAAAACTAGGAAATCATTTGTTGTGTACCAAGGAAAGCTACATCCAGAATCTTGATTGCAGCTTATAGTACTGAGAAAATGGAGAGACAAAAGTTGTTCCTAGCACTTGTCCAATGAGGGCCAAATCCATTTAGCTTATTGAGTAATCCAGCTTGCTATTGCAACCATTCCTCTCTGCCCCCAAAGAGGGCCACTTATCAGAAAAGGTCATTATTGATTTATTGGTAGCTGGTAAAGATCAAGATGTTCTGCAGGTTTCATAAACTGATCGTCCATGAAACAGCATACCTTACAATACTGAAACAGTTGCAACCATTTGCACCAAATCCAATCCGGATCCTATTATCCAATCCAGAGATCCCTGCTTAGGCCCAAATCTAGAAAACAAACAAATTAACTTTCAAATAGTGATGATCTAGCTGCGCAGCAATCACTGACATGGAAAAGGGACAAAAGTTACAATCTGATATTGACTCTCATCATTTAGCGTCCATTTAAACAAGTCCTTCAAAGTAGAAAATAGAATAATTGAACCACAATTGTCCTTGATAAGGAAGCAAATGCTTGCACAATATTCATTAGACCACGTACAAAATAGACCTTCTACAAAGAACATGTAGTGTCAGTACATTTGAAGGCTAGTTCAATGTTCATCTTGCCTTACCTTTACATGGTTCCATCATGACTGATACTAAAGATTATTGCCACAAGAACAAAGAACAACAAAATTATGACCAGCCAATAATACTTTTTCAACCAAAGGAGAGAACAAAAACACAAACACATTGTGCTGGAAACAATGAGAAAAGAAAATCAATATTTAAGGTACTCAATAGGAAAAAAACTTGAAAACAAGTAAAACTCATTCAACGAGCCAAAATGTAAGAACATGAATACGGCACTTTTCATGCATCTATCTATCTATCTATATATATATAGAATCCGCCACAAGGCCTCTCATATTGTTGCCAATTAAACTTTTTAGATTGATAGCTTATTATGACAAGTGTATTTTTTAGGCCACTTCTACATTCATGAACAAATTAAAATATGACATATGTCATTTATAAGAAGAGTTAAAACTTTCTTAAAGTAATACCACAAATTTATTAATAACATTAACTAAAAGTATAATTTAATAATATAGTTGATATATGAATTCTCTCTCTCACATTTACTATTTTGGCATAAGTGCAAATTAATAGCATGTCTTTTATTTAATTACATACAGTAATCCTCTTTACTTTATTTATTGCCATTTATTTAATTACAAGTCATGTTCTTTTATCTAATTGCATGAAGGGCAGTGCATCTTCAATTTATGTTATTATTTCTCCTCCAAATTAATTTGATTAAATCTCCATTTTCAATTTACCTTATTAGTGCACCTCAAAGTTTGATGAAATTCTCCTGCTTGGTGGTAAATTATAAATAGAATTATTTGTATTCTCTCTCTCTCTCTCTCTCTCTCTCTATATATATATATATATATACCCTGCGCGCAGGGTCAATGCGCGACCCTGCGCGCCATGCTTTGATGAACAGTGAAAACACTGTTCATCAAAGCAAGGCTGATACTGGTCACAGATTGATATATATATATACTTAAAACCAATGTGTAAAGAGGTGTCCTATTTATTGCCACAAAATTTTAGCTTCTTTATGACTAAACAATCTTATTTAGCCAAGTGTATTAATCTAATGTCTATTTTTTTAAAAATTTCTTCTCATTATGTCTAGCCAAATGTGAATAATATATAGGCTTCCACAGCAAATCCTCCTTTTATCATCCTTATCCTGTGATGCCAGGAAGAAATTACATAGTAAGTGGCCAAGAAGCTATTAGAAAGAAAAAATGAGGCAAGAAAATTAATATACCTATCTTATCGACATGTATAATAAAATAAAAACTTTTGCTATGCAAAAGCATATAGATGTTACTATGTGCGTTAATATATAAGTTGTATCTATATTATACTTTCTTATTTTATAATGTTGTAGACCCACCTGCTCCACACATCAGTCATGCTAAATTTTTTTATCAATTATGTTACATATGTTGTCTGATGATGTTCAATTAATCGGTGTAGATTTGATAATGAAGATTCAGAATAATATTCGAGCATGCATTCTTAATATCAATTATTTTATTATTTAATAATAGTTTATTTGATTAAAATATATATATATATATATATATATATATATATATATATATATATATATATATATATATATTTTTTTAATTTAACCATTACTAGCACGACTTCTCAATAATCATTCAGTATATGATTTATTTTTTATATTTTAAAATAATTGTATATTCGTAAAAAAAAATGACAATATATTTTCTTTAATAGATAATCTTTAATTCAAATATGCATTGTTGATTTTTTTCTGAATGAATTTTTTTGTTAATTTTTTTTTTTAAATTATTTTGTTAATAATTTTAATAAACAGTTCAATTAATTAGTTGCAGGTAAGGATGCTAGAAGTGATTTTAGTACACCGAAGGTTGCAGATAAACCCTAAACCCACCTCATCTCTATTGCAGGTAAGGAAATATAAACACTGGAAGGTGGAAAAAATTTTCCCCTTCACTAATTAAATTTTACTTTAGTGATTTTAGTACAGTACTGCTTTTGTCGAAAGTCACAAGATTATATTTATGTCTAGAAGGATAAAGGCTTAGTAGTAGTTGTTGTTGTTGTATATTGTGCAGTTCAATATGCTCCTATGTAATATACGCATGCATACACTACCCCCACGGACTATAAACATGGTTCACATTGTTTAGACCAACTGAAGAAAAACAAAGGATGTGCTTGGTTGTTGGGAAGCATTAAACAACAAGACTATAGATCTTCTCATAATCTGTCTCACTGTTAACACAGACCAAATAGTTTATAGTCAATATTTAAGGGGGAAAATTATAGTATTTTAGGGAGCTTATGCAAATCCAATTAATGCATAAATGCACAAAGATGAATTTAAAATCTTAGATCAACAAAACTCAACTTAGTTAATTAACTTGCACAGTAAGCTAATATACTGTTAGTAGTATCATCTTAGCAAATTATATATTTTTCAACTGTACCTTGATACAGAATGTCCTTTAGATGCTGAGCGAGAACGAGAAGATACAGATCTAGATCGAGATCTAGACAGCGAACGGCGTGATGACTTTGCCCTTGGAGACTTGCTGCTCAACAATTTCATAGGAATTAATTCTGTTGCATTTTGGTCGCTAGAGTCGCTACAATAAGGATAAAACAATAATATCAAACCTTCTGCTGCGGCTACTTGCACTTTTTGAATATGAACGGCTACGACTTCGACTCTTAGATAAGCTTTTTTTGGAATCATATTCCTTCACCTATGAGTAAAGAAATGGAAGGTAAGAAAGACAGCCTTGGACATGCCACAGTGAAATGTCAGGCGAGTGTTGGAATGAGATACTCTTATATACGCCCGTGAAAATGCATTCCGGAACTCAGAGTCATCAAGCTTCTTGATCTGCAAGTAATTGATATTTATTTGGATGGAGTCAAATCTTATTTTAAAAGATACATTGTCTAGAAAGATCATCAAAAAAATAATTTCCCTGAAAACAATTGAAAGTTTGTATTTATTAACAAGGTCAAAAACGCTTTGAGTGAACTATCTTACAAAAAATAGCAATTAACTTAGCACACAAACTTACTGCATATTTCATATCATCGTAGTTTGTATAATCTACAATACCAACAGTTCCTGCAAAGATATTCTTGCATAAATAATTTTTTAAAAATTGACAATTCGTTTGCATTAAAGATATAAAACATAATACACTTTAAACTTTATAACAAGACAACTGCAAGTGGTGTTTAACCATTCAAAATAGGAAATTTTGAGCTTAAAACTGGCCAAACATGAAAAAAAAATGAGAAAAATGCTAAAATCATGATGAAAACGATTATCAATATGTGAAAGTGGCAGAGGTTTGCAAAGTGATCAAAGTATCATAAAGTCATCACACCAAAGATAAACCAACCCAATGTGTGGAAGTGGCAGAGGTCTGCAAAATGATCAAAGTGTCATTAAGTCATTGCAGCAAGATGATATAACCAAAACAAACACAAAGAGAACCTCTGACTCTATTGCTCAAACGTGCCTTTCCTCTGCCCTATACCTGTGTTGACACGAGACAAATACAAAAAAAAAACAAGTCGGACGAAGGGGGGCTCAACCTGTAGATCATGTGGGACAGGAAACTTGTATAGCAGGCAACATTGTGTGGAGAGGAAAAGGAACAAAATGACTCAGGTCGATGGTAGGGATTAGGGTAAATTAGGTAATTAAACCTTAAATATAGCTTATATAACTTAAATTAGGGTATATAACTTATACGCTAATGATCTACTGCGCGCCTCTGATATGCGCGCCTGTGCACGTTTCCTTCTGTGAACAGTGATTTCACTGTTATGTGAACAATGATTTCACTGTTCACTCCACTCACAGCGCGCGCAGGTGATATGTGCTCATAACTTATATATCTTATAGGTTAGAACTTATATTATAGTTCACTAAGAAATTGTTAAATTATTTTATTAACTTAAATTATATCAATATATTTAACTAATCTATTTATTTAAGCTATATTACTGTCATGCTCATGTCATTTGTGCCCTATATTTGGACTCTTTTCTAAGGGTCCCTAGATACCTATTTTGGGAAAAGTGAGCCTGTATACTTGGTTTGAGTCTAAGTAACATAGCTTTAAGAAACCAAGTTAAAAAAAAAACAATTTGGTGCATGAAGCTCCTTCCAACGTGGGGTTTCGGAGAAGGAACTATTGTTCACATCCTTACCTTGCTTTACAAGAGACTGTTTTCATAACTCGAATCTGTGACTTTCAAGTCACACAACAACAACCTTACCGTTGCATCAAGACTTCCCTTCCTTTAAGAAACTAAGTTCAAGTTGTAATTACCCGCATGACAAATATCATGTAGATTATGATGCAAAACACTAATTGAGCCTACGTTAATACCATCCTACTTAGATTAAATAGAACTGTATTGAAGAGAATCTTACTAATAGTAGTTTATCAAATAGATGAAAAACATAAGACAAAGTAAATAACTAACATGCACTAGATTAAAATGCAACATTTTATTGTAAAAGGCACAAATTGCATGATAGCTGGCTCAATATCTAAGAATTGGTTGAAAACCTGAAACCAATAATATGAAGTACAGCAAAACACAAACCTACTGAAAATTATAAAGAGGTTATTACAACTCATGTAACTGGTGATTGGTTAGGTTCCAATTCAATTTTGAAGGAACCATGGTGTAGATGATCACTTAGGTGATAATTCCAATTTCAGAGGAACCATGGTGAGTATTTAGGTCAGTAAGTGATCAGTTAGGTGCTTGACCAAGATTCAACATCTTGGATAGACTACCCAAAGGGTAAGATTCAAAAAAACCTTTCCATTCAAACAAAGCATTATTCACCACAAACCAATATGCAACTATTTCTTGATTTGGCAAAACTAATTTAATTGACATACTGTATATTCAGTTCAATGTGTGTAAGCAATTATTATGCTTAAGAGACTCTTAGAATTTAGAAAGTAAGTGGAAAAATAATAAAAGCCAAGAAAAGTTTCCTCTAATTCCTAAGCCACGAAATACTTCAATCCTGTGAAAGTATCGGGGATAAACCAACATAAGTATAATATCTGATCAAATTAGCTTGAAGTACCCTATGCATGGATGATTATGCTTTCACGAATAAAGTGACAAAATATGTACCTGTATGAAGAGATTTCTGACTGGATGTAAGTTAAGATTCAGTGTGTTTTGATGTTGAACATGGAAGAATTAATTTTGTCTAGAGGATGAATCATAGGTTGGTTCTAAAATAGACAAACTTACAAGGAAACAGACTGAGATATATGGTATATATAATTTGAATAGGGATTGCAGAGCAAATCACTCCATAATCCAAGGTCTTGGGCATAAATAATCAGATAAATGAAGAGAAACAGTAGTTCAACTACAGATGAAGTCATGCCCTTGATAGTAATTTATAAGTAAAACTAGTTCCCAAACCATCAGCCTCCAGCATCAATAATCAAAGATATAACATGAAGCCAAAGAAGAGATTGTGAATTAAAATAAAATTTATAAGTAAAACTATTGTCTCTCCGGAACCTAATATCAAACACCAATTTTCTCATTTGCTGATAGTATTGTTATTTTTCTTATAAAATTAGACCAAGATGCCAAGGTTAACGAGGGAATATATCTCATGCAGCACCAGTGCCCATCCAAAAATAGTGCTAGTAAAATAAAGCAGGAGGTGCTCACCACCACCATCACGAAACACTTCAGAAAAGCAGACATCACCAGCTCGGCGCATATGGTCCTGAAGAAGTTTACAAATTTATTTCTCTATATTTTATTTTGAACTGTACAAATTACCGATTAGATCAAGAATAAACCTTCAAGTCTTGCCATGATGCCGAGGAAGGTAAACCAGTGACCATAACTACATAGAACCATTATAAAAGAAACCCATGACCAAAGTTAGCTATGGTCAATAGTGTAACCATGCAGAATTGCCTAGATACCCACCACGATACTCTGTGCGCCTGGAAACACCACCGCGCCGACCTGCACTACTGTAGTTGCTGTGCTTATCAAGAGATGAAGATTGGCCCCTTCCACCATGAGCAAGTTCCACCTGACCAAAAATAATGGTATGAGATCGTAATCACAGTAGAATGGCTACGACAATTTTTGGTCAATACACCCACCCGTAATCTTTGACCATCAAATTTGTATCCATCACGACCACGAATAGCATCTTCAGCATCACGAGGATCTTCAAACTACAAGAATTAATATTAGGAGAATGAGCTAGGAGCTAACCCTAGATATATCTAATTACTTTATTATGATTAAGTGTTCAAACTATATGATTATAGTAACACTGACAATGAAATATAAAATACAATGAGACTGCAAACACCGCTGGCTATTTTTCAGAAAAGGTCCTTCTCTAACAGTTACAGTCCAAAAGAAGGTGCATTACCTCAACAAATGCATACCCTGGAGGCCTCGGAGGAATCTTTAGATCAATATCAATGATCGGCCCATACTGCACAGAACCATACCGAAGATTAAACAAAAGACTGAAGGTAAAAAAGATAAGATGAGAAACATTAATGATCCTTTCACTTATCTATAAGAGCTATAACACTTTTCTACAAAGTGTTACTTAGATTTTTATTCGAAGAAAACATAGAAAATGAATAATAATTTAACCTTTAGTAATATAACTAGATTACCTAAGATTTGAAAAACAAAAAGGATAAGAAGCACACATTAACCACCAAATGAATTTAGGAGAAAATATTACAAGAAGATGACAACTGACAGATGCATGTGATTGCATCTCCAAATATGAAGGTAGCCATTAGTAAAGAATGCATGAATTTGAATAACACGAACACATGCTCTAGAAATATAGACTTAAATTATTTGGCAAAACCAGACAGTGCAATACTTTGACAAAAACAATGCACATAGTACTTCACCAAATGCCCATCATACCATTCCCAGACTCCAAGACTGAAAATGAAGAACGTCTCAGTATAACAAGATTCTACCATCTACAACACTTCTTAATATTTTTTCTATCGTTGTAAACAGATATGCTTGGCTGTAAGATAAGATCAAACAATAAAAGAAAAGAAAAGAAAAAAAGATTTCGTCCTTTAAGTACTTCAAGACAAACAAATGCAATTTTTAAAGTTACTCGGGGCAAAAGAGAGCTCCATTAGAAATAAATAAAAAAATAATATGAGAGTAATTAGATCTAGCGAACCTTGTGGAACAAATCTTCCACTTCTCTTTCACGAATATCGCCAGGGAGATTGCCAACATAGATCGTACGACTGTAACGCTTACTCATGATTCCTTCAAAGAAGATCAACAACAATCAAAGAAGAAAAGATATCAATAAAAATCCTCCAAATTCACAGCAATGAATCTGCAAAAAGAAAGACCCCAAAATCCTTTTTTTCCCCCTTTTTCTTACTCTAGATACTTACGAAAAAAATAGGGGAAAACAAGGGGGGAGGAAATGATGGAAACCCTAGATCGCCTTTTGGAAGATAGGGAAGTCGATAATGGAATTAACTATAATGTACCAGAAGACAAATCTACGAACCTACAGAAGAATCGAGAGGGAAGGTTACCTTGGCGAGGGCAAAGACGGCTCGGTTTCAGCGACCGACGTCGAGGGTTTTCCTTTCTGGAGTTGGGTTGGATTAGAGATGTAGAAATTTTTAGGTATCCAGCGCCCGCGGGCCAAGCATGGCATGGTTCAGTCAGCCCGTGTTTAACCATCGTGCGTGGCTGGCCTGGACACGCCACACCGTGTTGCGATCTGTGACGTCACATCTTCTTGCCTGGTGTCATAGGCTCAGACTTGATTGATTCATGCTCGTGTGGATCCGGACTCAGGCTGGCTGACGTCGCAGGGGTTTGTCGTCTACGGTCTACACTCCCCCTGTGAATGAAGATGAAGAAATGACGAATAAGATTTGGGGCAGGTTCTCGATTAGGGAATTTGAGAGTTAGGGTGCGCCTCATATATAATCGGATCTCCGGGAAAGCGAATTTTTCCGTTTAGGTAAGCTTGTAGAGTCATGGGGGCGGCGGGTGCTGAGGCGCTGGCGGCGTACCGGGGGCTGCTACGGGCCACGCGGAAGGCCTTCGCTGGGGACACCTTGATGCTGTCTGCCTCGGCGGCGGAGATCCGGCAGAAGTTCGAGGAGAACCGCGTCGTAGTGGCGGAGGCGGAGGTGAAACGCCTCCTCGACGAGGCCAGAGAAGCCTCCCACTTCATCTCCCATATGATCGTGCAGGCCAAGCTCGGCTCCTCCGGCGGCTTCGGTAATGATCCCCCTAATGCTTCCTAGCTTCCTCTTACCATTTCCAATCCTGTGGCAGCTCTCTTCTTCGACCATCGTAGTATTTTCGCGACCTATTCAGACGAAGAAATCACTGATTTGGCTTCTGATCGCCTAAAGATCAAATTTTTGTAGCGTTTCCTGACGAACAAACACATCGTTTCTCTAATCCATCATTTAGATCGGCACTCGCCTTACATGTTTCTCTCCTTTGCACTGATTCAATCCTCTATTGCAGTTGTTAAACCTACGGAAGAACATGCTGGAGCAACAATGGAGATTGCCTCAGAAGAACTTCTTGCCAAGACAGACAAAGGCGAACGCTGTGGCTGACTTCTATCGACCATAGGTAATCTGATCAACGTTGCAGACTAAATTTCTGATCAATTCCATAGAAAGAAATTGAAGAAACTGGTGTCTTAGTGCTATATTTATAGGAATAGATTGGTAATTCCAGTATGAACTTTGCTCTCTGTTCTCCAAGGATGGCAAAGAAAAAATGGTGCATTCATGTTTTTCTTGTGCTGTTCGTTAAGGTTGTCTTCCTGAACATGGCAAGGCGATCTCTTCTTTTTTTGTATCTCCCTTATCAAATTATTTGTTTTAAGATCGAAACTCCTTCCTGTCTTCCTTTGAAGGCTTCTTCTCCATGCACCTTTGCCATCTGAAGAATCTGAGTAGTCTATTTCATTAATCTAGGCAGACCAAAACGATCATATTTTCAATGAGATTTTTCTGAAGATGGCCTCCCTGACCATCACATTAGGTCTATTGTATATAGTTTTATCCCGTGTTACAAGAGATTGATTTCATAAAGTTACACGGCAACAACTTTACCGCTGTGCTAATAAACTGCATAATACCATCTGTACATACCGTCCTTTTGGCCTGCCTTCCCTCTAAAATGGATACCGATTAAATCACAATAGATGTGGAACATAGTTCATGTAAGTGACTATTAGTGGTGCCAACTTCAAGGGGTTTAGGGAGCTTTTAGAGGTGAACCAGTTTGATCATACTCCAAATTGAATCCTAGTTAAAGTCCAAACTCACAAATTCAGAAAGAAAAATGCCTAACTGATATGCCAATCTGGTTTGGTTCACTGGGTTGGCAGGCGGGTCGGGATCTCGATCCCCACCACACACCTTCCTCTGTGTTCTATTTATGAATTCTGGTAAAGTGAATGCTTAGAGCTTCGGTTTCTACTGTATTCGTTAACCGCTCGAAAGAATTTCCTTATAAACCGAGCGGTTCGCTCATTGTAGCTTTTTACCAATGACAATTACTTAATCTACAAATTTTCTTATACCAATGACCAAATGATGTTTGGTAAGCAACTCAGGATGTGGTAGACTCATGAAGATTCTCACTGGCACTCTAGAAAAGGGCCATTTCTTTGAATTAGTCGAATCGGATCGCCTCTCACACGGCAATGTCTAACCCTAGCGAAGCATTCGTCGATAGCATGAACTTTGCTGATTTAGTATTAAACCTGAGCAAATTTTAGATAGGCTCTGAGAAAAATGCAATCTTGGAACTGTCTAGCATTTTTCTCCAGAGTCGAGTAGTTTGCTCAGTCTATTGAAAGTCCATGTTGGCATGCCTCTACAATTCTTCTGAGTATAGTTAATATCTACAAGCCCTAATATTCAGGATACAGTATAAAGCTAGAATGTATATTGTTATTCAAAATACTATTAGGGAGTTGAAGAGTTTTGGGAGAGGGATTTTTGCAAGAATAATTGATCATTTGGTTTGGCACAGTAATAAAATTATTATAGTGTGATTTAAATCATAGATTCGAGTTATAGAAATAGTTTTTTGCAAAGTAGAATAAAATTATATAAAATAGATCTTTTTTGGAATCTCATGGGCTATCTTTTCTTCTTTAGTAATTTGTGGTAAGTCTGTTATATTATCCTTGAGGAATTGCAGCGCAGTGTACTGTCATGACTTTTAATGTATGAATTTCTTAGTTTTGTTGAGTTAATTGCAGATTGAGGTACAAGGAGGAATGGCAACGTAATTTTATCAAGCATACACTGCGAACGACGAAACAACTTTTTAACTAGGTAATTTTTTTGAAGATAGGAGATGATAAATTGTCTGGAGGGATTGGGAGAGATATTTTATATAAAATATAAATCGGATGGTTGAAATAAAGGAAAGCGTCGGATATTTTATGTGATCGTAAAGTACCTCTAAAATTTAAAGGGAAGTTTTACAAAATGACGATTAAACCTGATATGTTATATGACGTTGAATGTTGGGGTACAACTCGAGCACATAAGCAAAAGATGAGAATTGCATATATGAGGATGTTAAGATGGATGTCTGGACATACGAGGATGGACAGAATAAGAAATGAGAGCATTAGGAAAAAAGTCGGTGTTGCATCTATTGAAGGAAAGTTTTGAGAGACATATTTAAGATGGTACGGGCATGTATTTAGACGGTCAATAAATGTTCCAGTTAGACGATGTGAAACGATGACAAATATACACATCAAACAAGGAAGAGAAAGATAAAAAAAAGACTTAGTTAACAACAATAAAATAAGATAAAATTTATTTAAATATAGATGATGATATAGTAAGGGATAAAGTCCAATGGCGTAGAAGGATTCATATAGTCGATCTTACCTAGTGGGATAAGGTGTCGTTGTATACAATACATACGACGAAACAACTTTTTAACTAAGTATTTTTTTTTTCATTTTTATAATTAAAATCAAGCAAATCTTTTATCGAGTAATTCGATTGTTGATTGAATTAATTCGTTTTTAAAAAATTTATAGATTTTTTTTTAAAAAAAATATTTTTTAATTATTTAATTAAAAATGAAAGAGAATTTAGATGATTAAATTATTATCTTATAATTTAAAAGTCATAGATTTGAGTCCTAAACATATCTCTTACAAAGTAAGTAAAATTACGTACCATATATATTTTTTTTGAAATTTTGCATGACGAAAACTTTGTATATAGAATTATTTTTAAAAAAAATATTTAATAAAAGATCGATTTAATCCGATTCATCAATTTTTAAAATTTAAAATTAAAATTAAAATTTTATTCAAGATGATCGCAACATCTCGCAACTCGAACCCCGCAAACTTGTTTCTCTGTGTGGTATATGCAAATCTGGAATTGAGTTCTCTTTAGCACTGTGTCACATCAACTTCCCCCGTCTTTGATTCTCTTCCTACGCTGTACTGGCTATTGAATTGATTTTTATTTTACTAAAATAATAATAATAATAATAATAATAATAATAATAATTTTCAGATCGCCGCGATCATTAATTCTGAAAATATTCATGTTTAATTTGTGTTTAAGTATCATCTAATCATCCAACAATTCAGTCCCTAAGACATGTCGCAACAGTTCGTTTTGCAACGTGGTCGTGGTTTACATATTAATATAATTTTCTGTTCAGATAAATTCTATTTTGAATTTTAAAAAATTTAGAGAGATAATTTTGAACGGACTGCAGATGGAAAATTTATTTTTTTAGATGGAGACGTTGAATCTATCTTATAAGGAATGATGCGATCATGTCGTTGAATTTAACTTTCGAGTCATGAGTATTTTATTTATTTATTTTGATGATCGATAAAAAAAACTCGATTGAAATTACCTAGTAGTATTTGGTTTGAGTATTTTTTTTTCCTTTTTTATTTTTTTTAAAATGAAAAAATATTATTTGCTTGATAATTTCTATATTTTTTTTTAGAAAAGGAGATTTTATTTGGTTGGAAAATAAAAAATACTTAAAAATCATTTTCTAAGAAATAGAAAAATCTTAGGTAGTGTTTGACAATTTCATTTTCTGTTTTCTGTTTTCTGTTTTTCTTTTCTAGAAAATAGAAAATGATTTTTTAGTGTTTTCTAATTTTTCAGAAAATATTTTTTTATTTTTTTGGAAAACGAAAATAAAACAGAAAATAATTTTTTAGAGTTTTTCAGTTTTCTAGAAAACATTCTTTTTTTTCTAAAAAACGGAGATGGAAAACGTCAACCAAACATGTTTTCTCGTTTTCTCAGAAAATGAAAAAATTTTTCTCTACCAAATGTCCCCTTAGATTTTGTATCAGAATTTGTTTGCGATGGTTACGTGTCGGATCATTGGTTAAAAAATGATTTTTATGTTTAAATATCATTTAATCATCAAACAATTTAATCATCAAACAATTCGGATCCTAAGACATGTCGCCTAGTTTATAAATTAATATGATTTTTTTATTGAGACAAATTTAATTCTGATTTGGATGCAGATTGGAAGTTTTTTTTTTTTTTTTTGGACTGAGATGAGACGTTGAACCTGTCTCATATAGACGGTGTAATTACGTTGTCAAAATTAACTATTGAGTTACGAATATTTTTTTTATTTATCTTCATCATTGATAAAAATATCATTTAGAATTACTTAAAATAAATTAAATCAACTTCAAAATAAATTAAATCAACAGAACAATTATGAATATTACGAATTAAATCGGCTATTATGAATATTTTTTTATTTATCTTCATCATTGAATAAGGTGTTTCCCTGATACAGTTTATTCAAATTAAATTAGAATCGATTTTGAAACAGTTCTGAATCGATTTCAAAATCATTTGAAATGGAATCGAAATTGAAATGATTCGATTCTAGAAGATTTCGATTTCGAATTTAACATATTAATTCCGATTAAATTTCGGATCGAACCGATCGTCGAGTATACCTACCCCTCAGCAAAGGCGGTGATTTTCCACATTGGCGCCTAGCCGTTGGTTATTTCCACGGCCAGTCATTGCGGGGGTTGACTAATCCGGAAGCTTCCGAAAATGAGGGAAATTTCAATGCCGTTCTTGTCTTTTTTACCAAACATAACAATGACGTTCATTTTTCACAATTCAACTATTTGATTTTTTGTTAAAATAATTTATATGTCTAAATTTAGAAATAAATAATTCTAGATAAATTTTAAATATAATTTGTACACGTTCAAAACTAATTTTGATTGTAGAATTGACTATTTAATTTAATATTCTTTTGGAATTATAGTGCAATGGGATATTCAATTCGTAATATTTTTCTCTCACATCGGATTATGGAATATTTGTTGCTTATTTAGGCGTGCAATTTTGCCGTTGTTTTTTAAGTTTGATATGTTGCAGTCTGTTTTGTAATATAATTTAAATTATATTATATAGTTGATTACTTTATTTATTATCATTTAAAATTGTAATACAATATAATCTGAATTATAAAAGACATTAAATTTTTTTAATATAGATTACGAAACAAAATCTATGTAATCCGATTACCTTTTCAATTATAATCTGAAAAATATTGTATGTTCAATAATAGAAATTGATCATCACTATCCGTTAACGCCACCTATCGATCGGTCGTCGTCATCACCGACCAGTCGATCGCTCCATCGCTCGTCGCTCCACCGTCAGTCGTCAATAGGCCGATCGCTCGTCGCCGCTCGTTCGCCGCCGCCAACACCGATAGATCGATCGCTCATCTTTATCGTCATCGACGATCAATTTCTACCATTTTTATAATGAACATCAAACACAAAAATATAATTATCTTTATAATCTAAAATTACATATAATTTTTACTCAAACGGCGTCGTCAAATCCAAATAAACTGCCCCGACGCAATAACGCGCATCCAACTTCAAAATGTTCGTCACGCTCTTTAAGAATTATTATTATTTATTCAGTTTCGTTGGGGAAATGAATGATCTTCTCTTCATTCATTCATTGGTAAATTTGAAAGCATGAAAAAAAAATTATACTATATGTTTTAGAAGTTAGTCGCAGAGGGGACGATGATTTAGCATTGTTATTGCATTTTAAAATTGAAATCGATAGAACAGAAATAAATATTTTTTTTATTAGTACCAGATTAATCAATATTCTGCCTCGTTCATATAAACAATAAATTTATTTTGTTCTTATCTTGCCTTATTTTTTTTACGTTTGAAACGTCACCCAGTAACGTCGACGACCACCTGACTTCCTCCTCAATTCCCCCCTCTCATTTCATTCTTCGATTCTTCCACCTGCATTATTTTCTTATTAATTTTCATTTTCGAGTGCCAGTTCTTGATTCTGTGCCCAGTAAAGGAGGGTAAAGATAACAAGAGATTGGTTTGGGGAATTGAACTCGACTGGTTTGGTCGATCATGGGAAACTGAAATCTCGATTGATGTTGTGCAGAGCAGGAGAGTTCCGTGGGGTGGCTGATGGAGGGCAACAACTTCGGGCCGGCGGAGCAAGTTCTTTGGCCGCTCTCGGTTTTCTCCGGCGTCCTCGTGTGTAAAGTTGTAAGTGTAAAAAAGCTGTCTGTATTCTGTTCTCCTCCTAAATATTCTTACTGTGTTTGAGGTCTTCTGTCGTTCGTTTGTCGGATATCACAACACTTTGGGTTAGGGTTTAAGCACTTGAATCAGCAAAGTCCCGGGAATCATATCGATGATGCTTCATGGCATGTTTTAGGAGCTCTTGGTAGAATGTGAAAATTGCAGTAAATTCGAGAATAAAGAAATGCCATGGCAAAACCCTTCTCTTTTGTTGTTTCTTTCAGGGGGAATGAAGCATATGAAACTTTCTTCCTCGCCATTTCTTTAAGAGGGTAAGAGAAATCTTTTTAAAAAAGTAGTAATCATAAGATAAATAAAGAATGTAAGTGTTGCTAGTAAAATCTGTGGATGCATATAGTAAACCCCTCCTACTTATTCATCAAGTGAGATCGACCAGCCTTATGCAAAAGTAGGATTAATAGTTATCGCCGAATAGTATGTTTGCAAAGTGTAATCATTCCAACTTTGGGTTTGTCATCAGAAGTTCTTTTTATTTTATTGTATTGCATTTTTTGCAAATGATTGAAGTTTTATAATCCTATTGGCGACAATGTGCCTTGCAGGAAAATATGTGCAAATCATTTCATATAATATCGAATCACATGAAAAGATAGTAGTCTTGTGTTTTATACAGGTTACATTGAGCTTATGGTCATTGGATATCTGCTATTATGCTCCATAAACTATTTCATTGGCACAATTTTCCATTGTTTTTGGTAACTGAAAATCCATTAAATGGATCCTGATAGTTCTCCCAATAATGTAGGTATATGAAGTGACACATAAAGTCAGCATGCTATACTTAAAGGGCTATAACAACCTGACCAAATTAGAAAAGATCGAGTGGAACAATCGGTGAGTAATGTTCACGTTCAGAAGTCGATCGCTCTGAATGTATGGGTTTCAGAATTGAAGAGAATTAGCAAATAGAACAAAGATTCTTAACCTATATTTTTGCACGCAGAGGTTTCTCTACCTTCCATGCTGTTATAGTCGCGGCAGCTTCACTTTATCTATTGGTGTTTTCGGACCTTTTCAAAAATGATTCAAACTCAGAGCTTGTAGTAAACAGAAAATCACTTCTATCAGATGCCACCTTAGGGGTAGGTATTGAATATTTATTTTTGTTTGAAAAAACATTATGATATGCCAGAGCAGAAACTAATATTTTTTCTTGTAACTTTCATGATAAATGAAATAAATTTGGTATCACTCTTTTCTGTATCAGAACTTGATTGTTCATATCAGTAGTCTTTTGTATCACTAGCCACATTGGTTTTGATAGGTACAAATGAAAAGTAATGGTACATGCTGACATAAAATGTCTCTTGAAACTAGATAACTATTTTTAAGTGGCTTAGTCTTTCATATCACTAGTCACATTGGTTTTGATAGATTCAAATGGAAGGTAATGCCATATGCTGACATAAACGTCTCTTGAAACTAGATAACTATTTTTAAGTGTTTTTCCATAAAATTTATTTGTACTTGAGTTTTTGACTTGGATCTGTCGAAAAGCTAGCCAACATAAATTGGAATTCCCAAGTTCGATTATAATCCAAACTTATTAGTTATAAGAACATAAATGGGAATTCCCGAGTTTAAAAATAGCAGACCCTAAGTTCTCTACAGTGGATAAGATTACGAACATTACATAGTTATAGTGATTCAAAGATTTACTGTAAGTAAATTTAAGGAATTGCTTAGAATTTAGGCATTCAAAACAGAAAATTCTCCACATTTGAGCATTCTTGAGCTTTTAGCAAGTTGTCCTTAACAAGCTTAATCTTCCTTTATATAAAAAAGTAGAATATTTTTTCCCATAAGTTGCTTCCATGTGTGAGAACGAAATCCAAGGCAATTCATTATACATTTAAAAGCCGAAAGAACTAAAATCTTCTATTGCAGTTGACATGAGGAACAATTCATAATTCAAGTGTCTCGGATTTAGTCCATGTCAATTGAAGGCATTGCTTAGAATTTGGTCACTCGCAAATCAAACTTTTCTGCATTTGGGCATTTGTTTATTAGGCAATGACATTTATCACTAACATGTCTTCTTGCCAGTCAAGCCAATTGCTTTAAAGTTGGTCAACCCACTCACAGGATTTTTTTTTTATAACTTGTTTGTAACAAGCTAACTATTTCTTCCTTTATTTCGCGTGCACACGAAAGCTGAAGTAATTGTTCATATTGTTTAGAAACTATCTAAATTCATGAGAACAATATGTAAAATGTTATCAACTAAGAAATATTGGGCTGTGCCAGTTAGGCATTATCTACTTCTCAATTATTCTTGAATTATCTGCTCTTTCATGTGAAATCCACTCGTTTTTCATGAGAATTGATGGATTCAATGAAGTATTCTGCAATTTATACAATCTTCTAATAACTTCCTAGGAATCAAATTTCTATACATCTTTTATACGAGCTCCAATTCTTCATCTAAATACTAATTCTGGCTCAATTACTCATTCTACAGATGTCACTCGGTTATTTTCTCTCTGACTTAGCAAAGATTTTGTGGCACTTTCCCTCCCTAGGAGGAAAAGAATTTGTAAGTTTTTATTCATCTTTGCTTTTTGGACACTTCGAGGTCGGCTTGTGCATCCTAATTGTCTAATTGCACTATTTCAGGTCTTGCATCACAGCCTTTCGATGTATTCAATCTCTCTCGCTCTCATCAGTGGCCAAGCACACATATACATACTCATGGTTTTGTTTTCCGAAGCGACAACGCCTTTTGTGAATTTCAGATGGTATGTTTTTGAGCATATTTTGATTATAATGGCCATTCCATAAACCACAATTTCTTCAGGTACTTGGAAATTGCTGGAAAGAAGAGTTCTATCTTATATATATATAATGGCATGGCCTTATTCTTTGGATGGATGGTAGGACATCAATTCACTTCGGTTCTTTTGGATTACTGCAGCTAAAGTATCAGGTTACAGTAATATAACTCCTTGTGTTGTGATTTGATGGAAGTGTTGTGCCTGTCTGTTCATGTTTATACCTTTTTTTTTAATAAATTGCCCGATCTGAAACAAACTATGGTATTGGCTTATACTATCGAAATCTTTATAAGATAATATCGAAACAAATCATTAATCAAACACTTATTATACCTGCCTTCTTGAACATTTTTAAAGTCAGATATCTAACAGAATATCATATATAATCATTATGCATCGAGTTAAATCTGTTGGTTGCTTAAACATATTTGTTATATCTTAAAGTTTGATCTTATTGCATCATTTGTTGGAGCCATTACCTTTCTACTTCGAGATAGCAATGTAATGTTATCATATTAAACAGTTCATTTTGGAAACTTTTCTACCTCTTCTTGCAGGTTGCAAGGATCTTTCTATTCATCTATATGTTCATGCACATGTATCTTCATTTCGATCAGGTATGCTCCAGGCAACTTTGTCATAGACAATCAATCATATTGTAATCACTCGACTCGCGCAAAGTGTTTGTCGTCGTGATAAATATACTACAACGATAATACGAAAACACAGCAAATGTAGTGTATATATCTAACGACAAACTTCTCGACCTTTCGCTTATAGGTGAAGACAATATTCCCTCTTGGACTCTACAGCATTCTAACGATAAGTCCCGTGATGGCGTTGCTGAACTTATTCTGGTTTTCGAAGATATTGAAGGGTATGATGAAAACTCTCTCCAAGAAGAGACATGTACAATGACAGAAGAAGACAACTGAATGATATTCTTATATCAGAAACAAGAATAGGACCACATTTGCCTCATGTTTGTCGATAAGATGATAATATCATTGGCAATAACTTCTTACAATTACATACGATTTCGAATAGTTAATTCACAGATGGTGAAGAGGCACAAGGTTCCTTCTACCTTCAAGAAATCAAACTGAGACCAGGAATTTTTACGACATTCCTATCGTCTATCATCTTCCGCACTGTCTCTGCCTCATCGAACCTGCCAGCCTCAGTGAGCATGTTGGACAACACAACATAGTCTCCACTGTAATCCTTCTCCAATTCCAGTATCCTCTTCATCGCCCTCTTGCCAATCTCTACCTCGCCATGCTTGCTGCAGCCACCAAGGAGTGTCCTCCACACAACCACATTCACTTCCACTGGCATGCCTGCTACCACATCCTCTGCCTCTTTCAACCTGCCTGCCCTCCCCAACAGGTCTATCAAGCAGCCGTAGTGCTTCGTCTCCGGCTCGACGTGGTACTCGTACACCATGGCCATGAAGAATCTCAATCCTGCTTCCACTAGGCCTCTGTGGTTGCAAGCATTCAACATGCTCAAGAATGTCACCCGAGTCGGCCTAACATTTGCGCAGAGCATTTCGTCGAACAGTTTCACTGCTTCGTTTGCCATCCCGTGCGCTGCGAACCCGGTGATGATCGAGGTCCATGAGACGGCGTTCCTCCGGCTGCCAATGTGCTCGAAGAACTTGAACGAGCTCTCGATGGAGCCGCATTTGGCATACATATCGATCAGGGAATTCTGCACCCGGATGTCTAACAAACAGAGGCCAAATTTGTCGCAGTAAGCGTGCAATGTTTCCACATTGACGACGGCTCCGACGTCGGAGATTGCGGGGGCTACGGCCAGCACTGTGATCTCCGTCGGCATAATGCCTTCGGCCATCATCTGCCCGAACAGAGACAAAGCGTCGAACGGCCTATGAGCACGAGTATACCCATCGACCAAGCCGGTCCAGGAGATCACGTTCCGGTCAGGCATTTGATCAAACAACGATCGAGCGGAGGCGAGCTCGCCCCAGCATGCAAAACCGGTCAGCATGGCGTTCCAAGAAACAGAATTCCGGCGCGGCATTCCGTCGAACACTCTCTGTGCCTCGAACAAGGATCCACAGCCGGAATACATGTTGACGAGAGCTGTATCGACATAGACGTCGGAGCACAAACCTTTCTTCAGTGAGAGGCCATGGAACTGGCTGCCAGTGCATGGAAGCGATAGATTAGCGCAGGCCTTGATGAGGAAGGAGAATGTGAAGGTGTCGGTGGGGAGGGGGCGGCAGCAGAGCTGCTCCATTTGCTCGTAGAGGCGGATGGCCTCGACGGGGAACCATCCCAGCGCGTAGTGGCGTAAGAGGGTGTTCCAGATTCTGATACCGGCGGCGCCGATGTGGTTGCGGTGGAGAGCGGTGGTGAGGAGCAAGGAGTGCACCTGAAGCGAAGGACCTCGAGCGAAACGGCGGCTCAGGAGAGCGGAGAGAAGCAGGCTCTCTATGTGTTCGGACGCGGTTGCTGCTGTGAGGCAGCAGGCGGTGAAGAACAAGCTGATTGACGGCCGGAATGCCGTCGACGGGAAGGGTGGATTGGCATTGCACGCGAGGTGCATGACGAAATGCTTTAGGAGACCTCACGAATTATTCAAAAATATAAAAATTTTAGCAAAAAGTTAATTAATTATTTAATAAAAATTTAATTTTTTTTTAACATTTTAAATTATTCAATAAAAATCAGTTTAATCAATTTAATTAATTTTCATAATTCAATAGACGACTTGGATCATCTTTCCAATAGACAAAGGACCAAAGAAAAAAATACATATAGTAAAAAAAATAACATTAAAAAAAGAAGGAAGAAAAAAAAAAATCTCAAAAGCTTCCCACAAATTAATTAATGACTGTAAATCATATTTTGGTAGGGCTTCATCGCGGCCGCTGACTGGCGCCTTCACATCGAAATCTCAGAACTTCCTCCGACGAGTTTGCCTTTGTCGCTGCTGCTGCGGCGGCGACGGGACAATTCGGATCCTATTTTTTTAATCTCCGACAAATACTCATCGTTGGTGATATGGAGCTCAATGCGGAGATCGGTCGGTATCTCTTCCTGAGACCAGGAAATCGAACCAGAGGCGAAGAACCTTTGGAGAACAGAGCGAATGTCGTGCAGCTCCAGTTCATGTTCCTGCGTGCCTTTGCCTCCTCCTCCTCCTCCGCCTCCTGCTGCTCCTTCTTCCTCGATCTCGTCGATCGCTCGCAATCTTTTGCCGCCGCCCTTTCTCGGATGCTCCTCTGCTCCCAGTTTGCGCTTGACCATGGTGGAAAAAGGTTTGGATTCGGAGTGCCCTGTCGACGGAAATCAAACGGCAGCGCAGAATGAACTCGACCGGGACCGGAAGAAGGTTTATATAGCTGGGGAATTCCGTTTAATTCAGGGAAGAGAATTATCGGGAACGGGCGCGCACTCCATCAAAAATGAATTCAAATCTATTTATTTTATTTTATTTTTTAAAACTCCATTAGCCAATTTTCCCCCCTCTGTTTTCACTTCTTTAATTCATTCTTGATAAATTGAATATTTTTAAATTCATATTTAGAATGATTATTTTTTTATTCTTTTATCAAATTAAAAAAAAATATAAAACTATCACATTAACGACTTCCTTCGATCAGAACCGACCCTATTAATATTGTTACATATGTTTGGACCTTGGGCGGGCGCTCTATTTGCCCTAGCTCAGGGTCAACCCTGTCTCCAATTGTTCCTATCAATGAAGAAAATAAATCGAAATTTTAATTAACAAATACAAAAGTATTATTAATTGTTCCAGAAAATGAAATCTCCAAAAATTAATCTTTGTCCATTACAGACACATTTCTTTATACTTATCAATTTGATTAATATCGAGGACAAATTCAATCTAACAAAGTAATGGAAGGAAAGAAGCTAGAGAGAGAAAATTATTCACTCTCAATGGTAAAAGAAATGATAATCCTCCCTGAGATTGAACTCAAAATTTGTGAAAAAAAGATAAATCATGATATCAAATGAGTGAAAAAAAAACTCTCTATGAATGAATTTCAAAGGAATAGAATTTTACTCTCTTGTTAGCAAATTTATTATCTGAGTATCAACTTAATTGATTACATCCATAAAAATTAAAAAATTATTCATTCAAGGTATACAAGAATAGAGAGAAAAATACAAGAGATTGAAGAGAAGAATATAAAATTATTATAAATATGAAAATTAAAAATATTTGATTAGTAATTATAAAAAAATATATTTAAATATAAATAAAGATATAATAGTTAGTAGAGTCCCAAGAATTTATGCAATCAGTTCTATCTAACGAAATAAAATTTCATCATTGAGTTTTAGGGGACATTTGATTTGGTATATGTTTTCCTCTATTTTTTTTATTTTTATTTTTTACGAAAACGAAAAAACGTATTTGGTTTGTGTTTTTCATCTCTATTTTCTAGAAAATAAAGAAGTATTTTTTGAAAAACTAAAAAACGAGAAATAATTATTTTCTATTTTCATTTTTGTTTTTCAAAAAATAAAAAAATGTTTTTTTGGAAAACTGAAAAAAAAAAAACTCGTTTTTTATTTTTATGAAAAACAGGAAAATGAAAATAAAAAATAATAAATTCTCTACGGATCAAACGCCCCTTAATTTTTTATTTATTCGTAGTTTTCTCAATTCGCTAATGATCTCGAAGACCATATGTGTGATATACTATTAATGCATTGCAAATATAATTTCTTTTGAAACGCAGTTCAAGAAAAAGAACACCAAATATTAAAGTAAACTATATCAAAACTAGTTGAACCATCTTTCCAACTAGATGATAAAATTATTTTAAAGAGTAAGGATCAATGTTCTAAAATTGTAAAAAATTTCAAAATATTTTACCTAATTTATTTTCTTTATAATGATTATGAAATTAATTTCACCCATTATTCTAAAAATAACAACAAGAAAATAACATTAAAAAAAAAAGAAGAACAAATCCTCAAAAGTTCCCACAAATTTTTGACTGTGAATCATATTTTGGTCGGGCTTCATCGCGGCCGTGTGCTGACTGGTGCCTTCACATCGAAATATCAGAACTTCCTCCGACGAGTTTGCCTTCGTCGCTGCTCCGGCGGCGGCGGGACAACTCGGATCCTAATTTTTTGATCTCCGACGAATACTCGTCGTTGGTGATATGAAGCTCAATGTGGAGATCGGTCAGTGTCTCCTCCTGAGACCAGGAAATCGAACCAGAGGCGAAGAATCTTTGGAGAACAGAGCGAATGCCATGCAGCTCTAGTTCATGTTCCTGCGTGTCTTTACCTCCTCCTCCTCCTCCTTCCTCGACCTCGTCGATCGCTCGCAATCTTTTGCCGCTGCCCTTTCTCGGCTGCTCCTCTGCTCCCAGTTTGCGCTTGACCATGGTGGAAAAGGTTTGGATTTTGAGCGCCCTGTCGATTGAAATCAAACAACAGCACAGAATGATCTCGACCGGGACCGAAAGAAGGTTTATATATAGCTGGGGAATTCTGTTATAGGGAGGAGAATTATCAGGAACGGGCGCGCGCTCACTCCAAAAATAAATTCAAATCTATTTATTTAATTTTAAAAAAAAACTCCATTGGTCACTTTTTTCTCTCGCTGTTTTCACTTTAAAAAATCATCCTCGATAAATTAAATATTTTTTGAAAATCATATTTAGAATGATTATTTTCTTATTCTTTTATCAAATTCTCAATTTAACGAAGCAAATGACATTGATGGTGATTATTGTAACATATTAATTCGAACTTCATTAAAATGATCTGATCACTATGATTTTAATTAATGAATTTGTGTTATTAGATATGGATTAATAGATTTTGAATCAATATATGCAAATTCATTCATCCGTATCTTTAGCATTGATAGAATATTAATAAATTTTGAGTTAGCTTTATATAAAGGATGTGATCCCTATAAAAGAGAAGAATGTTCAATCGATTTTTTTGCCCATCGGACAAAGTATACGGGACCGACTCTCTTGATTTGTAAAAGATCAAGCCCTTTGGTACTTCTTCCGTCTTCAGATCCGTTCGACGATGATATCTTCGAATTCAAGTATATATTTATGTTTTCATTTACGCTTTCGTTTTGTTTTGCATATTTATTATAGATCATTCGATAAGATTCTGTATTTAGATCGTTTTATTTTTTTTTCTTGAATACATATGTGAATGTATGATCTATTGACGGATCCTATAAGAAAAAAGGCTAGAGAAAAAAAGAAAATTATTCTTGATAGTAAAAAAATAATAATCCTGCTCGAGAGTCAACCTAAAGATTTATGAAAAAGAGAAAAATTATGATACAGAAAGAACAAACTTTTCACCAATTCGATAATGTCCATAAATATTTTTTAAAAAAATCATTCACTCCGATGAAAAAAAAGAGAAAGAGAAAAAAAATACAAAAGAGCGATGAAGTTTTATATGTTTGCTTCCCTTCAATTTTAAAAGAATAGTTTTGACGATAGATAATATAAAATTAATATAAATATGAAAATTAAAAAAATAATTATTAATTATAAAATAAAATTCATTTAAATATAAATTAATATATAATAGTTAATAGAGTCCCATAATCATAGTAAAATTTGATCACTGAGTCTTAGCTTTTTATTTATTCATCGTTCTATCAATTCGCTAATGATATCGGCGATTTCTTTTTGTCTCTATGAGGATGATATAGTGGTTAAGACATAACAGTATTTACAGAAGTGACATAGGTCGATTTTCAAAGAGATGTAAATTTTTTTTATGAATTCAGATGATTCCATATATGCCTTGATTATCACATCAATATTTATATATAGGATCCTTTGTGATTTAACTCTCTCATAATAATCGTGAGACAAATTAATAAAAGTCGCTAGATTGACGATTTTAACTTTTTTAACTAATGATCTCGACAACGATACGTATGATACACTATTAATGCATTGCAAATATAATTTCTTTGGAAACACAGTTCAAGAAAAGAAAAAAAGAACAGCACTGTATGTATGCCGATCACCAAACAATAAAGTAAACTATATCAAATCGAGACTAGATCAGTTGGACCATCGTAGAGAATGTTGTTCATGCGGAAATGAGCTGGTGGCTGGTGGTTAAGACACGGAGTTTACGGAGTTCGCGAATAAGATAAAGATTGATTTCGAAAGAAATTTAAAGTTTTTTTTTTTAAATTTAGATGATTTTTATATTTCTCGATTATCATGTAAGGTATATAAGACTTTTTACAATTTATCTTTCTTATAATAATCGTGAGATAGATCGATGAGACAATTAAATTTATAAATTTTAATTTTTTACAAAGGATAATAGAGAATATTGTACCAGAGAATCACATGATTAACGGACAATAAAATTATTAATTTTCAGAGACAATGAAATTTTTTGGAATGTTCCATGCTAATTTTTAATCGGACAAAATATTTCTTCTGATTTATTTATTTTATAATGATCGTAAAATCAATCGGCAGAGATAAAGACACGGATTCGATCTTATATCCCAAGATTAACAGAAAGAATATAAGATTGTAAAAATAACATTAAAAAAAAAAAAGAAGAAAAAAAAAATCTCAAAAGCTTCCCACAAATTAATGACTGTAAATCCTATTTTGGCCGGTCGTGCTTCATCGGGGCCGCTGACCGGCGCCTTCGCGTCGAAATCTCAGAACTTCCTCCGACGAGTTTGCCTTTGTCGCTGCTGCGGCGGCGGCGGGACAACTCGGATCCTAATTTTTTTATCTCCGACGAATACTCGTCGTTGGTGATATGAAGCTCAATGCGGAGATCGGTCAGTGTCTCCTCCTGAGACTAGGAAATCGAACCAGAGGCGAAGAATCTTTGGAGAACAGAGCAAATGCCATGCAGCTCCAGTTCATGTTCCTGCGTGCCTTTGTCTCCTCCTCCTCCTTCCTCGACCTCGTCGATCGCTCGCAATCTTTTGCCGCCGCCCTTTCTCGGTTGCTCCTCTGCTCTCAGTTTGCGCTTGACCATGGTGGAAAAGGTTTGGATTCGGAGCGCCCTGTCAATGGAAATCAAAGAGCAGCACAGAATGATCTCGACCGGGACCGGAAGAAGGTTTATATAGTTGGGGAATTCTGTTTTAGGAAGGGAGAATTATCAGGGAACTGGCGCTGACTCACTCGATCAAAAATGAGTTTAAATATTTTTGAGATTTAGGGTTCAAATTCATTCTGGACCGGAAGAAGCTCTGTTATTTCTTTAAAATTTGGGTTCATATTTTCATGGTGCTTAAAAAAAAAAAAGAAACAAAGAACGGTGATTTATCAAACAATCGTCCTAAAGTTTAGAATTATCCAAAAAATATCTCATACTTTTATATTCATCAAATAACACATTTAATTCTTTTACTCCTTTAAATAAAGACACTTAACAATTTTGAGCGTAGCTGAAATTTAAATTTTCAGATCTACGTAATCTTGATCAAATCAGAAATCTCAAAGACCACAATAGTGATGCTAGGATTACACCATCACTGTGGTGCTGGGAATTCAAATCTCAGCACCACAGTGGTGCTGGGATTTGAATTCTCAACACCACGTTCGGAAATTAAGTGCGTTATTTCTGAAGGATAAAAAGAGAATTAAGTGCACTATTTGATAAATATAAAAGTATAGGACGTTTTTTGAACAATTTTAAATTTCAGGAGCACGGTTTGGTATATTACAAACGAAAAAAAGTTGAGAATTGTTATTTAGTTAGATTTTTAAAATTTTGTGTTTTATGTAATTAAATATTTCTAATTCATTGCCAATAATTTATCTGCCAAAGGATTGTCTAAGGATAATACAATATTCTTAATTTGCAATCAATTTCTATCGTTAGTGCAATAAAAAATAAAAAATAAAGCAAGTCGAGCAACATAGATTTAAGTCTTGCTCGCACGGTGTGACTTAAAATTATATTTGTTCTTTCGGAGATCACGGAGTGGTTAAAATATAATGATGTTTATAGAAATGATATGGGTCGATTTTGAAAGAGATCTAAAATGTCTTCCTAAATTCAGACGACCTCATGTATCTTGATAACCACATCAAGATTTATAGAGCTCTCATGATTTATCTCTCACAATGATCGTAGGACAGACCGATACAAACTGCTAAATTAACGATTCTAATCTTTGACAAAAAATTATATTATACTTAACAATGATAATTAAGTATAATAGAGATGCTCACGAGACACGAATGAGTTATGTTGAAGATCATTCATATATATATATATAGAGAGAAATGATCTACATAATTCATTTATGAACATCCATGAACATCTCTCTTATCAACCATCTGTTCAGGTGAATATTTTAGCTTAATCCTTAAACCCTAGAAAATCAGATAATAAATAATAAAGTTGTTTATGGATACTCACAGATGGATTGTATAAGTGTATATATATATATATATATATATATATATTCTTTGACAAATATATTATTGACTGTGTCACACAATTTAAATAATCATTATAAACTTAATATTTAACAAATAAAAAAATAAAAGTAATAAATAATTTATTAGGAGAATTAAATGAAAATAAATTTAATAAAAAAAAAGTAAAAGAGCCCTACGTTAAGTAAATTAAAAAAATTAATTTAAATGGATTAGTATAATAGTGATACGTTGAAAATTTTGAAACAAACAAATCAATTTATATTGAACTATATCATTAATATCATTAACATATTACAAATATTATTATTTAAAAATTCTTGTTTAAAAATATTAAATTAAAATTAATATTTTAAAATTAATAACCATTGGTTGGCCGTCTAAAATAAACCTGATCGGATTTAGGTTCTAAGTTGGGTTTGATTTGGACCTAATCCATGGGTTAGTCTTATCATTCGATGATTCTAATTTTTATCATTTCATTGCCTACATAAAAATAAATTTTTATTTTATTTTATCATTATTAATCAAGTATTTTTTTAATATTATAATTTTTTATTTGATTTGTATATTTATAATATATTTACATCTATCACTTCATTAAAGTTTTTATTGTTCAGCTAAGTATATATTTATATCATTTTTAAACATGTCTATGCAAATTTTTTTCAATAAATATAACTCCAACTTATGTTTAATATATTTATTTTTTATTTTGTACATCTTTATATGATATCTACACATTTATTTTAATATTATCATCTATATAATTCTTTTCTTTTACTTATGTGTCTTAATTATAGTTTAACATTTAATTTGATATAATATTGCAAATATAATTTTCATTTTATTTATTTAAATTTTAAAGAACATGTGATGTTATCTTTTATTTCAATTACGTACTCTCAATCTCTTCATTCTTTTAAAAAATAATTCTAAATATTTAAAATTCTTAATTACAAATAATTAATTATTGTTGGATTTTCCGAGCCACAAAAACCGCTTTTTGAGTTGCGGAAACCTCGGAAGCCCGGTCACGGATCCGTGCGAAGTATAACAAAATAAATTCATGTATGTGTTTAAGGAAATCTAGATCTACCTTAGATCTACATGATGAGAGTGTTACCCTCGATGCGATGCCCTTCGCTTATCCCACTCATCCAAATGGCTTGCCGGAACTCAAGAGTGTCAAGTGTACACTCCTCTATTGGTATCCACACGGACAAATGATGGAGAAAAATAACCTAGAGTGTGCTAGCACTCCTTGGAAATTTCGACCAAGGAAGAAGATTGGGAGAGCAAGAGAAGAAGAGCAACCCAGGAAGAAGAAAGATGGAGTTACCCACAAAATATAACCTCTCATCTAATGAAAAGTGGTTGGCCACTTCAAGTTGGGGGGTTACATGCATGCATGTAATTCCAAGAGCCAATGACTCTTGGTCTCCCTCATGAGGTGACACCACATGATAAGTCCATGATGATGTGGAACATCATCATTGGCCGGACCCCATGACAAGTCACCATGATATGACAATTGGTCAAGTCAAAATTGACCATT
Organism: Wurfbainia villosa; assembly: GCA_025175895.1. Taxonomy (NCBI): domain Eukaryota; kingdom Viridiplantae; phylum Streptophyta; class Magnoliopsida; order Zingiberales; family Zingiberaceae; genus Wurfbainia; species Wurfbainia villosa. Next base: position 77,302,628 of record CM046006.1, on the reverse strand, counting down.
CATCTTCCCTCTCAAGTCAAGTCAAATACTTGACATCTTATCTCCCATGATTGATCAAATCCAACCATTTGATTCAAGTCAATTTGATTTAATGAATCTCTATTCATTATTTTAAATTGACTCAATGAATCAAATCTAAATTAGACTCATTCAACACTTGAATCAAATTGAGTCTAACTCAATTAGTCTAATTTGGATTACTCTTAATCCAATTTGGTTCATCCCATGAACCTAATCCTCATGGTTCATCATATGAACCTAATCTCCATTTAATTGCCCTTTGTGTGTGACCCTATAGGTTCTTATAACGTTGGCAATGCTCCTAAACCGATTTAGGAATATAAGCAATGAGAGGTATCTAGCAACACATCATTGTTATCCAAGTTACAAGAATGTTGAGATCCAACATCACCTTTGTGACTACTAATTATAACTCTCACAATATGTGACAATGTCCCTCTATTCTTGACATCTAGATTGACCGATTGAGGCATAGACCGTGTCATCCTCGGTACAATCTATATCTTGAACTCCAATTAGACTCACTTTAATCAAATGAGCTCAATATCTCATATTGACTCATTTGGACATGGTCATGCACTTCGTGGTCTCACTCTATCAAGAATAACGATGTCACTCTCGTCATATAGGAGGGATAGATCCCATCTACATCACTCACATCCCTCCGCATAATTTGTTACATACCCAATAATCGCCTTTATAGTCCACCTATTTACGAGTAACGTTTGACGAAGCCAAAGTATGCAACTCCTTATGTAGGAAATCATGGTGACTTTAGGTCCAAGAACTAATAGTCATACTAATAGTCACATGAGAAAGTATATGACACTCATATAACGATCCATGATACTTTCTCATGGCGGGTCATTCAGTATACATTCTCCAATGCATACCCATGTGTCAACTTGATATCTCATATCCATGACTTGTGAGATCAAGTCATCGTGTTGACCTACATGCTAGTCTCTACACATTAACATTATCCCTGAATGTTAATACTTGACTAGAAATGATTAAGAATAGTGTTCTCTATATCATCTCATTATCGATTCAACCAATCGATTGATATAGATAAGAACCTTCTACTCAAGGACGTTATTATACTTAGTTATTTGGCACCAATACAAGTAAATATAATAATCATGCCTTTACGAATAGGAATATGATACAATAAAGTCCATACAACAATCATCACATGATTGACTCTAGGACTTTCACTAACAATCTCTCTTATTTTAATAATTAGTTCATTATTTAATATTATTAAATTTAAATTTTATATATTATATTTTAACAATTACTATGCATAACAACGCAACTTTAATTGTGCAGTGCCTAAGTTGACTTGTAAATTGAATTAGGCACAATATAATCTTACATAGAGTTAAGTAATGAATGTCGACTTTAGATACTTAATAAATTAAGAAAATATCTAAAAAAATAAAATTGATAAAAATATACATTTTTGTTCATCAAATTCAACTTAATTATTTTAATCAACTTACAAAATAAGGCACCTTACTCTATTATATAGTCAATTATTTATATTACTTTAAAATATATGTTACTCACTGACCATCGCTCGTCGTCTTTCGTTGCTGGTTGTCACCCATCTGTGTTGCCTGTCAATCAAGTATGAGGGGATCATATTTGGGTTAAACCTCATGGTTAAGATTTATCAGTCAATTGAGACTTTGTGTCAGTCGACTAGTCGAGTGTTTATCACTCGAAAACCAAGTCAACTCCGAGCAGTCGACTAGGTCACTGGGGTTATGACCAGTCGACTGGTCGAGGAATCGACTGAGGCTCAACTGCTCGATTATGCTCTGACAATCGATTGGGGGTTAGACCAATCGACTGCCACGTATGAGCAATCGACTGATGACACTGTAGTAGTGCATAAATTATTACATAGTTGACTAGACAATCGACTACTAGCTTGGCAGTCGACTGTTAGAAAGGACAGTCGATTGTTAGGGTATCCATTGGAGTAATCCAATATGGATTAAGTCTGTTGTGAGACAATAACACTATGGGTAATCGACTACGAGATGCGAAATCAACCCAATGCAAGTCATAAAAGGAGCAATTCATGGAGGATTTCGTCTAAGGTTTCTTGGGCGATTTTAAAGCGAAGTGTTGGTACATTTCAGGGTCTTCAAAAGCTTCCAAAGCAACCACAAGAGCTCTCAAGCAAATTAAAGATTGTTGTGTAAAATTTTCTTTACTTGTATTTCATTCCTTCTTTGTAATACTTTTGTATTTTCATTGTAAGCTCTTTTATAAGGAGTTTCTCCACTTCCGACATATTACTGAGAAGGAGGAAAGAGTATAATGGGTGTAGATCACTAGCTCGCTGTGAAGTAGCAACCGTAGGTTCCGAACCACATAAAAATCTTAGTATTATGCGCGTATTGTATTTATCTTTCGTTTATACATTATTTTGTTTCCATTGCGCTTTACTAACGATTGTAGACGAGCATGACACGATTGAGCGAAGATATCATAAAAATGTTATTCACCCTCCTCTAGCGCGACGTTCGATCCCTAACAAGTGGTATAAGAGCCCGGTGTGCTCAGAAGAAAAAGTTGAACCCATCAAGTGGTATCAGTGGGGCGCTCTTCACCGGATTAACAACCGAGGGAGCACGCGCTAGAAGAAATGGAGTTTCAAGATAGATTGTGAGATGATATTACGATTCCACCTTCCTTCGATTGTGAAAATTTTGCATATTGGAAAAGTAGAATGTATTTTATGATGTGTTATTTTGATAATTGGATTAATGTTGTAGTAGGGTTCGAAGCTCCAAAGGATAAGAAAGGGAGAATACTCAAGAAGAATAAGTGGACCAAAGAGTAAATCCTGAAATAAATAATAAGAAAATGAAAATGTTAGTTAATTTTTTACCTAATGATATTTGGCAAAGTTAGGTGAGTTTAGGGATGCTAAGGAATTATGGAGTAAGCTAACTAAGCTTCATGAAGAATCCTCATCGGCTCAAGTAGAGGAGGAATCCAAAGAATCAAACTCATCATCTCAAGTGCTTGAGGAATCGGAAGTTGAGAAATGCTCAACATCCGAGGAAGAGGAAGTTGAAGAAGCCTCCACTTCTAAGATTGAGGGGGAAGGAGAGACCATCCTCGATGTCGGATCTAGAGCAAGACGAGGAACTCTCTATCTCTAGAAGAAATCCACCATTCTCCTACAAACCAAGAACATATCTCCCGCATGCTAAATAAAATTAAAAATCATATAATATGCCTTGAGTGCAGGGAAGTAGGGCATTATAAGCATAAATGCCCAAAAAGAGTCAAGAAGGTTCAACCGGCACCAAAAGCGAAGGAGAAGACCAAGAATACCATAGCTTCCGGTGTCAACAAAAGGGGCACTACGTGAGTCAATGTCCTAGAGGGTGTCATTCAACCAAGGGCAAAGGAGCTTCACATGTAGAGAGAGCTAAGACAAACTTTAAGGTAATATTTAATAATGCTCCTACTTAATGTAAGGCCAAAAAACATACTAAGATTTTTGTTGCTATTGTTAATCATGAAAAACAGGTTAGAAAAAGTATTTTTTGCTTAGGAGTTAAATCTTATGAATTTAAATCTAAGGGTAATTCTAGAATTGTTAACTCTAAAACTACCCCACTTAAGGATTGGAAGGTAGAGAAACTAGACATTAATCCTAAGTAGACTAGACACATGCTTAAGAAGGGGAATGTCCAAAAAAAGAATGAAAATTCAAAAATTTGACATTTGGAATTAGAAAATCAAAGTTTGAGGACAAAGCTTGTGAAAATAGAAAAGACCCTTCCAAGGACGGATAAAATGATTTATTGGTTAAATGTTCAAAATTTAGGAGTTAGGAGGCAAGGTGCATCCAAGGATAGAAAAGATTTGGCCACAAACTTAAGTCCAAGGAAGTCATGCCAACTTACCATAGTATTCCATTTGACTATGGAACTAACTCTAGGTCTAGGAAAGTCAATGTCACAAGGAAAGTTATCCCTAGAGTTGACTATGACAAGTGTCCAGTGGCTAAGGTTTCGAAGAAACCTAGGAAAGCCAATAACAAGGTTACAAGGGAAGTTATCCCTAAGGTTAACCTTGAGAAGATTAAAATGATGAAGACTTCCAAGCCTAGAAGGGTTATTAGGAAGGTATTTAGGAAAGTCATCTCTAGTGAATACTGTTGGTGACATGCTCCTAGGAGACTCATCGGCTCCCATGTCCCCGGATCAAAATTTTCACTAATGAAAACTAATTCGGATGGGATGAGTTTCCTAAGCACAACAAATTCGTCGTCGTGCTAACGACTTGAGCGATCGTTTGAACAAACTAGTTGTTCAAGCAACACAACTCTTCTAGTCGATTAGCCGTGGAAGAGACGACAGATGGATCGCCGGTTTTTGTGTTTGTCTTCGGGGTCCATGATTATACAAATACATACAAATGCAAACTAGTATAATCGACACATACTAACATAAAGATAAGAACATGCTAAGATCAATAATAAAAGTTGTAAGACTTTTATACCTCTCGATCTTCTACCGTATGTCCCATCCTCCTCGTGGACATCGTGTGGGCGAAGATCCTCCACGAGTTGAAGCTTCCTAGATCACGTTCTTCCCTTCCTTGCTCGCTCCGAACAAAGAGAAGAACCAAACAAAAACTCCTTCTCCTATCTAGAACCGACCACCAAGCCAAGGAGCTTGATATAGCCGCCGGCCAAGGAGTAGATGGTTGAGCGTCGGCCAACCTTGAAGAAAGGTTGCCGCCGGCCAAGGAGAGGATGGTTGGGCGCCGGCCAACCTTGAAGCAACCGTCGGCCACCAAGGTGGGATATGGATGAACGCCGACCAACCTTGAAGCAATGTTGCCGCCGGCCACCAAGGAATGGGAGAAGGGATGAAGGGTATGGGCGCCAGCCAAAAACAAGGTGGAAGAAGATGGGCGCCGGCTTAATCCTTCCAAGAATTGCCGCCCAAGCCTTCTTTCAAACCCTAGCCGCCCAAACCAAAAATTTGATCTCCTTCTTGATCTTCACGCCCAAACCCTTAGCCTTCCTTTTATAGAGTTAGGCTTAGGCCTCCTTTCAATATCCACCGTCGGATCTAGGGTTTTAATCTCAACTGTCGGTCCTAGAGATTTAATCCCAACCGTCGGATCTAGAGATTTAATCTCAACCGTTGGTTCTAGAGATTTAATCCCAACCGTCGGATCTAGAGATTTAATCTCAACCGTTGGTTCTAGAGATTTAATCCCAACCGTCGGATCTAGAGATTTAATCTCAACCGTTGGTTCTAGAGATTTAATCCCAACCGTCGGATCTAGAGATTTAATCTCAACCGTCGATTCTAGAAATTTAATCTCAACCGTCGGTTCTAGAGATTTAATCTCCACCGTCGGTTCTAGAGATTTAATCTCAACCGTCGATTCTAGGAATTTAATCTCAACCGTCAGATCTAGAGATTTGTTTTCTATCATTGGATCTAGACTTCATGAGGATTGTATTAGGCTACGATAGGGACCATGAGGAGGAGTTGGATCTTGGCCACCCGATGGATCGGAACCACACAAACTTGATCCATCAATGATGTTCCATTCCACTAGAGGATCATCATTGAATTACCTCACCAACCCCCATTAATTAATATGAGCTCCATACATTATTTGTACATCCATCTCCCCGTGTTTAAGATATCGAATGTTCGTCAATTGATTGATTTACTGACCATCAATCAATTAACATCTAACTCCTCGAGTAGTACCACTCAACCTTATCATCATGTTGACTAAGTCAACCTGCAGGGTTTACATGATGAACTTTATGAGCTCCTCAAGAGGACATCATCAACCTAATATATAGGACACAGTTTCCTCCTATAATCAACGGCACACCATGTAAATAATATCATTTCCCAACTTACCGGGCATATTGATTTAATCCATAGAAATCTCACCCTTTGGTAAATCAAAGAAATAAATACTAAGTACATGTGCCCATTATTATATCGTGATTAAGAGCATGTACAACATAATATCCGAGGTCCGATTCAATTATGTAGTCAGCAATAAATTGAATCACCTCTATGTCGGTCATGCTCAATACACCTAAGTGTACTAGTGTAACTCTATGTTCAAGATAAAACAATACCAAGCTACACTACAACCATGCCAATGGTTTGTCCAAAACCATCTTGGTTGTGAGCCTCTACTTATATTCTACAAGAGACTGATAACATGATCTTCTGTGCCACACCAAGTACCATGTTATATACAATGTAAAATATTAGACAATATGCACACATATAATAAATATAAAGTGCAAACAATGATCATGTGATTCTTATTTCAAAATAAAAATGTTCATACAAAAAGAGTTAGACTTTCAGTATACATTCCAACAATCTCCCACTTATACTAAAAGACTATGCTGTCATCACACTGCCATACATCTGATCCCCATGTCCTCCACATGCCTATCAAACGCTTTCGCTGGAAGGGCCTTAGTGAATGGATCCGCCAGGTTATCCTCTGATGCAATCTTGGCGATAGCAACTTCTACCTCCTTTACGATTTCTCGTATCAGGTGGTACTTGTGCTCTATGCATTTACTTACCTTATGGGCTCGTGGTTCCTTCGAGTTTGCAACTGCACCATTATTATCACAATAAATTGTGATAGTTCTGGGCAAACCAGAAATCACATCCAAGTTCATCAGGAAGTTTCTAAGCCACACAGCTTCTTTGGCCACCTTATAGGCTGCCACACACTCAGCTTCAATGGTGGAGTCCGCCACACATTTCTGCTGGACACTCCTCCATACAATGACTCCACCTCCTAAAGTAAAAACAAAACCTGAGGTAGACTTACTGTTATCCCTATCTAATTGGAAGTCGCAATCCATGCAACCCACAGGGAGTAATTGGTCTGCCCGGTAAACTAGCATATAATCCCTAGTCCTTCTCATACACTACAATATATGCTTTACCGCAGTCCAATGTCCCTGTCCTGGATTACTCTGATATCTGTTGACCATGCTCACGGCAAAACAGATATCTGGTCTCGTATAGAGCATCGCATACATGAGGCTTTCTATTGCCAAAGCATAAGGAACCGCCTTCATCTCCTCTATCTCCTTTGATGTTGGGACACATCTCTTTAGATAAAAGTACTCCATGCCTAAAAGGTAGAAAACCTTTTTTGGAGTTCTGCATGCTAAAACGAGCTAGGACCGTGTCTATGTATGAAGCTTGAGATAAGCACAACATCCTTTTCTTGCGATCCCTTATAACTTTGATCCCAAGGATGTGTCCCACTTCTCCCAAGTCCTTCATGTCAAACTGTTTGGACAACCATACCCTTACGTCTGATAACACTTTGATATTGTTGCCAACTAACAAAATGTCATCTACGTATAGTACAAGAAATACCACTACGTTTCCATCACACCTTTTGTATACACATGGCTCATCTGGACTTTGAATAAATCCATATGACTGGATTATCTCATCAAAACGGATGTTCCAAGATCTCGAAGCTTGCTTCAATCCATAAATGAACCGATTAAGCTTACACACTAGATGCTCTTTGCCTTTAGCAATGAATCCCTCTGGTTGCTGCATATAGATGTTCTCCTCAAGACTTCCGTTAAGGAAAGCTGTCTTGATATCCATCTGCCAAATCTCATAATCCATATGAGCAGCTATAGATAAGAGAATTCGGATAGACTTAAGCATAACTACCGGCGAAAAAGTCTCCTCATAATCGATACTCTCTTTCTGAGTATACCCTTTCGCAACAAGCCTAGCTTTGAAGGTCTCAGCCTTCCCGTCTACTCCTCTCTTTCTCTTGTAGATCCACTTGCATCCAATGGCTTTCACACCATCGGGTGGTTCTACTAGCTCCCAGACATGATTAGAATCCATAGATTCTATCTCTGAATTCATCGCTTTTTGCCAAGATACCGCATCTCTATCTTGGAGTGCCTCGTCATATGTCCAGGGATCAGGTTCATGTTCGCCAAGGACCAAATCAGAAGATTCTCCCAAGAACATGAATCTATCAGGCTGTCTAACAACCCTCCCACTACGACGAGGTATCACCTGTGTATCCTCTGTGACACGCGGTGCAGTGACTTGTGGTATATCCTCTTGTACCGGTGGTACTGAAGCAGCGACTTCCCCTCTTAATTCCTCCAGAACAATCCTACTCTTGGCCTTGTGGTTCATCACATAGTCTTCCTCTAGAAATTGGGCGTTCGTGCTAACGATCACCCTTTGATCTCTAGGATTATAAAACAAACCATCTTTCGTTCCTTTAGGGTAGCCCACGAACATGCACACTTCTGTACGAGGTTCCAACTTACCAGCATCAGCCTTCAGCACATGTGCTGGACTCCCCCATATCCGAATATGTCTCAGACTAGACTTTTGCCCAGTACACAATTCTACGGGGGTAGAAGGCACTGATTTAGATGGAACCAAGTTCAGAGTATACATTGTCGTATCTAGCGCATACCCCCAGAACGAATCTGACAACTCAGAATAGCTCATCATCGATCTAACCATCTCCATAAGAGTCCTATTCCTTCGCTCCGCTACACCATTCTGCTGGGGTGTGATAGGTGAAGACAATTGGGATTGAATCCCAGCCTCTGATAAGTAATTCCTAAACTCTCCCAAGAGGTACTCACCACCACGATCAGATCGTAGGATCTTGATACCTTTACCTTGACGGTTCTCCACATCAGCCTTGAATTCTTTGAACCTGTCAAAGCATTCAGACTTGCGGTGCATCAAGTAAATGCATCCATATCTTGAATAATCGTCTATAAAAGAGACGAAATATTCAAAACCACCTCTAGCCTGGATAGACATAGGACCGCACAAATCAAAATGAACCAATTCTAACACATCTTTGGCTCTATACCCCTTGGCCTTGAAAGGTCTCTTGGTCATTTTACCTTCCAAGCAAGATTTGCAGGTTGGGAGATCCTCCACCACTAATGAACCCAAAGGTCTATCAGCTATCAACCTTTGAATTCTACTCAGGTTAATATGACCAAGCCTTAGATGCCAAAGATATGTTTGGTTCATCTTCGAAGGTTCTTTTCTCTTATTGGAATTAGAAGATGAGTTATTTACTTCTATATGCATCGTGGGAGCTTTTGGTTCAAGAGTATACAAATTGTCAACCAATGTACCTGAACAGATAATCTCTCTATTTCTTTTTATAACAACTCTGTCATTGAAAGAAATAGAATATTCATCCATAAACAATTTAGAAACCGAAATCAAATTCTTTCTAAATGTAGGTACATAAAGACAATTTCTCAAAACCAAAACTTTATTTCTATCAAACGATAAATGAACGTCTCCCACTGCAATAGCCGCTACCTTTGTAGCATTGCCCATGTAAACGGTAATTTCTCCTTCAGTTAGTCGTCGGGTTTCCTGGAATTCCTGCAAAGAATTGCAGACATGATCAGTGGCTCCCGTATCTACACACCAGGTACCGGTAGATAACACCACTAAACATGTTTCAACGACTAAGGCAGAAGATATACCTTTGTTCTGCTTTAGGTTGGGGAAGTCTTTCTTCCCATGTCCAGTCTGTTTACAAGTGAAGCACTTGTCTTTCGGCTTCTTCACTCCTCCCTGAGGTCCACCCGCCATTTTTGCTCCACCTTGTTTCTTCTTCTTCTTGCCTTTCGGCTTAGAAGTAGAAACCTTCTAAGCAACTATGACTTCCTGCCTAGCAGCCCGATTCTGGTATCCAAAAAGTTCCTTTTCCCCAGAATCATCCGCAGGCCTAGGAGGACACTCATCGACAGTTAAGACACTATCCAAATTTCTTTTCCAATCAATATTATTTGGGTACAATAAGTTTATTTCTTTTAATATTACAACAAGTGGGTTGAAAGCCTTTTGAAAATCTTAAGAATCACAATGATCAAAATATTAGATTTCAAATATTATTGATTCCTCAAAATAATAAAATTCCGAAATCAACCAACACCTCAAAACACCGAGAATATCGCATGCCATGCTGTGTGGACGTATACGAATTCTACATTTGTAAGAGGAGGTTTTACCCATTAATTTTATCATCTTGTCAACCTTTCTTTTTGACAAATAAAATTAATAGTTGGTTCCTCTTTGGCCCTACAAATAAAAACAGTGACTCCGATGGGGAGGATACTTTTATTTGCATCTAAGTGAGCACCATTACACGATACTAAGGGAATTATTTCGGATTATGTGCCTTACCGCTGTGGAAGTACACACGCTCCTAGATAATTTCCTACAACCATTATTTGACCTAGTGATCCGTAAACAAACCCATCCGCAGGGAGGAAGACACTCAGAGCCGACACACAAGTTTGTTGCATCACACGTCAAATTGTAATGGAGGCCGCGGGAATTAATTAAAATATCCCTCTCCCACTTAATAAATTGAAAATGAGGAATTTTCAAGCACACACAACATGCATATAAAACAAATCAGCAATAAATATGGAAAAAACAGAATTTTTCCAACTATTATGACTTTGTTCTCCAATACGCGTCCCGCCGTGTCGCCACCTCGTCCGCTCCACCTTTTCCGTGCGCAAGCCACATAAAGAGATCCGAGCCGAGATATATCATTTTAATTTACATCCATCGATCCTATACTCCACGAAGGAGTGTACAAATAATCTAGATCGAAAGTAAACTAAAATTAGCAGCTAAACAATGCCGTATTTAATTACAAAAATTAAATACTAATCTAGCCTCGTCAACCCCGAGGATTCAAATGATATATATACAATCACACACAAATAATCACATACACATATATAGCCATAATAGTCAGATCTTATGGCTGCAACCAAAAAGTTAGCCTACGCACATCCTACTATTATCCGGCATACTCAATATATGATATGTACATGAAAGTAACCGAATCCAAAACACACAAAATCGGAAATCGTGGCTCTGATACCAATTGTTGGTGACATGCTCCTAGGAGACTCATAGGCTCACATGTCCCCGGATTAAAGTTTTCACTAATGAAAACTAATCCGGATGGGATGAGTTTCCTAAGCACAACCAATTCGTCGTCGTGCTAACGACTTGAGTGATCGCTTGAACAAACTAGTTGTTCAAGCAACACAACTCTTCTAGTCGATTAGCCGTGGAAGAGACGACGGACGGATCACCGGTTTTTGTGTTTGTCTTCGGGGTCCATGATTATACAAATACATACAAATGCAAACTAGTATAATCAACACATACTAACATAAAGATAAGAACATGCTAAGATCAATAATAAAAGTTGTAAAACTTTTATACCTCTCGATCTTCTACCGTATGTCTCATCCTCCTCGTGGACGTTGTGTGGGCGAAGATCCTCCACGAGTTCAAGCTTCCTAGATCACGTTCTTCCCTTCCTTGCTCGCTTCGAACAAAGAGAAGAACCAAACAAAAACTCCTTCTCCTATCTAGAACCGACCACCAAGTCAAGGAGTTTGATATAGCCGTCGGCCAAGGAGTAGATGGTTGAGCGCCGACCAACCTTGAAGAAAGGTTGCCGCCGGCCAAGGAGAGGATGGTTGGGCGCCGGCCAACCTTGAAGCAACCACCGGCCACCAAGGTGGGATATGGATGAACGTCGGCCAACCTTGAAGCAATGTTGCCGCCGCCCACCAAGGAATGGGAGAAGGGATGAAGGGTATGGGCGCCGGCCAAAAACAAGGTGGAAGAAGATGGGCGCCGGCTTAATCCTTCCAAGAATTGCCGCCCAAGCCTTCTTTCAAACCCTAGCCGCCCAAACCAAAAATTTGATCTCCTTCTTGATCTTCACGCCCAAACCCTTAGCCTTCCTTTTATAGAGTTAGGCTTAGACCTCCTTTCAATCTCCACCGTCGGATCTAGGATTTTAATCTCAACCGTCGGTCCTAGAGATTTAATCTCAACCATCGGATCTAGAGATTTAATCTCAACCGTCGGATCTAGAGATTTAATCTCAACCGTCGGATCTAGAGATTTAATCTCAACCGTCGGTTCTAGAGATTTAATCTCAACCGTCGGATCTAGAGATTTAATCTCAACCGTTGGTTCTAGAGATTTAATCCCAACCGTCGGATCTAGAGATTTAATCTCAACTGTCGGTTCTAGAAATTTAATCTCAACCGTCGGTTCTAGAGATTTAATATCCACCGTCGGTTCTAGAGATTTAATCTCAACCGTCGGTTCTAGGAATTTAATCTCAACCGTCGGATCTAGAGATTTATTTTCCATCATTGGATCTAGACTTCATGAGGATTGTATTAGGTTACGATAGGGGTCATGAGGAGGAGTTGGATCTTGGCCACCCGATGGATCGGAACCACACAAACTTGATCCATCAATGATGTTCCATTCCACTAGAGGATCATCATTGAATTACCTCACCAACCCCCATAAATTAATATGGGCTCCATACATTATTTGTACATCCATCTCCCCGTGTTTAAGATATCGAATGTCCGTCAATTGATTGATTTACTGATCATTAATCAATTAACATCTAACTCCTCGAGTAGTACCACTCAACCTTATCATCATGTTGACTAAGTCAACCTGCAGGGTTTACATGATGAACTTTATGAGCTCCTCAAGAGGACATCATCAACCTAATATATAGGACACAGTTTCCTCCTATAATCAACGGCACACCATGTAAATAATATCATTTCCCAACTTACCGGGCATATTGATTTAATCCATAGAAATCTCACCCTTTGGTAAATCAAAGAAATAAATACTAAGTACATGTGCCCATTATTATATCGTGATTAAGAGCATGTACAACATAATATCCGATGTCCGATTCAATTATGTAATCAGCAATAAATTGAATCACCTCTATGTCGGTCATGCTCAATACACCTAAGTGTACTAGTGTAACTCTATGTTCAAGACAAAACAATACCAAGCTACACTACAACCATGCCAATGGTTTGTCCAAAACCATCTTGGTTGTGAGTCTCTACTTATATTTACAAGGGATTGATAACATGATCTTCTGTGCCACACCAAGCACCATGTTATATACAATGTAAAATATTAGACAATATGCACACATATAATAAATATAAAGTGCAAACAATGATCATGTGATTCTTATTTCAAAATAAAAATGTTCATACAAAAAGAGCTAGACTTTTAGTATACATTCCAACAAATACCTTATTAACCCAAGCAGTTCAAATAGATTTTGGGTTTTTAGGAGCGTGATTCCATCATGCTAGATGAGTTTAAGGTGTGCCAACCTTAAATGAATAGATAGTTAACTTAATCATGATAAAGGTGACTAGATGTTCCATTTATATGAACTCAAACTTATAATATGACATTGATGAATCATGAGGAAAGCTAATGTATAAGTCATGTACATGTAGCCCATAGACCATGGTTCAAAATAAAGTTTTAAAACCATTTTAGAAAATTTTGGTGAAGTCTATCTTTAGATAGGAATTACTATTGAACAAGTTGACACAAAATTAGACAAAAATATTAAAGTTTTCAATAGTTTTGAACTTTGTATCAATCTTAAAATTTAATGAGTACTTTTATATAAAATTATTTTTCGCCCATTGTATTTCACATAAATAATGTATGTATAAAATTTCAAGATTTTTAGAAATATGTATAATTACTTATGAATTTTAAAAATTCATTTTTGAAAGTCATTTTCTATACATTATAGAAATCAATCGATCGATGATAAGGCAGTCGACTGGTATATGATTTCAGTTGACTGCTAAAGCTGATTTTTGTTGAACAAAGTTTGTTTAGCCATGTATCAGCTATTTTATATTACCCTAATGTCTCGTAACCCTAAGATAAGTTTTGGAAAGCACTGAAAAGAGTGAAATAATCATTGTAAATGATTATGAGAGTTTTTAGGATAGAGTATCGAATTTTAAGGGTGGTTAAAGTTCAAGTTTGAACTTTTACCTTTATTTTTGATGGTTTAAATTTCTTCTAGGCTTAGGAAATCTCTAAGGACATTGTTGGTGCAATAGTTAAGGGAGAGCGAGCATTTAGGAGAAGTGTGTCCATTAAGGGATGATGGATGCAATTTTGATTACAAAGGAGAAGAAATGAGGATTTAAGTACCTTCTTTGTGGATTGTCTCTCATTTAGTAATATGAGTCTTATCACTAGGAAAAGTGAAGAGATCCAAAATGATTTTGAACAATGGGGAGAATGTATGATCTCATAGGAGATGAAATATTGAAAACCTTGTTAGGCTTTTTAATGTATGTCAAAGGGAGAAAAGTGAGATTTAAGTTAGGTAAACCTTCACTATACTTTGACATTGGAAAAGTTAAGTTGGGCTAGTCTTAGCCTAAGTTAAAGGTTTTATCAAACATTAAAAAGGCGAGATTGTTGGTGCAATAGGCTCCGGGTCAATATGAACCAAACTCGAGTGAGACTCGAGTAGGATTTTGATGTTTGACAATAGGGTGACAATGAGTTTGATCATATGTTGACCATGTGACTAGTAGATGATTGAGATATCCAAAGTCATATGGGAGAGATTATTTGAGAGAGATTGTTAGAGCAATAAACCTCGAAAGTCCAAGTTTAGATACTTAGTAAGGAAAGTCTAAATATGAACATTTGACAAGAGAAGTCCAAAGATAAAGTCTTGACAATATAAATCCAAGTGTGTAGTCTTGGTGGCTTAAAGTCCAAGTGAACTTTGACAATTGGAAAGTCCACACATGGTCTTGACAATTGGAAAGTCCATACATGGTCTTGACAATTGGAAAGTCCAAGTCATGAGTACATGACAATTGAAAGTCCAAGTCATAGGTACTTGGCAAAGGTAAAGTCCAAGTTTAAAGTCTTGATCATGTAAATTCAAGTGTGTAGTTTTGGCAATGAAAATCTAAGCATTAAGGCTTGACAATGGGAAAGTTTAAGAGTGTAGTTTTGACGGCATAAGTCCAAGTATATAGTCTTGGCGGCTTAAAATCCAAATGGATCTTGGCAAAAAAAAAATCTAAGGGTGAGATTTTGGTAACGTAAAGTCCAAGTACGGAGTCTTAGTAGCATAAGTCCGAATGAATCTTGGCAAATAACGCGTTTAACATGACATAGTCAATGGAAGCACATGAAAGCTAATGCGAAGGATGAAAAGTCGCATACTCGAGGGATTGGAGAGGCGTGAGATTGACAGAGGTGACTAGGAGGCTTAAGTTTAGACTAAGAGTGATCAATCAAATATGAGAAGATCATACTTGAATTAAACCTCATGGTTGGGATTTATCAGTCGACTGAGACTTTGGGTCAGTCGACTGGTCGAGTGTTCAATACTCAAAAGCCGAGTCAACTCTGAGCAGTCAACTGAGATTATAACCAGTCACTGGTCAAGGAGTCGACTGAGGCTCGACTGTGCTCTGGCAATCGACCGGGGATTCGACTGGCCTTGAACAGTCGACTGATAATACTGTAGTAGTGCACAAATTGTTGTGTAGTCGACTGCCCAGTCGACTACTGACTTGACAGTCGACTGTTGATAAGGGCAGTCAACTGTTAAGGCATCCATTGGAGTAATTCAACGTGGATTAAGTCTGTTGTGAGATAACGACACTTTGGACAGTCGACTGGTGTCTTTTGGTAGTCGATTGCGATGCGCGAAATTAGCCCGATGTATGCCCTAAAAGAAGCAACTCGTGGAGGATTTTGGCTAAGATTTTTAGGACGATTTTAAAGCGAAGTGTTGGCGTATTTCAAGGTCTTCAAAGACTTCTAAAGCAACCACAAGAGCTCTCAAGCAAAGATTGTTGCATAAAGTTTTCTTTATTTGTATTTTATTTCTTTTTTAATACTTTTGTATTTTCATTGTAAGTTCTTTGTATGGAGTTTCTCTCCCTCCAGTGTATTGCCGAGAAGGAGAGAAGAGCATAGTGGGTGTAGATCATTAGCTCGTCGTGGAGTAGGAATCGTAGGTTCCAAATTACATAAAAACCTTAGTATTGCATGTGTGTTGTATTTGTCTTTCGTTTATACTTTATTTTATTTCCGTTGCGTATTATTAATAATTATAAATGAGCATGATATGATCGAGCAAAGAAATTATAAAGACGTTATTCACTATCCTCTACTACAACGTCCGATCCCCACCAATAAAGATAGAGCGTGAAAATAAAATAGATATTGAGAATTGTTGAGAAGAATTAGGATACAAAATTAGGAACAAATAATTACCGAATGGGAAATAAAATAGTACTTTAGGGGACTAAGCCATTTAATAATTTTATCATTACTCATTTATTAGTAACCACATTGGCGGGAGTAATTAATCCTTCATTCAGGAAAATGGATATCACTATCTAGACTCGAAATTGATTATTCAAGGCTAGCTTGAAAAGTCAAAATCTATGATTTGGGGAAGATCTCACTCTTGATAGTTTACCATTCAAAATCATCCAATATGATTTGATTCATAATTAGATGCGATTCAAAATTATTATTATTTATTTAAAAATTTAAAAACTAAATATTTTTTAAAATAATAAAAAAAAATATACTTATTTAAATTTTTTATGTATTCTTTCAAAATATAAGAATTAAAATCCCCGTGCAATTTATTTATCTTTTATTCTTATTATTTTATTATTTTATGAAGTGACCTTCTCATTCTCAGTGTTAACTCATTTAATTTCAATTTTTCTATATATCGTCATTAGAAAGTTTCATTTCTTATATTTCTTTTAGCTCTTATTTAATAATCAAATAATATTTGTACTTTAAAAAAAATCAAGAGTCAATAAATTATTATTAATCGAATATATTACTTTCAAAATTAAATATTTATTTTATAACAAATGATTGACATCGAATAAATTAGAATTTTTTTACTATTATGAAGAGGATAGAAAATTTGAATTTTCTACTACCATCACTTTAAAATATTGAAATCCAATTTTATTATATATTTCATTAAAATAAAAAAAAAATAATCTTTAAACTTCTATTTAAAACTACTTGAAAATTTTCATAGATACTTCACTTGCCCTTTAAAAAAAATCTACTTTTATAAATTTTTAACTACTATTACTGATATTTTAAATTTCAAATACTAATATACATTTTAAACTATATTTTTTTTATAAATATCATATAAATTATTTCTAATACTTTATATAATATTAATAATATTAAAAAAAAAGGAATAATTTTTTAATAAAATTAAAGTATCTAATAGATAATAGATAGTCTTGGCTTTTTATTTGTTCATCGTTTCCTTTTAAAAGATAATATTAGAAAAGATTTCTCTTCAATTCGCTAGATCAATGTATTATTTGATACAAAAGATGATGAACTCATTCTAAACGTTTTTTATCATCGGTTTCGTAACTAAATGAAGAAAGATAAATCACGATTGATCTTTGATCATATCTTTGATCGTATCGATATCGTACACAATAAAAAATTGGCATCCTTGCAAATGCAAAGGATTAATCATTGTTCACTTGATTTACTTGTGCTATCTATCCGACTTTGCCGGTGAAGCCACTATTAATGCATTACAAACATAATTTCTTTGGAAAACAGTTCAAGAAAATTACAGAAAAAGAAAATACACAGCAATATAGCAATATACGACGATAACCAAACATGAAAGTAAACTATATCGAATGGAGAATACACCAGTTAAACTATCTTTCCAATAGACTGGAACACAGAAAGAATATGAGATAGGAAAAATAACATTTAAAAAAAGAAGAAGAAGAAGAAAAAAAAATCTCAAAAGCTTCCCACAATCAATGACTGTAAATCATAGTTTTGGTCGGGCTTCATCGCGGCTGCTGACTGGCGCCTTCACATCGAACTCTCAGAACTTTCTCCGACGAGTTTGCCTTTGTCGCTGCTGCGGCGGCGGCGGGACAACTCGGATCCTATTTTTTTAATCTCCGACAAATACTCATCGTTCGTGATATGAAGCTCAATGCGGAGATCGGTCAGTATCTCTTCCTGAGACCAGGAAATCGAACCAGAGGCGAAGAATCTTTGGAGAACAGAGCGAATGTCGTGCAACTCCAGTTCATGTTCCTGCGTGTCTTTGCCTCCTCCTCCTCCTCCTCCTCCTCCTTCCTCGACCTCGTCGATCGCTCGCAATCTTTTGCCGCCGCCCTTTCTCGGATGCTCCTCTGCTCCCAGTTTGCGCTTGACCATGGTGGAAAAAGGTTTGGACTTTGAGCGCCCTTTCGATGGAAATCAAACAGCAGCGCAGAATGATCTCGACCGGGACCGGAAGAAGGTTTATATAGCTGGAGAATTCTGTTTCAGGGAGGAGAATTATCAGGGAACGGCCGAACGGGCGCGCGCTCACTCCATAAAAAATGAATTCAAATCTATTTATTTATTTATTTATTTTATTTTATTTTAAAAAACTCCGCTACTTTTTTTTTCTCTCGCTCTTTTTACTTCATGATTGGGTAAAAATCATCCTCGATACATTAAATATTTTTAAAATTCATATTTAGAATCATTATTTTCTTATTCTTTTATTAAATTCTCAATTTAACGAAATAAATGGTGCTGATGGTGAGTTTAATTACGTATTAACCTAATGCATTCGATTGTGTCATATTTCTTCGAATTCAATTTAAGTGATCTAATTATTATAATTTTAGTTAATGAATTTGTATTATTAAATATAGATTAATGGATTTATATATGCGTAAAATTTACTAATCCATATCGTTAATATTGATGGGATGTTAAAAAGTTTTAGATTAACTTTATATAAAGAGTGTGATCCCATAGAAGGGAAGAACGTTCACCTTACTATTTTCTCTATCGGGCAGAGTATACGAGGTTGATTCTTTCAATCTGTGAAAGATCAAGTCCTGCGATATTTCTTTCGTCTTCAGATCCTTTTGACGATGATGTCTTCGGATTCAAGTGCATGTTTATATTTCTATTTATGTTTTCTTTTTTCATTTTATTTTACATATTTATTGTAGATCAGATCATGTGTTTAGATTGTTTTATTTTCTTTTCTTGAATTCATATATGAATGTGCGATGACAGATCCTCAAGATCCATCGAAATGGACATGAAAAAAAAGACTATAAATTATGATATAGAAAGAACAAATTTTATCATTTGAGTAGCAATTCGATAATGTCCATAAAAATTAAAAAACAATCTTTCACTCCGATGACAAAAAGACGAAGAGAAAAATACAAGAGAGACAAAGAGCGAAAAGGTTTTATATTTTTTTTTTGCTTCCCTTCAATTTTAAAAGAATAGTTTTGACGATAGATAAAATAAAATTAATCTAAATATGAAAATTAAAAAAAAAATAATTAGCAGTTATAAAGTAAAACTAATTTAAATATAAATAAATATGTAATAGTTAATAAAGTCCCATAATCATAGTAAAATTTATATAATCGGTTATATTTGACAAAATAAAATTTAATCGTTGAGTCTTAGTTTTATTTATTCATCATTCCATCAATTCGCTAACGACGATGCCCCCATGGCTTGGCATGTTGGTTAGCACGAGGCAGATTTGCCCCAGCAAACAAGGGTCGAATCCCAATTGTTAGATAGAAATATCAGTCTGGGTCCTTAACCTCGCCCGTGATAACTAGGTTTCACACACAAGGCAATAAGTCACCCGCAATTTAGCTCCTTTCATAGTGTCGTGGGGCCGACGATAAGGAACTGTTAAATTGACGGTTTCAACCTTTGCCTCAGCTAACGATCTCGACAACGATACCTATGATACACTATTAATGCATTACAAATATAATTTCTTTAGAAACAGTTCAAAAAAAGAAAAAAAAAAATAGCACTGTACGGCGATCACCAAACAAAACAATAAAACAAACTATATCAAATCGAGACTAGATCAGTTGGACCTGAAGGGAATTGCTTCCCACTTCAGTTGTTTGTGTATGACGATTTTATCATACGTTTTCGGATAAAAAAAAATTAATCCGGAAGAAGATGGATCACCCAAGCAATCGATCCATCATCGTGCTATTCGATTCGAGTGGTCTCTTGAACAAATTTGTTGTTCAAGCAACCTAACTCTTTTCCTCGATTAGCCGCGGAATAGATGATGCACGGATCGCCGATTTTTGTGTTTATCTTCGGGGTCAATGATCATACAATTACAAACAAATTGCATAGAATAAGAAAGAAACTTAACAAGAATTATACCTCTTGTTTACCTCTTGATCTTCTATCATATGACCTATCCTCCTCTTGGACGTTGTGTGGGCAACGATCCTCCAAGAGTTGAAGCCTCTTAGATCACGTATCTTCATTTCCTTGTTCTCTCCGAACAAAGGAAGATAACCAAAGCCCCTTTCTTCTCCTTTCTTGCGCCAACCATCAACCACCAAGGTTGGTGTCCGCCGGCCCTAAGGAGAGGGAGAGAGTGTGGTGTTGGACCATCGTTGGCCGGCTAGAGGGAGTTGAATAGCCCTCTTTCGTCGTACGGTGGAATTCGCTCGTTGATTGCTCGTCTAAAAATTTGTTAGCGCAAGTGGAAATGTAAACAATAAAGACAAAGCAATAAGTAAAGGAAATCAAACGCTAACACCAAGATGTAACGTGGTTTACGACTTTGCCGCTAATCCACGCCCCGATTCGTCCAAGGTGAATCATGCCTTAAACCTTCCACTAATCTCTCCTTTGCACAAAGCTAGATGGAGGTAACCTTTTCTTACAAAATCACTTCTCTTACAATAAGATGAATATAAGCACAAGAAAGAGGAGGAAATTCGTTTAGGAACTTTGGGAGATGTTTAGAGTAGAAGCATTAGACTCCCCAAGTGTCTAATGTCTCCTTCTTATAGAGAAGAGCCCAATCTTCCCGTTAACACAACGACAGTCGACTGATGCCCTGATCAGTCGACTGCCCCTGTAGTCGTTGCCCTATAACAACTTCTTCCACGTTGAATTTCAACTAACGACTCCCACATCAATCGACTGATCGTCCCATCGATCGATGTGGAAACTAACGATCAATCTTGCCGGCGAGCACTGACCGATCAACGATTCGTGTCCGAAACCCTTGCGATCGATGCTTCCATCGGCGATCGACTAATGAGTTTCAACGATCATGCCAACTCTTGGCGATCGACTCTCGAACATAAACCGACTCGAACACGGTCGAGTTAAATCGACTTAGGCGGTTGGATCGCCATGACCTAGCTGATCGATGTCGGGAAATCTCATCCGACAGTTAGATAATTGACCAAGTTTCACCTAACGAGCTACCCCATCCCAGGTTACAATCGCTCACTCTCATTCCCTTGGAGTCCCTCGCCTTTGAAGTTGTCTTCGTCCGACTACGTCCCTTGGATGCGCCAAGCGCACGACTTCGCAGCGCCATCCTTCGCATCTCGCCCTGAAGTCTACTTCCTCCGGCTTCACTCCAATGCTCCTCGTCCAGCGGTCCCTCGGATGCACCAAGCACACGACTTCCGCAATGCATCTTTCACCGACTCAATGACCGAGTCATGAGAGGTGAAACTTGTCAATGCTCCATGTGCAAATTACTAAGTCTTGCATGACTTTAACGCACATATCAAATCAATATTAAACCTAACTTAAACCCTTTACCACACACATCAAAACCATATCATATGGGTTGATTGCCCTAACAATCTCTCCCTTTTTGATGTGTGGCAATTCGTTTAAGTTAGGTAAAATAAATAACAATAACAACATAAGACAAGAAAGCATGTAAATAATATGAGTATGAAAACTCCCTCTTAAGACATGCTAAAATTTCACTTTTAGCATGATTAACTTAAACTTATCAATTCTCCCCCTTTGTGTAAAATACCGGAAAAAATAATAATAATAATAAATACCCTTGTTAATTAAGAAATTATCTTATAGAATTTTTTTAGAATTTATAGAATTTTTTCTGGACTTAAACGGAAATCTATTGGGTTTAATTAATTAAATCTTGGTTTAATTGAACCAAAGGTTAATTGGTTATAGGTTAAATCCGACCTGGTCGTTTCCAAATCCGGCCCATTAGAAAATTTAACTCGTCGGACGTTTCTCTCCTACACGACATTTCCTTTCCGAAATGCGTGATAGCCCCTCTCCCCTTCCGAAACGCGTGGCGGCAGAGCTTCTTCTTTCCTCCTCTCTGCCCTCGCCGTTCTCTCGACGCTCACCTTGCAGTAAGCGGCAGTCAACAACCTCGACGATCTTCGTGGATGAAGCGGGAGCAAGGGGTTACCACAGAAGGGAGGGCGGCAGCGTTGGCACTGGCGTGAGCTTTTCCGGCGAATAAGATAGATTTGGGAGAAACTGATGCCGGTGAAAGATTTGACTAGAGGTCAGTGCGATTCCTCTCCGGGCTCTCGTCGACTTCTTCGCGTGAGCCGATCGTCGACGGGTTGGTCTGATTTCCGACCGCTTGATTTCTTCTTCCTCGATCTTTCGTGGTATCCACTCACACCGGAGGCCTTCCTACGTCGTCAAGGCCTGTGGTTGGTGATGTGCCGACAGACGCTCTGGTTAGGGATTCCACCATGAGATCGAAAGATGGGAAGGAGGGGCACGGTCCGATCGATTTCTGGGTTCATTTGATCACTGCGGGATCCATCTTGTTCCTTGGCTGCTTCTGTGAACATCGCAACCATCTTCACCTCAGTCAGCAGCTGCAACCATCGTGTGTTCTGGTAGCAATGCAACGCTGGTGTCGTTCAACGGCTTTTGTCGGTGGATCGTGAGAGTTTTACTTGAGGATCTACTCTCACATCTATGGGTAATTTCTTGGCCCTCTTGTTGTTTCCTAGGTTACAGATTATGGTGTGTTTGGACAGGAATTTGGGCTATTTTGCATGTAGCAGGGATAAGGCAGGCCATTGTGGGGTTTGTCTCCAATTCAATTGATTGGACTTCGGTCTGATTGAAGCAAGGAGTTGTGGCTGAATGAAGTGGTGTTAGGTAAGCTTGGATTTGAATAAATGATGGATGTGTGCTATGTTCTATAGTTAATTGCTAGCTCAGTAAGTAATTGTTAATGAATTGTATAGGTGTAGCTTGTTATGTGATCGAGTTCACTAGTACGGACGAACGAGGTTAATTGATTCAGATTGGGTGCTATTATGTGGATAAGGAGGTTGTGCGATTGAAGCGTAACCAGGTGAGTCTGAATCTTAATGTTTATGAACATATGTTAACTGTAGATTGAGATGTAGGCAGTTAGCTTGATTAGCTATGATTAAATTGACAGTTGGTATGGTGATTAAGAGATAATGGAAGAAACTATTCAGTTAGTTGATCGAGATGCGAAGTCGATGTAGAATTCGATTTGATTATTCGTTGTATACTTGTACTTAATCATAGTTTGCTATTATGTGCAAGTTTGAGATACGAAGCAGGTCCATGGCTGTGAGGATTATTTCGAGCTTCGTATCAGGTGAGTAATTCCTACTCTGGTCAAGTAGTTTTAATGCATACAGATTTAGATGCATGATCATCTTATATGGTCATGTTACCTTGACCCTGCTCTTATTATCTTATGCTTGAACTTGTCGTTGGCTATATTTACTCAAAGGTTGATATCACATTCCCTTTATTATGATTTAAGGTTATAGATGTAATGTAAATAGGCCTAGATGTTTAGTAGAGTGTGGATGTTAGAGTACGAGTGATGATCAAATTTATAAATTGGCAAAAAGGTCATCCGTGGATAGATAATTCCCTAAATATAGGAGTTATACCAATACTCTGATGTTGTACACTTATTTACCAACCACGTATTGTGTAATGGTCAGGTGAGTCATAAATAGTGTGTCGCTATGGACCGGTGGTCCTAGTATGCCATGATCAGTTGAGTACGACTCTCTATATGATAGAGAGTGTACTGATCAAAGGGATGTGACTCTCTGTTGAATAGAGAGTCTGTGGTAGATGTCTGTATGTGAGACAGTACCTTCATGATATTGCATGCATACTGACGACATCGTCTCCCTTGGGGTTGAGTGAGTCGTCAGTCATCTTGCCTCCCAGGTTACTCCCCGAGGAGTAACTGGTGTGAGGGCAGAGCATTTGTTGTGTCACACTCTACCACTATAGATGGTGGTAGTTGGAGTTGCGTGCAGTTGTCCTGGGTGCGTGGCACTCGACCACTCATTGGTAGTGTCAGTCGGAGTGGCCAACAGCAGGAACCCCCGTTGTGTAGCGAGCTCTTTACGCTCATATGCTACTTGATCATACTGCTCACTCGGCCACTCTAGAGCGGTGGTTGGTGTTGAGTTGGGACAGTTGTCATGTCGTGTCACCTAGGCTACACTGGGGTCGTGGTAGCGAGTAGGGGTGCGCAGGCATGACCATGCATGCTGCATTGCCGTATCATACAATGTTTTACATATGATTATATATATATACATACATGCTTGTATATATATATATATATATATATGGATGATGGTGATCAGTATATATACAGATACAATCTATATGTATACTCACTTTGATGATGCATTTGTATGTACTATGCTTGTTGTATTTGTTTGTACATATTCATACATACTATTGTATTTTCTGTATGATAGTAGATCGGTACTTGTATACCTATTGGTTATTCACTGTGATACCCTCGACCCATACCAGGATGTAGTGTGAGTTAGTATTATTCTTTATATCTTATATTGTGGATATATGCCCAGGTTGGATGAGGATAGAGTAGCTGACTGTCAGGTATGTCAGCATCGTTTGTTGTTCAGTTTATTTAGTGTATGCATGCATGTATACTTGTTATGTTGATGTGTACCTGTTGTATGAGTAGATTAAACTATTGAATGACATGTAATATTGATACATATATTTACATGTTCTATCTTATTACCTGTTGAGTTTTACTCACTACCACAGACCCTGAGTTTTTCTGTCGCCCAGGTAACAGGTAGAAGTCTTCATGACGACTTGGAGCACCTCTGGCTGACATCTCATCTCATTTCCGAGACTCTGGTGGTCGTTTTGGGCTTTTCGCATGGGTGTAGTGTATTTGGAGTTTTCGTGATGTACTATTGTTGTTGTATCTTTTTCTGGTTTTGTTATGGTGGTTCTTAGTTTTGGTGTTAGTCATACCGGTATGCATGTGTGTGGGATTGTATTGTTGTTGTGTGGTTTCCGCTGTATATTTGTTGTAGTTAGTTTGTTATGTTGTTGTGTGGTTTCCGCTGTGTATTTGTTGTAGTTAGTTTGTTATGTTGTTGTGGTTTGGTTACATTTTTATATGTGTTGTTGTTATTGTGGGCCTACGAGCCTTGTATTAACCCGAAATGTTGCCACGTACAGGGGAGATACTGTTCGTTTGCTTTTCGGCACGGCATGCTCTCGGGACGTGACAACTTTAGTGGTATCAGAGCCCTAGGTTCTGTGATGCCATACAATGTTGTTTTGTGTCGAGTCTTGGATTCTCGGGAGTCGATTTGTATCGGTTTTGGTTTTCTGAGATGAGATGGACAGCGACCTGAGCTCCAAGCAGCACGAGGTAAGAATCTCTGATAACTTATACTTAGTTAGATATTTATCTAAACTTGATCAATAGGTGTATACTGTTAGAGTTATTATACTTATACAGACTCGTAGTAGAAGTCGCCCAACGTGGCAATCAACTGGAGTTGCCGATAGGGTTTATACTCTCGGTTTTAGTTGGCTATGCTTTTAGTGTATATAACAGGGAATAACCTATAGTGTGTTGGTTATTGTTCGTAACCGTGGTATGAGTTGATCCCGAAAATGACCTATTAAGTCTGTGAGTCTTGAACCTGTGTCGAAAAGGTAATTTACCTTTGAGAGCCGACTGATACCAAGTTGGAAAATAGGGGTCAAGTCGTCACATTTCTTGTGGAAATCAGAGACTACAGTCTTAGAGATTTTCACTAATTATGCTAGTCAGATCATTACCTGTTGGGTAATGGACAAGATAAATAACTATTGTTGATGCAGATAGCGGAAGACTAGGTTACGGTGTTTCATAGCGATTTTATCCCTGAGTTGTTCGTACTGAGTTGTATAACTTTGAAGGTACTTTTGAGTACTTAACTTGGGTTATACAGAGAAGGTAGAGTTATTTGTATACCATTATCGGGATCAAGCCGGTATTTGGTGATAAATGTAGAAAATAATCTTCGGGAAATAAGATATCACTTGATCATGGTTTAGTGATGTTGAAAGAGAGTATTTCCCCGTGTCACTTTTAGTGACACATTGTAAGGAATTCTTGAGCTTCAAGAAAGGTGATCAGTTAGTAATAGTGTACTGTGCAGAGTCGTGAGACTTACATGTTGGTGCAATGGCCCAGGTCACGATTGACCAAACTCGAGTTTGACTCGAGTGATGTTTTGATATTTGACAAAGTAGTTTGGCAAAATGGTTTGACATTAATGTTGGACATTGATGTCGGTTAATATGTTGGGGAGATTGTTGGAGCAATCAACCCGGGTCATGATTGACCGGACTCGAGGGAGACTTTGATGGTTGACTAGGGTTGACCATGTTCAACATGGGTTGGCAAGGAAAAGTCCAAGCATGGGTCTTGGCATGGAAAGTCCAACATGGGTTGGCAAGGGAAAGTCCAAGCTTGAGTCTTGACATTTGAGAAGTCCAAGGGGTTTGATATTGGCGGCGTAAAGTCCAAGCGGGAGTCTTGGCAGCATAAGTCCAATGCTTGGCGACGTAAAGTCCAAGCGGAGTCTTGGCGGCGTAAGTCCAATGTACCTTGGCGGTGTAGACACCGTTGACATAGCCGAAGGAAGCACCTGGAGGCTAGCGCGATGGATGAACAAGTCATAGATGACTTGGAGGGATCCGAGAGGCGTGAGGTTGATGGAGGTGGCTAGAAGGCTTAGGTATAGGCTAAGGGTGGTCTAGCAAGTATGGGGGCACCATACTTTGGTTAAAACCTCATGTTTGAGGTGTGCCAGTCGACTGATACCATGTGACAGTCGACTGGCGTAGTCAACTAGGGTTTCGATCGCGAATTGCCCTAGCAATGATCGTCATAGATGAGCGATCGATCGATTGGTCGAGCGATCCGATCCGTGATCACCGATCGATGATGCTGATTTTGGGGCACAAAATGGAGTCTCACTCGACCGGGACGAGCTGAAGTGATGCGAACAATGATCGATGCTCGCGATCGATCGATTGATATCCTAGCCGTTGGATTTTTCCAGCGTGGATTACACCATTGTCTCACAACAACAGTGTAATCAGTCGACTGATGATCCCGAGCAATCGACTGATCGACATTTTCC
Organism: Wurfbainia villosa; assembly: GCA_025175895.1. Taxonomy (NCBI): domain Eukaryota; kingdom Viridiplantae; phylum Streptophyta; class Magnoliopsida; order Zingiberales; family Zingiberaceae; genus Wurfbainia; species Wurfbainia villosa. The sequence goes on along the minus strand of CM046006.1, from coordinate 77,275,303 downwards.
AGCACAAGTTGAAGCTATAAAAGGAGATCGTGATGGAGGAAAAGGCATCGGTTTTCTTGGACGTTTTGAAGCGATTTGCTGCTGCAAATTCTGGTCTTCAAGTGCTAGTCCAAGGCAATCAACAAGCAAGCTTCCAAAGAGTTTTTGTAAAGTATTCTTTACTTCTCTTGTTGCATTTCATATTGTATTTTCTTGTTGTATTTAGATTATTGTTGTAATCATATTGTACGAGGTTTCTCCACCTCCGGATTGTTCCGAGAAGGAGTTATTACATAGTGGTGTGCTTGTGGCATCGCTAGGGCTCGTTTGAGTCCGATCTGTGGAGTATGAACCGTGCGATTCTGAACCACGTTATATCTTTGTGTTCGTGTGTGTTTGTCTTAATTCGTTATTGTTTTTATCAGTATTATTCCGTTGCGCATAACGAGTTTTGTAGAGACGAACGCGAACGAATTCCATCCTCGTACGGGCAAACCTCTATTCACCCCCCCTCTAGCGACCTCAAATCCCTTACAATTGGTATCAGAGCCCGGGGCTCTTCTACGGACTAACCGCCGGGAGCTAAAGAAGCTAGAGGGAAGATGGAAGTTCAAGGACAATTGGGTTGGGACATTAACACACCGGTGCCCTACACCCTATACGGACGAGAAGACTTCAATTCTTGGAAGAGAAGAATTGAAGATTTTATTATGATGAAGGACTTTGAGGAGTGGTCCATATTGATGGAAGGATTTGATTATCCAAAAGGACCAAAGGGTGACTTCCTCAAGAAGAAGAGATGGAGTGAGGAGTAACTCCAACAATTCGAGAAAAATAAGAAGGTAATCAAATTTATCTTTGATTTGATTCCTAATGATTTCTTGTGTAGCCTAAGTGATTGTATGGATGCTAAGGAGCTTTGGAGGGAATTGGCCAAGCTCCATGAAGATCCATCACCGGCTCAAGAAGAGGAGGCCGAAGATGAATCATCATCCTCACAAGCGAGTGAGCATTCAGAAGTTAAGAAGGAATCAACTTCCGGATCGGTGGAAGAAGATGAGACCTCCACCTCAAGGATTGAGGGGGAGGAGATTAGAGCATCCTCAACACCGGAGCAACAAGAAGTACCATCTATATCCGGTCAAGAGGAAGGACAAGCTCAAGAGACCCTCACCATCGAACTAGGTAACTCAAACACTCTAATTTCAAATAAAATCCATATAATGTATTTTAAGTGTAGGGAGTATGGGCACTACAAGAGCAAGTGCCCAAAGAAGGTTAAGAAGACTCCTTCGGTACCTAAAAGTCAACAAAAGTCAAAGGACGCCGGGTCCCCATCACCTAAAGACAAGGAGCACATCATATGCTTCAAATACAATTCAAAAGGACATTATAGGAATCAATGTCCTAGGGGGAGCAAAAATACCAAAGAAGGAGCATCACAAGTAGGGGGAGCTACTAAGGCAAACCCTAAGGTATATCATTTCAATAATGCTCATTCTTCTAGGTTTAATAGACAAAAGCACTATTTACCATGAAAAGCATGCTAGGAGCAATAAATAGTTTTGCCTAGGAGCTAAAAATATCCACTTAAATAATAAGGAGAAATTTGGGACTAATGTCCCTAAAAATAATTTATCTAAGGACAAACCTAGGTCAAATAACTCAAGACCGATTCTACCTAGGGAAACAATTAGGAAGGTACAAGATCACCTAGGTCTTAATCCAAAATGGACTAGGCATATGCCTAGAAAATCCCATGCCCATGGCTCAAATCAAAATTCTAAAATTGAGAAATTAGAATTAGAGAACCAAGCCTTGAGGTCAAGGCTTGAAAAACTAGAAAAGACCCTTAGGAATATACAAAATCAAGTTAAAAGGTCAAATGATCAAAAGTCTAGGTCAAAAAGTCAAAGTCAATATCTAGGACCTAAGAGTCAAAAGTCAACCAAGGGCAAGCAAGGTTTGTGTCACAAATCTAAGCCTAAGGTGGCTTACCATAGTGTTCCATTTGATTATGGAACACAAACTAGGTCTAGGAAGACCAAGGTCAATAGGGAAGTCATCCCTAGAGTTGACCAAGGTAGGTGCCTAGTGGCTAGGGTTTCGAAGAAACCTAGGATGACCACTAAGAAGGTTATTAGGGAGGCAATCCCTAAGGTTAACCTAGGCAAGACCCAAATGACCAAGGCTAATAAGCCTAGAAGGGTCATTAGGAAGGTATCTAGGGAGGTTATTCCTAAGGAATACCTAATTAATCCTAGGAGCTCAAATCGGTTTTGGGTTCCTAAGAGCGTGATTGATTCACGCTAAGAGGGGTTTAGGGTGTGCCAACCTTGATTGGATGGGTAGTTAACTCAACCATGACAAAGGTGACACTTTAGATCATTTTCAAGGTTATGGTTACCTTGAAAATACATTTGATTTGAATCCTAAAGGTTTTTAGGATGTGCCAATATCATTTAAGAAGTGTGAAAAACAATTTAAATTGGCACAACTTAGGTTTAGAGGTTATAGCGTGTCATTTTAGATTTTTGGCACACTAGGGAGAAAAGTAATAATATGGCAAAATATACTTAATTATATCAAATGACAATTAATATTAAAATTTAGGTATCATTATACCTATACTTTTTATTTGCCATGCCTTGATTGCCATATGACATGTCATGACATCATATCTATTTTAAATTATTTAATATGTCATGATCATGTTTAGGATTAAGGATTTAAATATCATGTGCTTTAATTTTATATCATATGTCATGACATCATGATCATTGGTCATGTTTATTTTTGCTATTATTATGCCATGATCATTTCATGCATTTATTTATTGAAAATTGATTTAAGGACAATGACATGACTTGAAGTCCCATTTATAAGGGAATCAAGTAGGGTTGCCTTAGAAAAATGCATGAAACCCTAGATTAAGGAGAACCAAAACTCACATCTCACATCCAATTGACATGTATATGTATTTATACACCCTAGATACATGTGAGATGCTAGGATATGAGTTAAGTTCAAGGTGCATAGTTTTTGCATCTAGATGAACTCAAACTCATCTTATATGAGTAATGGATCATTGGGAAAGCTTGTGTACAAGTCATGTATATAGAGCCCAAGGAATATGATCCAAAATAGGGTTTTAAAAATATTTTAAAATCATTTTAGAAAATCTTGGTGAAGCCTATCTTTTGATAGCAATCATCATTGATAAGATTGATACAAAGTGAGCCAAAACTTAGAAGTTTTCTTTACTTTTGAATTTTGTATCAATTTCAGTATTTTTGGGTAAAATAATTTTCAAATATTTTTCACCCATTGTATTGACTATAAGTAATATACGTATCAAATTTTGTGATTTTTCGATATACGTAGAATTACTTATGATTTTCTGAAATTCATTTCTGATAACTGAAAATCGAGATTTTCAGTTATCGATCGCTACTGAGTGGCGATCGATTAAGTGGCAATGATCGGTAGCTGAGAGAGTCGACTGCCAATGCTGATTTCGAGAAAATAAGGTTTGTTTAGCCCGTGTTCAGCTACGGTAAAGGTCCCTAACCACTCCTAACCCTAGGATATACTTTGGGAAGCATTATAAAGGGTGAAAATCCATTGGATATGGATTTGGAGAGGTGTTTAGGATTTGTATCAAATTTAAGGTGTTGGAAAGTTCAATGTTGAATTTCTAACCTTATCTTTGATGGTTTAGAGTTCCTATTGGCTTAGGGACTTTCCAAGGACATTGTTGGTGCAATGGTCAAGGGGGAGCAAGCCTTTAGGGGGAGGTATCCATCTTGGGATGATGGATGTGTTTCTCTTCTTGAAGGGGGAGAAGTTATTGGGAGAGTATCATCAATTGGGAAAATTGATGGGATTTTGAGAAACCCAATTTGGAGATTAGGAGAGTATAAGATTGCCTCTCTTGAGTGGTATAAGATTGTCTCTCTTGAGTGATATGAGACTTATCACTAGGAAGATGGTAGGCATCCTAGATCAAGGGGGAGATTGTAAGATCTCATTGGGACATGAGACATTGACCTCCTTGGAGAGATAATCTTTTTGATGTATGTCAAAAAGGGGGAGAAGGTTAAATTACCAATTTGGGAAATTGGTAAGGGAATTTGAGTTAGGGGCCTAACTCAAGGTTTATTTTGTCAAACATCAAAAAGGGGGGAGATTGTTGGTGTAATCGGCCCAGGTCACGATTGACCAGACTCGAGTTTGACTCGAGTGATGTTTTGATGTTTGACAAAGTAGTTTGGCAAAATGGTTTGACATTAATGTTGGACATTGATGTCGGTTAATATGTTGGGGAGATTGTTGGAGTAATCGACCCGGGTCATGATTGACCGGACTCGAGTTTGACTCGAGGGAGACTTTGATGGTTGACTAGGGTTGACCATGTAGTTATTGGGAAAGTCCAAGTCTTGAGTACTTGGCATGGGAAGTCTAAGCATGGGTCTTGGCAAATGGAAAGTCCAAGCATGGGTCTTGGCAAATGGAAAGTTCAACATGGGTTGACAAGGAAAAGTCCAAGCATGGGTCTTGGCATGGAAAGTCCAACATGGGTTGGCAAGGGAAAGTCCAAGCTTGAGTCTTGACATTTGAGAAGTCCAAGGGGTTTGATATTGGCGGCGTAAAATCCAAGCGGGAGTCTTGGCAGCATAAGTCCAATGCTTGGCGGCGTAAAGCCCAAGCGGAGTCTTGGCGGCGTAAGTCCAATGTGCCTTGGCGGTGTAGATACCGTTGGCATGACATAGCCAAGGGAAGCACCTGGAGGCTAGCGCGATGGATGAACAAGTCATGGATGACTTGGAGGGATCTGAGAGGCGTGAGGCTGATGGAGGTGGCTAGAAGGCTTAGGTCTAGGCTAAGGGTGGTCTAGCAAGTATGGGGGCACCATACTTGGGTTAAAATCTCATGTTTGAGGTGTGCCAGTCGACTGGTACCATGTGGCAGTCGATTGGCGTAGTCAACTAGGGTTTGACTACGGGAATTGCCCTAGCAGTCAACTGCCATAGATGGGCAGTCGGCTGATTGGTCGAGCAATCGACTGATCTGGTGATCAGTCGACTGATGCTTGGATTTTGGGGCACAGAATGGAGTCTCACTCGACCGCTGGGACGAGCAGTCGAGTGATGGCTTGAACAGTCGACTGATGCTCATGATCAGTCGACTGATATTCTAGCCGTTAGATTTTTCCAGCATAGATTACACCGTTGTCTTATTCGTTCAGTTACATGTATTGCTTTGTTGATTGAACACGTACGATGGTCCTTTGTCGCTGCCCTACCTAGAGTTGAATTGAGGCTCTGATGTGTGAGAAAACATTATTAGTTTTCTTGGACGTTTTGAAGCGATTTGCTGCTGCAAATCAGGGTCTTCAAGTGCTAGTCCAAGGTAATCAACAAACAAGCTTCCAAAGAGTTTTTGTAAAGTGTTCTTACTTCTCTTGTTGCATTTCATATTGTATTTGCTTGTTGTATTTAGATTATTGTTGTAATCATATTGTGCAAGGTTTCTCCACCTCCGAATTGTTCCGAGAAGGAGTTATTACATAGTAGTGTGCTTGTGGCATCGTTAGGGCTTGTTTGAGCCTGATCCGTGGAGTAGGAACCGTGCGGTTCCGAACCACGTTATATCTTTATGTTCGTGTGTGTTTGTCTTAATTCATTATTATTTTTATCATTATTATTCCCCTGCGCATAACGAGTTTTGTAGAGACGAACACGAACGAATTCCATCCTCGTACGGGCAAATCGCTATTCACCCCCCCCTCTAGCGGGCTCAAATCCCTTACATTACAGAGATTACAACCACCTAATAGCTCAAGCCACCCAGAGTTATTGGCTTATAGTTGGATTAGGATGTCGGGATCTTCTACCAGATCCTGCCGGAAGACGTTGGATTGAGACAGGAGTTTAGAAATGACTTCGTACAAGTGTTTAAGAGTTGGAGATTGATAAGCATATATTGCAGGTCAACTTATTAAAGTCTGAAGTCTCCGGCTGTTGGATAAAAGGAGCAAGATCGGAGTCATATACCTTGAGCTATTTTTCGATTATAGAAGACCAACCGCAGATCATCAGGATGTTCTCGTGCACATCAACGAGATCAGAACAAAGACTCCGAAGGGATTGTGTGCGTGCAGTGCAGATCACGAAGACACGTGAATACAGATTATCCGTTAGATCAATTCATCTGTTGCTATTGTGAGCAACCAGTACAGTGGAAGAGGTGTACTTTGAAGACACAGTTGAAGACTATCAATGGTATTCCGGGAGGATGATGCACCATCTCGACAGCAGAGATCAACACCGAAGATTGGGTTATCTCATCAGCAGCAACCTACTACCTCAGGCGTGGGTGGAGTTCCTTGATATTACCCTTCAGCAGAGATCAACACAGAAGCAGCATCAGCAGAAGACTCATGTAGGCAACAACAGTTACCTCCAGATGTGATTTTCTTTATACAGAGGAGAGAGTATACGACGATGGTCGTATCTATTCGATATTCTACAGTTGCAGCTAGTATAATTTAGTGATAGGATCGGATGATCTAGGAAAAAAATCCCCGAGGCATTCGTCGCAGAAATGCGACCGCTTTGTCGCGGACTGTTGGATCTGATCTTTTTCTCTTCGGAGAAAGGTCGAGACCTGCGTGGAGCCTTTTGGATCGGATCGACAGAAAATTGATCGTTAAGGGTATTACTTTAGTATACCCTCTGGGTTAACATATTGAGAGATACTTGTAGTTTATGGGTATCTTTGTCTAGAACATTCTTTGTTTGGATAAGAAGGGTTCCTATGCATCAACTTGTGGGTCGGTGGTATCTCTACCGTCAGGTGAGATGTGTACCAACAATTAAGAAGTTAAGGGATGCCCTTAGACTTGGATAGACATATCTTTACTGTAGACATCCCCTTATGGATGGTCGAATTGTTGAGATTATGATATGATATGTCTCTCGGATGTGCGTATAATCCGAGAGCCTTTGGATGTAGTTTCGGATGAACTACTAGCCTTGCCGTTGCATAGGCAAGTGGAGTAGGCTATCAGAGTGATAATTTTGTTGGTATCAGTGTTGTTAAACACTATAAAAATTTGAAGATCGTGAGTTGCGATTATAGGAGAAGTTGGACGGGATATTTATCTGTCCCAATATTTCTCTTTGAGAAGATCAAAAACTCTTTGTTGAAAGAGAGATGGACCTTTGAGATTATGTATCGATTATCGATGATGAAATGTGATAGCTGTTGAAAGTAAATATCCTTTGTTGTGGATAGATGATCTATCTAGATTAGTTAAGGACACCTGTGCATGCTCTAGGGTTGGCTTACGACTGGTGTGTTGATATTTTAGTGACATGGTGTCATACAATTATCATTGTCATTGTGATAATTAATATATATCATCAGCTTAGAGTAAAGGGGATGCAGGTGTGTAGAAACGACAATTTCATACTTAGTATGAATTTTATGAGTTTTGATTAAGTTGTTAGACTAATTAACGATTTAGTCGCCACTGGATTTGAATTGTGTATCCTGGACACGATTGGATCAGTTTGTGGTTGTTGGAGTTGCGTAACTTAGCCACTATTGATTGTGGTAGTTGGAGTTGCGCACTCAACCACCGTAGATGGTGGTTTATCGTGTATGTTTTGGTTAATTCTGTAGATGTGGATAGAATGCTTGACATTATTATACCACGGACTTGTTTGACAAAGGTGATGATGGAAATCATTTAGTCGGAAGCTGGTGAAACCAGTTACAAGACCTAGACGACGGTTAACTTTAACATGAGTATTAGTTAATCCTTCCGGATTAGATAAAAGGATGATGTACGCAGATGCGTCATTTCAGGGATCGGAACGATTCCGATGCAGTTGAATGAGGCATATCTTATGCCTACGTCAGTTAAGAAACTACGAGATAGACTGTCATATCCATGACGTGACTTTGGTAGTTATTATCTGGATTTGTAGTTGTATAGAGCAAAAGTTCTCATGGAGTGTTGACTAGCTATTGGGTAACTACTATAGAGTTGCTGGAACGTGAACAGTTGCAACTTGCAAGATTGGTCGCTATAGTCTTCCACGCGCTTACAGAGTGTGTGGTGGAGTAGATTTTAAATGGTTGATGAACTTTTCTTTTGAGAAGATAATTCTCCGTCTCTGATAAGGATAGTGTGTTCCGGACACGCATCCAGTCAAGGAAGAGTCGCTACAGGAAGTATATCATTGGAGATTTGCTATTCACCCTGATGGTACTCAGATGTACCGAGAGTTGAAACGTTTATACGGGTGGAATGGTATAAAGAGAGTTAAAGTAGATTTTGCTGCTCAATGTTTAGTGTGCCAGTAGGTGAAGGCTGAACATCAGAAACTCACTGGATTGCTCTAGAAAATTTCCGATTCCAGAATAGAATTGAGAGCATATCACTATTGATTGTGTTACGGGATTGCCTAGAACCCATAAAGGATGTGATGCGATTTGGGTGATTGTGGATCGATTGACCAAATCAGCTCATTTCCTTCCTATTCGTGGATCGTACCCATTGGATCGTCCGACAAAGTTATATTGCTGGAAGATTATCGGATTGCGTGAGGTACTTTTGAGTACTAGGTTTGATAGCGACCCACGGTTTGCCTCGCGATTTTGGCAGAGTCTGCATCAGACTATGGGCACAGAGCTTCGGCTTAGTGCATCATTTCATCTGAGGACGGATGGACTGTCTGAGCGTAACATTCAGACTCTAGAGGATCTATTAAGATCTTGTCATGAATTATGGAAGCAGTGGGGAGGATCACATTCTTGTATTGGAATTTGCCTACAGTAATAGTTATCCCTCCTCCATTTAGACGACTCCGTTCAAAGCCTTATACGGAAGACATGGTAGATCTCCTATGTTGTGGAGGAGGTTGGGAAACGATAGTTATTGGGAGCCACAGAGTATCCAACATGATGCAGAGTTGGTGCGTGTTATCGGATGATGGTTATTAGAGGTACAGGGTCGATAGAAGAGTTACGTAGATCGGAGGCGAAGGCCTTTGGAGTTCTCAGTTGGGGAACAAGTATTTCTGCGTGTTACACCTACGAGAAAGGGTGAAACGATTTAGGTTGAAAGGAAAATTAGCTCCATACTACATTGGTCCATTTGAGATATTGGAGTGGATAAGAGGTGTAGCTTACACGGTTGACTTTACCTCGGACACTGGCAGGTGTTCACAACGTATTTTCTGTTTCTATGATGAGGAAATACGTATTGCATGTTGATCATGTTTTGAAGAAGGTAGCAATTCTACCTCAATCTAATGCGACTTACAAGAAGAATTCAGGGTGGATCCTGGGTCGCAAGGAGCGACAGTAGTGGGACAAAAGCATCCGACTCGTAAAGGTTGGATGACAACATCATATCGATGAAGAGGCTATGTGGGAGCTGGAAGATACTATCCGGGCTCGATAGTCTCATCTGTTCACTTGAGGAAGGTATGTGGTCCTTTCGGATACTTGTTTGAAGTAATTTTTTTCATGTAGTACGAAATTTGGGAACCAAATTTTTATAAGTGGGGGAGAATGTAAAATACCGGAAAAAAATAATATAATAATAATAATAATAAATACCCTTGTTAATTAAGAAATTATCTTATCGATTTTTTTTGGAATTTATAGAAATTTTTCTGGACTTAAACGGAAATCTATTGGGTTTAATTGAACCAAAGGTTAATTGGTTATAGGTTAAATCTGACCCGATCGTTTCCAAACCCGACCCATTAGAAAATTTAACGCATCGGACGTTTCTCCCCTACGCGACATTTCCTTTTCGAAACACGCGATAGTCCCTCTCCCCTTCCGAAACGTACGGCAGAGCTTCTTCTTTCCTCCTCTCTGCCCTCGCTGTTCTCTCGACGCTCACCTCACAGTAAGCGATAGCCAACAACCTCGACGATCTTCGCGGACGAAGTGGGAGCAAGGGGTTACCACAGAAGGGAGGGCGGTGGCGTTGGCACTAGCGTGAGCTTTTCCGGCGAACAAGATAGATTTGGGAGAAACTGATGCCGGTGGAAGATTTGACTAGAGGTCAGTGCGATTCCTCTCCGGGCTCTCGCCGACTTCTTTGGGTGAGCCGATCGTCGGCGGGTTGGTCTGATTTCTGACCACTTGATTTCTTCTTCCTCGATCTTTCGTGGTATCCACTCACACCGGAGGCCTTCTACGCCGTCAAGGCCTGTGGTTGGTGATGTGCCGACAGACGTTCTGGTTAGGGATTCCACCATGAGATCGAAAGATGGGAAGGAGGGGCACGGTCCGATCAATTTCTGGGTTCATTTGATCACTGCAGGATCCATCTTGTGTTGGAGATTTGACGCCCGCTAGAGGGGGGGGGGGTGAATAGCGCATTGCCCGTACGTAGATGGAAATCGTTCGCGATCGTCTCTACAAAACTCGTTATGCGCAGCGGAATAGAAATAATAAAAGCAATAACGAAAAGATACAATCACGAACACAAGGATATAACGTGGTTCGGAACCGAACAGTTCATACTCCACGGATTGAGCTCTAACGAGCTCTAGCGACGCCAATGCAATCACTAATCAATAAACTCCTTCTCGACAATAAGTCGGAGGCGGAGAAACCTCGTACAAACGTTTACAACAATAAACGAAAGAAATACAAGCAAATACAAATGAAATGTAAAGAACACTTTACAAAACTAGGGTTTGAGCGCTTTGCTTGTTGGTTGCTTGGATGAGGTTAAATGGCCCTGAAATGCACCTGCAAATCGCCTCAAGAAAGCTCCCCAAGAACTGATCATGAAATCCTCCACGAGCTCCTCTTTTTGACCTGCATCGGGCTGGATTTCCGCCTATCAGTCGACTGCCATAAGTCCCCAGTCGACTGATGCCACTGTTGTCGTGAGACAATGGCTCAATCCACGTCGGACAAGTTCCAACGGGACTCTTGGCGATCGGCCCGCCAACATTGGCGATCGGCCCGGTGCGTAATCGGCCCAGCGGTCGGCTCGGGCGTTATGCTGTCGACCACGAACTAGCGATCGGCTAGGCCCTTGATCGGCCATCGACATCGATCATTGCTCGATAAGCGATCATTGCGGCTCTAACGGTCGAACTCAAGTCGACTCATGGCAGTCGAACCGGCCATAATGCCAGTCGACTGCCAACCTCAAAAATGAGGGTTTAACCCAAGTATGGTGCCCCCATACTTGCTAGACCACCCTTAGCCTAGACCTAAGCCTTCTAGCCACCTCCATCAGCCTCACGCCTCTCGGATCCCTCCAAGTCATCCATGACTTGTTCATCCATCGCGTTAGCTTCCAGGTGCTTCCCTCGGCTATGTAATGCTAACGGTGTCTACACCGCCAAGGCACATTGGACTTACGCCGCCAAGACTCCGTGCCAAGACTCAAACTTGGACTTTCCCTTGCCAACCCATGTTGGACTTTCCATGCCAAGACCCATGCTTGGACTTTTCCTTGTGCCAAGTACTCAAGACTTGGACTTTCCCAAATGCCAAGTACCCATGACTTGGACTTTCCCTTAATCACATGGTCAACCCTAGTCAACCATCAAAGTCTCCCTCGAGTCAAACTCGAGTCTAGTCAATTATAACCTGGGTCGATTGCTCCAACAATCTCCCCAACATATTAACCGACATCAATGTCCAACATCAATGTCAAACCACTTTGTCAAGCATCCTATGTCAAACATCAAAACATTACTCGAGTATGGTCAATCGTGACCTGGGTCGATTGCACCAACAATCTCCCCTTTTTTGATGTTTGACAAAACAAACCTTGAGTTAGGCCACTAACTCAAATTTCCTTACCAATTATTCCAAATTGGTAATCCCAAATACTCTCCCAAAACTTCTTCCCCTTTTTGACCAACATCAAAAAGGTTATCTCTCCAAGGAGGTCAATGTCTCATGTCCCAATGAGATCTTACAATCTCCCCCTTGATCCAAAAATACCTAGGATGTCTATCATCTTCCTAGTGATAAGTCTCATATCACTCAAGAGAGACAATCCTATACTCTCTCCCAATTTCCAAATTGGGTCTCTCAAAATCCCATCAATTTTCCCAATTGATGATACTCCCAATAACTTCTCCCCCTTCAAGAAGAGAAACACATCCATCATCCCAAGATGGATAACTCCCCCTACAGGCTTGCTCCCCCTTGACCATTGCACCAACAATGTCCTTGGGAAGTTCCTAAGCCAATAGGAACGCTAAACCATCAAAATTAAGATTCTAAGTTCAACATAGAACTTTCACTCACCCTAAATTTGATACTTTGACCTAACACGGCTCCTAATCCATATTCAATAGATTTTTACCCTTTATAATGCTTCCCAAAGCATATCCTAGGGTTAGAAATGGTTAGGAACCTTTACCATAGCTGAACACGGGCTAAACAACCTTATTTTCCGAAAGACTGGCAATGACTCCGACAATAACCAATGCCACTATATCGATCATTGCCACCAAGGGCAGTCGACTAATAGCTGAAATTTTCAAATTTCAGCTATCAGAATCGAGATTCAGAAAATCATAACTAATTATACGTATATCGAAAAATCACGAAATTTGATACATATAATACCTATGACCAATACAATGGGTGAAAAATGTTTTAAAAATATTTTACCCGTAAAATAGTGATTTTGATACAAAACTCAAAGCCATTGAAATTTTTAATGTTTTGGCCCTATTTTGTATCAACTTCATCAATGGTGATTGCTATCAAAAGATAGACTTCACCAAGGTTTTTCAAAATGATTTAAAAATGTTTTCAAAACCTTTATTGGATCATATTCCTTGGGCTCTATGCACATGACTTGTATACAAGCTTTCCCAATGATCCACTAATCATATAAGATGAGTTTGAGTTCATCTAGATGCAAAACCTATGCACCTTGAACTTAACTCATATCCTAGCATCTCACATGTATCTAGGGTGTATAAAATACACATACATGTCAATTTAATGTGAGATGTGAGTTTTGTTCATCCTAATCTAGGGTTTCATGCATTCTCTAAGGCAACCCTACTTGATTCCCTTATAAATGGGACTTCAAGTCATGTCATAGTCCTTAAATCAATTTCAACCAAAATGTCTTAAGTTTATGAATGATTATGGCATTTAGAGATGATATAAATAAGCATATGCTCATAATCATGATGTCATGGCATAAGATGAAATCTAAAAACACATGACATTTGAAACCTTAATCCTAAACATGAACATGACATATAAAATGATTAAAATAAACATGATGTCATGGCATGTTATATGACAAACAAAGCATGACATATAAAATATATAGGTATAGTAATACCTAAATTTTAATATTAATTACCATTTGATATAATTAGATATATTTTGCCATATTATCATTAATCTCTCTAGTGTGCCAAAAACCCAAAATGACACACTAACCTCTAAACCTAAATTGTGCCAATTTAATTGATTTTTCTTAATTTCAAAAAGTGCATTGGCACATCCTAAAATCTTTTAGGATATTGATTCAAATCTATTTCTAAGGTAATCATAACCTTGAAGATATCCTAAAGTGCCACCTTTATCATGGTTGAGTTAACTACCCATCCAATCAAGGTTGGCACACCCTAAACCCATCTAGCGTGAATCAATCACGCTCTTGGGAACCCAAAACCGATTTGAGCTCCTAGGGTTAATTAGGTATTCCTTAGGGATAACCTCCCTAGATACCTTCCTAATAACCCTTCTAGGCTTATTAGCCTTGGTCATTTGGGTCTTACCATGGTTAACTTTAAGGATTGCCTCCCTAATAACCTTCTTAGTGGCCACCCTAGGTTTCCTAGAAACCCTAGCCACTAGGCACAACCTTTGGTCAACCTTAGGGATGACTTCCCTATTGACCTTGGTCTTCCTAGACCTAATTAGTGTTCCATAATCTAATGGAACACTATGATAAGCCACCTTAGGCTTAGGTTTGTGACCCAAACCATTCTTGCCCTTGAGTGACTTTTGCTTCTTAGGTCCTAAGTGTTGACTTTGAGATTTGGACCTAGACTTTTGATCATTTGACCCTTTAAATTAGTTTTGTATATTCCTAAGGGTCTTTTCTAGTTTTTCAAGTCTTGACCTCAAGACTTGATTTTCCTTTTCTAACTGCCCAATTTTTGAGTTTTGATTTAAACCATGGGCATTGTCCTTTCTAGGCATATGTCTAGTCCATTTAGGGTTAAAACCTAATTGTTCTTGTATTTTCCTAATAGATTCCTTAGGTAAGGTTTTTCTAGGGATATTAGTCCCAAATTTTTCCTTATTTCCTACATGGACTCTCTTAGCTCCTAAACAAAATTCCTTACTTCTAGCATACTCTTTATGATAAATAGCAAGACTATTGAAATTATTCCTAGCATGCTTTTGACTATAAGAATTCGAAAGAGCATTACTAAAATATACCTTAGGGTTAACCTTAGCTCCCCCTACATGTGATGCTCCTTCTTGCCTCTTCTTCTTCTCCCTAGGGCATTGACTCCGATAATGCCCCTTTGAGTTGCACTTGAAGCATATGATATGCTCCTTGCTCTTGATATTTGGGGAACCGGCATCCCTGATCTTTGGCGCCGGTAGAGCTTTTCTTACTCTCTTTGGGCATTTGCTCTTGTAATGCCCACTTTCCCTACACTCAAAGCAATTTATATGATTTTTATTTAAACCTAAATTTCTTGAGTCACCTAGTTCGGTGGTAGGTGCCGGAGTTGTATTTTGAGCTTCTTCATCTTGATCGGATGTTGAAGTTTCTTCTTGTTGCTCCGGTATGGAAGTTCTCTCCTCCCCCTCAATCCTTGAGGTGGATGCTTCTTCCACCTCTTCTTTCTCCGATCCGGAAGTCGACTCCCTATCAACTTCCAACTCCTCAAGCTCTTTAGATGGGTATGTGCTTGCTTGAGCTTGAGAGGGTGAGCACTCCTCTTCTTCTTCTTGGATTGATGATGGATTTTCATGAAGCTTGGCCAATTCACTCCATAGCTCCTTGACATCCACATAGTCACCTAGGCTACACAAGAGGTCATTAGGAATTAAATCAAAAATGAATTTGATTACCTTATTATTTTTATCGAATTGTTGGAGTTGCTCCTCACTCCACTTCTTCTTCTTGAGAAACCCTCCCTTTGGTCCCTTAGGATATTCAAATCCTTCCATCAACGCGGACCACTCCTCAAGGTCTCTCATCATCAAAAAATCTTCAATTCTCGCCTTCCAAGAATTGAAACCTTCTTGTCCATAGAAGGCATATGGAATTGGGGTGTTGATATCCCATCCCAATTGTCCTTGGATTTCCATCTTTTCCTCTAGCGTCTTGACTCTGGGTTGTTAATCCGTAGAAGAGCCCCGGGCTCTGATACCACTTGTTGGAGATTTGACGCTCGCTAGAGGGGGGGGTGAATAGCGCGTTGCCCGTATGTAGATGGAAATCGTTCGCGATCGTCTATACAAAACTCGTTATGCACAACAGAATAGAAATAATAAAAGCAATAACAAAAAGATACAATCACGAACACAAGGATATAACGTGGTTCGGAACCGAACAGTTCCTACTCCACGGATTGAGCTCTAACGAGCTCTAGCGACGCCAATGCAATCACTAATCAATAAACTCCTTCTCGACAACAAGTCGGAGGTGGAGAAACCTCGTACAAATGTTTACAACAATAAACGAAAGAAATACAAGAAAATACAAATGAAATGTAAAGAACACTTTACAAAACTAGGGTTTGAGCGCTTTGCTTGTTGGTTGCTTGGATGAGGTTGAAGGGCCCTGAAATGCACCTGCAAATCGCCTTCAAATCGCCTCAAGAAAGCTCCCCAAGAACTGATCATGAAATCCTCCACGAGCTCCTCTTTTTGACCTGCATCGGGCTGGATTTCCGCCTATCAGTCGACTGTCATAAGTCCCCAGTCGACTGATGCCACTGTTGTTGTGAGACAACGACTCAATCCATGTCGGACAAGTTCCAACAGGACTCTTGGCGATCGCCGCCAACATTGGCGGTCGACTTCGACCGCCGGGCGATCGACGGAGCATTCTCGCGCTCGACATGAACTAGCGATATGATCGACCGACTTGGCAGCCGATCGTCGCTCGACATTAGTCGATCGGCTCCAACGAGCGATTGATCGCCAGAGAAATTTCGGCTCTAAGCCGGGCAATGAACTCAAGTCGACTCACGGCAGTCGAACCGGCCATATTGCCAGTCGATTGCCAACCTCAAACATGAGGTTTTAACCCAAGTATGGTGCCCCCCATACTTGCTAGACCACCCTTAGCCTAGACCTAAGCCTTCTAGCCACCTCCATCAGCCTCACACCTCTCGGATCCCTCCAAGTCATCCATGACTTGTTCATCCATCGCGCTAGCTTCCAGGTGCTTCCCTCGGCTATGTCATGCTAACGGTGTCTACACCGCCAAGGCACATTGGACTTACGCCGCCAAGACTCCGCTTGGACTTTACGCCGCCAACCATTGGACTTATGTTGCCAAGACTCCCGCTTGGACTTTACGCCGCCAATATCAAACCCCTTGGACTTCAAATGCCAAGACTCAAACTTGGACTTTCCCTTGCCAACCCATGTTGGACTTTCCATGCCAAGACCCATGCTTGGACTTTTCCTTGTGCCAAGTACTCAAGACTTGGACTTTCCCAAATGCCAAGTACCCATGACTTGGACTTTCCATGCCAAGTACCCATGACTTGGACTTTCCCTTAATCACATGGTCAACCCTAGTCAACCATCAAAGTCTCCCTCGAGTCAAACTTGAGTCTAGTCAATTATAACCTGGGTCGATTGCTCCAACAATCTCCCCAACATATTAACCGACATCAATGTCAAACCACTTTGTCAAACATCCTATGTCAAACATCAAAACATTACTCGAGTCAAACTCGAGTATTATCCATCGTGACCTGGGTCGATTGCACCAACATCTTGTTCCTTGGCTGCTTCTGTGAACATCGTAACCATCTGCACCTCAGTCAGCAGCAGCAACCATCGTGTGTTCTGGTAGCAATGCAACGTCGGTGTCGTTCAACGGCTTTTGTCGGTGGATCGTGAGAGTTTTACTTGAGGATATACTCTCACATCTATGGGTAATTTCTTAGCCCTCTTGTTGTTTCCTAGGTTACAGATTATGGTGTGTTTGGACAGGGATTTGGGCTATTTTGCATGTAGCAAGGATAAGGCAGGCCATTGTGGGGTTTGTCTACAATTCAATTGATTGGACTTCGGTCTGATTGAAGCAAGGAGCTGTGGCTGAATGAAGTGGTGTTAGGTAAGCTTGGATTTGAATAAATGATGGATGTGTGTTATGTTCTATAGTTAATTGCTAGCTCAGTAAGTAATTGTTAATGAATTGTATAGGTGTAGCTTGTTATGTGATCGAGTTCACTAGTACGGACGAACGAGGTCATCCGTGGATAGGTAATGCCCTAAATATAGGAGTTATACCAATACTCTGATGTTGTACACTTATTTACCAACCATGTGTTGTGCAATGGTCAGGTGAGTCGTAAATAGTGTGTCGCTATGGATCGGTGGTCCTAGCATGCCATGATCAGTTGAGTACGACTCTCTATATGATAGAGAGTGTACTGATCAAAGGGATGTGACTCTCTGTTGAACAGAGAGTCTGTGGTAGATGTCTATATGTGAGATAGTACCTTCATGACATTGCATGCATACTGACGACATCGTCTCCTTTGGAGTTGAGAGAGTCATCAATCATCTTGCCTCCCAGGTTACTCCTCGAGGAGTAACTGGTGTGAGGGCAGAGCATTTGTTGTGTCACACTCTACCACTATAGACGGTGGTAGTTGGAGTTGCATGCAGTTGTCCTGGGTGCGTGGCACTCGACCACTCATTGGTAGTGTCAGTCGGAATGGTCAGCAGTAGGGACCTCCGTTGTGTAACGAGCTCTTTACGCTCATATGCTACTTGATCATACTGCCCACTTGACCACTCTAGAGCAGTGGTTGGTGTTGAGTTGGGATAGTTGTCATGTCGTGTCACCTAGGTCACACTGGGGTTGTGGTAGCGAGTAGGGGTGTGCAGACATGACCATGCATGCTGCATTGCCGTATCATACGGTGTTTTGCATATGGTTATATATATATATATACATACATGCTTGCATATATATATATATGAATGATGGTGATCAGTATACATACAGATACAGTCTATATGTATACTCACTTTGATGATGCATTTGTATGTACTATGCTTGTTGCATTTGTTTGTACATATTCATATATGCTATTGCATTTTCTGTATGGTAGTAGGTCGGTACTTATATACCTGTTGGTTATTCACTATGATACCCTTGACCCATACCAGGATGTAGTGTGAGTTAGTATTATTCTTTATATCTTATGTTGTGGATATATGCCCAGGTTGGATAAGGATAGAGTAGCTGACTATCAGGTATGTCAGCATCGTTTGTTGTTCAGTTTATTTAGTGTATGCATGCATGTATACTTGTTATGTTGATGTGTACCTGTTGTACGAGTAGATTAAACTGTTGAATGACATGTAATATTGATACATATATTTACATGTTTCATCTTATTACCTGCTAAGTTTTACTCACTACCATGGACCCTAGGTTTTTCTGTCACCCAAGTAACAGGTAGAAGTCTTCGTGACGGCTTGGAGCACCGCTGGCTGACATCTCATCTCATCTTCGAGACTTTGGTGGTCGTTTTGGGCTTTCCGTATGGGTGTAGTGTATTTGGAGTTTTCGTGATGTATTATTGTTGTTGTATCTTTTTCTAGTTTTGTTATAGTGGTTCTTAGTTTTGGTGTTAGTCATACCGGTATGCATGTGTGTGGGATTGTATTGTTGTTGTGTGGTCTCCGCTGTGTATTTGTTGTAGTTAGTTTGTTATGTTGTTGTGGTTTAGTTATATTTTTATATGTGTTGTTGTTATTGTGGGCCTACGAGCCTTGTATTAACCCGAAATATTGTCACGTACAGGGGAGATGCTGTCCATTTGCTTTTCGACACGGCATGCTCTCGGGGCGTGACACTTTGACACCATCAAAAATATTTTCTAAATGTTATACACACATGGCATCAACTCTAATGGAAGAGAAAACCAAAAACCACTCAAATCCTGATAAAATCAGGTTACTGTGCTCGTGCACAGTACATCAGTCGACTGGATCAGACTACCAGTCGACTGGTACTCAGTTTATAGATTTTTTGATTTTCGAAATTCAATTTCAGAAATGCATTAAAAATTCTAAGAAATTCGAAAAATCATGAAATTTGAAATACAAATTTCTTGTGAGTTCCTTTATCAGTGAAAAATTATTTTTCATGAAAATTTATTTTATTTTTGAAAGTTTGGCAAATACTCAAAGTTACAAAAATGTTTAAAGTTTGTATCCACTTTTAAACCTAGTTTTGCCTTGAAACTTTTTAAAACATGAACTCACTGTTTGCAAGGTATAAAATGGTTTTAAAATATTTGAAATATCCAACCATGATCTTTGGGTAATATGTCTATGAATTAAATATATGCTTTCCCCATGATTGATCTATTATTGCTCTATTGATATACTTAATGATCCATCTAAATGTCATAAACATTAGTGAACCATTTGTATCATCCTATCATCTCACCCATTGCTATGTTTTCAATCAAAGTTAGCCTTATAGTGGGTTGTAAGATGTTCCAAAAGGTATTAGTACTTAACCAAAATTTCATGCATTTCTACCCATGGTTAAGTATCATCCTAAAAACCCAAACATGAACATGCATAAAGAGTTATCAATCATGATCATAAATCATCAATCATTGCATATCATGACTATAAAATTAAGCATGAATCATGTTTCAAACTTTTAATTTATGGGTTATACATTATCATCACCCAACACTATGTTAAAAATTTATAACTCGCACCATCCTTAGTCAACCAAATAATATGATATAAGTAAAATCCTTATGGTTGACTAACCTAGGTGATGCGGCGAGGAAGATTTGTTCACCTCATTTCGATGCGATGAAGCACGAAGGGAGCTTTGGGTGGGGGTTTCTCATAGGCCGCAACAGTAAAGATGAGAAAATGAAGCAAAGAAACGCAAACCAACACAGGCAATGAAACTAGAACACAGGATGTAACATGGTTCGGAATAAGTATTCCTACTCCACGGAGGTGAGCTCTCTCACCGGATGCAGTGCCCAAGCACTTTCAACTATGAATGTCGTCCTTTACGGAAAGGAAACTTCCCGAGGTGGAGGAGAAAACCTCTTACAGTTCAATCTCAGTACAAGAAAGAGTACACGCAATGCAAAAGCAAAGATCGCTCCTCTCCTTCTCCGGCGTGGGGGTGGTAGCTCTCCTTCTCCTTCTCCTGCTGTCTCTTCGTTTTTTGCCAGTTGGAATAATGCGGATCCCCCTTCTTCTTTCCTCTTCCTCCCTTTTATCCTCCTCCTTTGATCCATCGTTACCTCACAGGCTATCCCCATCGTATACGTGGCCACCACACCCATCTGGAAAATAATTCTGTTACAAATACGATGAGCGAAGGCTCCTCGGAATATTGTGTGAGGACCCTTCCTTCTGTTACATAACACCTCTTCATCTTCATTTCGGGAAACTAGGTTAGCTTGTCTCCCTCAACCATCCACTTTTGGTGAAACTAATTTAGGCCTATAGCTCACGGGTGGCATAGCCCTTAGGCTCTCCACCAGCCCGAACCAACTCTCCTTCTTCCCCCATTAAACGACCCCCGGGCTGACTAAGCCGAATCGATTCTTATCCGTCCCGTCTACTTCTAAGCCTATATGGCCGAATCGATTCTAGCTTATTTCCCCAGCGAAGCGCCTCTCCTCACTTTTGCTTTACCGTGTCGATTACCTTCACTAGCTCTCCCGTGCCAATTATTTCAGGTGCTTGCGCCTGAACCATTCCTCTCCTCTTTCTCCGCTGAACCAATTATCCAGTTCGGGTAACACCTTACATGTGAGTCCTCCTATCTGGTTCTCAGAGAAGAGGTAACAGCAGTATCACTAGGGTTTTCCTAACCCTTAAGGATGGATTTAGGAACCCAATATAAGTTCTTTCCTATGAGGTTCACTAAATATTTTTTAGGGATCCATTTTCTAGCTATTGTTTTGTTTTTGGCTTGACCCCTAGCAATTAGGCATTGATAGACCTTTTCATTTTCATTTCCCTTGTAACCTAGGCCTTTTCTATTGAAGCTTGTCCTTTGGCTCCCTATGATCATGTCCAATGTGTTGGAGCCTATGGTGAATTTCTCTAGGGCCTTAGTTAAATGGTCTACCTTTTCCCTTAAGATCCTATTTTCCTCAATACATGCATCATTTACATCAAAAGGCATATAATGATCATGTGAACATGTATCATTGATAGAAGAAACATTATCATTAATATTTAAACATGATTTTTCTAGCTTTTCTTCTAGGGCCTTAATTTCATTTTTCATGCTTTTGTTTTCCTTTTTAGCCCTAAATAATTCCTTAGTTAAGCCAGAAATCATTGACATAATTTTCTTAGGAGGTAGATTTGTTACCTCACTTACCAAATTCTCTTCCGATGATGAGGATGAAGATGAGGATGCTCCCTCTTCACTCAAGCTCTCTTCCTTGCTAGTGCTTCTTTCTTCTTCCTCGGAGGAGGTGGAGTCCAAATCATCTATCCTCATAAGAGCAAGATTTGTGAAGGCTTCTTCGGATGATGAGGATGAAGGATCATCCCATGTGACCTTGTGTGCCTTTGCCTTCCCTTTCTCCTTGGCCTTCTTTTCATCCTCCTTCTTCTTGCTCCCTTTCTTCTTCTCTTCTTTTTTCCTCCTTTCTTCTTTGCTCTTGTTCAAGAGAGGACAATCATCTCTTATATGCCCCTCTCCTTGGCAATTGTAATATATAATCTTCCTCCTTGGTCTTCTTCTCCTATCATTAGTTTTATTAAATTTAAAATTCTTCAAAGCACGTCTTACCTTCCTTACCATGTATGCTTCTTCCGTGCTATCCATGGAGGAGGAGGAGGAGGAGTATTAGTTTCACCTAACGAGCTACTCCGTCTTGGGTTACAATCGCTCACTCTCATTCCCTTGGAGTCCCTCGCCTTCGAAGTTGTCTTCGTCCGACCACGTCCCTCGGATGCGCCAAGCGTACGGCTTCGCAGTGTCATCCTTCGCATCTCGCCCTGAAGTCTACTTCCTCCAGCTTCACTCCGATGCTCCTCGTTCGACGGTCCCTTGAATGCACCAAGCGCATGGCTTCCACAATGCATCTTTCACCGACTCAAGGACCAAGTTATGAGAGGTGAAACTCGCCAATGCTCCATGTGCGAATTACTAAGTCATGCACGACTTCAACGCACATATCAAATCAATATTAAACCTAACTTAAACTCTTTGTCACACATATCAAAACCATATCACATAGGTTGATTGCCCTAACATGTGGACACCGGCCAAGAGCTCCAAGGGAAGAAACCCTAACACTTGTTGTCGCCGGCCAATACTTGAGGGAAGAAGGTGCCGCCCTAGGAGAGGAGAAGGAGGAGCCGGCCAAGAGCAAAGGAAAAGATAAAAACCCTAATCCTCTTCTTGGTTGCCGCCGGCCCTAAGGGAGAAGCCAAGCCAATGCTTGCCGCCCAACCACTCCAAACCCTAGCACCCAAAAACCCTAGAAGGATAATTCTACACTTGCCGCCCAAGCCTTGTAACCTATTTATAGATTTTTTTTGTCCAAACCTCCTTTTGATCGTGTCCGTTGGATTTAGGCTTCTTGAGGGTTTTAATAGGCTACAATAGGGACCATGAGGAGGAGTTGGATCTTGGCCACCCAATGGATCCGTCCCACATAAAATCCGATCCATTAATGATAATCCATTCCATTAGAGGATTATCATTGATCTACCTCACCAACCCTCATAATTAAATATGAGTTTCATATATTAATTGTACAAATATCTCCCTGTGTTTAAGATCTCAAATGTCCGTTAATTAATTAATTTACTGGCAATTAATTAATCAACATCTAACTCCATGAGTAGTACCACTCAATATTATCATCATACTGGACCAAGTCCACCTGCAGAATTCACATGATGATCCTTATGAGCTCCTCAAGGGGACATCATCATCCTAATACATAGGACACGATTTCCTCCTATAATCAACGACACACCATGTAAATAATATCATTTTCCAACTTACCGAGCCTATCGACTTAACCCATAAATCTCGCCCATTGGTAAATCAAAGAAATAAATATTAAGTACATGTGTCCGTTATTATATCGGGATTAAGAGCATGTACACCATAATATCCGAGGTCCGATTCAATTATGTAGTCAACAATAAATTGAATCACCTCTATATCGGTCCTGCTCAATACACACAAAATGTACTAGTGTAATTCTATGGTTAAGATAAACCAATACCAAATTACACTACAATTATGCCAATGGTTTGTCCAAAATCATCTTGGTTGTGAGCCTCTACTTATACTCTACAAGGAACTGATAACATGATCTTCTGTGTGACACCACACACTATGTTATCTACAATGTAAAGTATCAGACAATATGCATAACTATAAATATGCAAACAATGATCATGTGATTCTTATTTCAAAATGAAGATGTCCATACAAAGGCTAGGCTTTCAATATACATCCCAATAATCTCCCACTTATACTAAAAGACTATGTTGCCATCAAAGTGTCATACATCTGATTCTCATTCCCTCCACATGTCTATCAAAAGCTCTCGCTGGAAGGGCCTTAGTGAAAGGATCTGTCAGGTTATCCTCTGATGCAATCTTGGCGACAGCAACTTCTCCTCACTTTACGATCTCTCGTATCAGGTGGTACTTGCGCTCTATGTGTTTACTTATCTTATGAGCTCGTGGTTCCTTCGAGTTTGCAACTTCACCACTGTTATCACAATAAATTGTGATAGTTCTAGGCAAACCAGGAATCACATCCAAGTCCATCAAGAAGTTCCTGAGCCATACAACTTCTTTGGCTGCCTCAAAGGCTGCCACATACTCAGCTTCCATGGTGGAGTTCGTCATGTATTTCTGCTTGACACTCCTCCATACAATGACTCCACCTCCCAAAGTAAATACAAAATCCGAGGTAGACTTACTATTATCCCTATCTGATTGGAAGTCAGAATCTGTGTAACCCATAGGGAGTAATTGATCTGTCTAATATACCGACATATAATTCTTAGTCCTTCTCGGGTACTTTACTATATGCTTTACCGCAGTCCAATGTCTCTGTCCTGGATTACTCTGATATCTGCTAACCATGCCCACAGCAAAATAGATATCCAGCCTCGTACATAACATAGCATACATGAGGCTTCTTACCGCCGAAACATAAGGAACCACCTTCATCTCCTCTATCTTCTTTGATGTTCTAGGACACATCTCTTTAGATAAAGGTACTCTATGCCTAAAAGGTATAAAACCTTTCTTGGAGTTCTGTATGCTAAAACGGGCCAAAATAGTGTCTATGTATGAAGCTTGAGACAAGCACAATATCCTTTTCTTGCGATCCCTTATAACCTTGATCCCAAGGATGTGTCTCACTTCTCCCAAGTCCTTTATATCAAACTGTTTGGACAACCATACCCTTACGTCTGACAACACTTTGACATTGTTTTCAATGAGCAAAATATCATCTACGTATAGTACAAGAAATACCACTACGTTTCTGTCATATCTCTTATATACATAAGACTCATCCGGACTTTGAATAAATCCATATGACTGGATTACCTCATCAAAGCGGATGTTCTAAGATCTCGAAGCTTGCTTCAATCCATAAATGGATCGATTAAGCTTGCACACAAGATGCTCTTTGCCCTTTGCAATGAATCCCTCTAGTTGCTCCATATAGATGTTTTTCTCAAGACTTCCATTAAGAAAAGTTGTCTTGACATCCATCTACCAAACCTCATAATCCATATGAGCAGCAATAGACAAGAGAATCCGGATAGACTTAAGCATGACTACCGGCGAAAAAGTCTCCTCATAATCGATACCCTCTTTCTGAGTATACCCTTTCGCAACAAGTCTTGCTTTGAAGGTCTCAATATTCCCGTCTGTTCCTCTCTTTCTTTTGTAGATCCACTTGCATCCAATGATTTTTACACCATTGGGTGGTTCTACTAGCTCCTAGACCTGATTTGAATCCATAGATTCTATCTCAGAATTCATCGTCCTTTGCCAAGATACCGCATCTTTGTCTTGGATTGCCTCGTCATATGTCCAGAGATCAGATTCATGTTCACCAGGGATCAAATCAAAAGATTCTCCTAAGAATATAAATCCCTCAGGTTGTCTAACAACCCTCCCACTACGACGAGGTATCACCTGTGTATCCTC
The DNA here is from genome assembly GCA_025175895.1 of Wurfbainia villosa. Classification (NCBI taxonomy): domain Eukaryota; kingdom Viridiplantae; phylum Streptophyta; class Magnoliopsida; order Zingiberales; family Zingiberaceae; genus Wurfbainia; species Wurfbainia villosa. Next base: position 77,249,863 of record CM046006.1, on the reverse strand, counting down.
TGTGACACGTAGTACAGTCACTTGTGGTATGTCCTCTTGTACCGTTGGTACTGAAGTAAAGACTTCCCTTCTCAACTCCTCCAGAATGATCCTGCTCACGGGCTTTTGATTCATCACATAGTCTTCCTCTAAAAATCTGGCATTCGTGCTAACGATCATCCTCTGATCTCTAGGACTATAGAACAGACCACCTTTCGTTCCTCTAGGATAGCCTACGAACAATCACACTTCTGTACGAGGTTCCAACTTACCAGTATCTCCCTTCAACACATGTGCTGGACTACCCCAAATTTGAATATGTCTCAGACTAGGCTTTCGCCCAGTCCACAATTTTGTGGGTGTAGACGGTACTGATTTAGATGGTACCAAGTTCAGAATGTACACTGTCGTATCCAAAGCATACCCTCAGAACAAATCTGGTAACTCAGAATAACTCATCATCAATCTAACCATCTCCATAAGAGTCCTATTTCTTCGCTCCACCATACCATTCTGCTGGGGTGTGCCAGGTACAGACAATTGAGATTGAATTTCAACCTCTGATAAGTAACTCCTAAACTCTCCCAAGAGGTACTCACTACCATGATTAGATCGTAGCATCTTGATACTTTTACCTTGACGTTTCTCCACATCAACCTTGAATTCTTTGAACCTGTCAAATCATTCAGACTTATGGTGCATCAAGTAAATGTATTCATATCTTGAATAATCATCTATAAAAGAGATGAAATGTTCAAAACCACCTCTAGCCTGGATAGACATAGGAGCACACAAATCAGAATGAACCAATTCCAACACATCTTTGGCTCTATATCACTTGGCCTTAAAAGGTCTCTTGGTCATCTTACATTCCAAGCAAGATTTGTAGGTTGGGAAATCTTTCACCACTAATGAACCCAAAGGTCCATCAGCTATCAACCTTTGAATTCTACTCAGGTTAATATGACCTAACCTTAGATGCCAAAGATATGTTTAGTTCATTTTCGAAGGTTCTTTTCTCTTATTAGATTTAGAAGATGAGTTATTTACTTCTATTTGCATCGTGGGAGCTTTTGGTTCAGGAGTGTACAAATTTTTTACTAATGCACCAGAACAGATAATCTCCCTATTCCTTTTTATAACAACTCTGTCATTAAAAGAAATAGAATATCCATCCAAAAATAATTTAGAAACTGAAATTAAATTCTTTCTAAATGAAGGTACATAAAAGCAATTTCTCAGAACCAAAGATTTATTCCTATCAAAAGATAAATAAACATCTTCCACTGCAATAGCCGTCATCTTCGTAGCATTGCCCATATAGACGGTAATCTCCCCCTCAGCTAGTCGTTTGGTTTCCTAGAACCCCTGCAAAGAGTTACAGACATGATCAGTGGCTCCCGTATCTACACACCAGGTGACGGTAGATAACACCGCTAAATATGTTTCAGCGACTAGACCAAAAGATATACCTTTGTTTTATTTGCAGTTGAGACAGTCCGCCTTCCAATGTCCAGTCTGCTTACAAGTGAAGTACTTGCATTTAGGCTTCTTCACTCCTCCCTGAGATCCTCCCACCACCTTTGTTGCGCCTTGTTTCTTCTTCTTCTTGCCTTTCGGCTTAGAAGTAGAAACCTTCTAGGCAACCAAAACCTGAGAAAAAGTCCCTCTGCTGCCTGGAGTTCTGTCAGAAGCTCCGCCAACGAGTACAACCTCTTATTCATGTAGTAGTTGAGGCGAAACTACTCAAAACTCTTAGGTAGAGATTAGAGAATGATATCGACCTGGGTTTCCCCATTGATCTCAGTTCCAAGGACTTCTAGCTAATTCAAATGAGTCATCATCTTGAGAACATGATCTCTCACGGGTGTTCCCTCAACCATGGTGGTCGTCATCAAGTTTCTCATGGCTTCTTGCCTAGTAGCCCGATTCTGGTGTCCGAAAAGTTCCTTGAGATTGAGCATCATGTCATAAGCAGTAGTCATGACCTGATGCTGATGTTGCAATACATTTGACATAGAAGCCAAAATGTAACACCGCGTCATCTCATCAGCCTTGATCCACTTCTTATAACTCTCTTTCTCCTTTTCCCCAGAATCATCCGTAGGCTTAGGAGGACACTCCTCGAAGAGTACATATTTGTACTCCTCAGCAGTTAAGACAATATCTAGATTCCTTTTCCAATCAACATAATTGGGTCCAGTAAGTTTATTTTCCTTTAGTATCACAGCAAGTGGGTTGAGATTCATTTTGAAGAAACCTAAGAATCACATAGATAAAAAACATTTAAATTTCAAAAAATTATTGATTCCTCAAACAATAAAATTTTAAAATCAACCAACACCTCAAAACACCGAGAATATCATATGCCACGATAGTGTGGACGTATACGAATTCTACATTTGTAAGAGGAGGGTTTACCCATTAATTTTATTATCCTGTCAACCTTACTTTTTGACAAATAAAATTAATAGTTAGTTCCTCTTCGGCCCTACAAATAAAAGCAGTAACTCCGATGGGGAGGATACTTTTATTTGCATCTAAGTGTTCACCATTACCCGATACTGAGGCAATAATCTCAGATTCTGTGTCTTCCAATGGGGAAGTATACACGCTCCTAAATAATTTTCTATAACCATATTTGACCTAATGATCCGCAAAACAAACTCATCCGATGTGGAGGAAGGCACTCAAAGTCAACGCACAAGTTTATTCGCATCACATGTCAAATTGTAATGGAGGCCGCGGAATTTTTTTTTTTAATTATCCCCCTCCCACTTAGTAATTTAAAATTGAGGAATTTTAACTATGCAACCACAACAAGCATATAAATCAAAAGCAATAAATATGAAAAACAAATTTTCCAACTATTATAGCTTTTGTTCTCCAATATGCCTCCAGTCGTGTTGTCACCTCGTTTGCTCCTCCCTACGTCATGTACAAGCCATCCGAAGATCCGAGCCGAGAAAAATTATTTTAATTTACATCCATCGATCATGTATTCCACGAAGGAGTGTATATGAAATCTAGATCGAATGTAAACTAAAATAAAAGAGTGACTAAACAATGTTGTACTTAATTACAAAAATTAAATACTAGCCTCGTCAACCCCGAGGATTCAAATAATATTACAATTACACACATCCAATCACATACACACACATATGGCCATAATAGTTGGATCTTATGCCTGCAATCAAAAAGTTAGCCTACGCATATCCTACTATTATCCGACACATATAATATATGATAAGTGTATAAAAGTAATCGAATCCTAAACACACAAAACTGGAAACCGTGGCTCTGATACCACTTGAAGGGAATTGGTTCTCGCTTCGGTCGCTTGTGCATGGCGATCCTATCATACGTCCCCGGATAAAAAAAATTAATCCGGAAGAAGATGGATCACCCAAGCAACCGATCCATCATCGTGCTATTCGATTCGAGTGGTCTCTTGAACAAACTTGTTGTTCAAGCAACTTAACTCTTTTCCTCGATTAGCGGCGGAATAGATGATATACGGATCGCCGATTTTTGTGTTTATCTTCGGGGTCCATGATCATACAATTACAAACAAATTGCATAGAACAAGAAAGAAACTTAAACAAGAATTATACCTCTTGTTTACCTCTTGATCTTCTATCGTATGACCTATCCTCCTCTTGGACGTTGTGTGGGCAACGATCCTTCAAGAGTTGAAGCCTCCTAGATCACGTATCTTCCTTTCCTTGTTCGCTCCGAACAAAGGAAGATAACCAAAGCCCCTTTCTTCTCCTTTCTTGCGCCAACCACCAACCACCAAGGTTGGTGTCCGCCGACCCTAAGGAGAGGGAGAGAGTGTGGACGTCGGTCAAGAGCTCCAAGGGAAGAAACCCTAACACTTGTTGCCGCCGGCCAAGACTTGAGGGAAGAAGGTGCCGCCCTAGGAGAGGAGAAGGAGGAGCCGGCCAAGAGCAAAGGAAAAGATAAAAACCCTAATCCTCTTCTTGGTTGTCGTCGGCCCTAAGGGAGAAGCCAAGCCAATGCTTGCCGCCCAACCACTCCAAACCCTAGCACCCAAAAATCCTAGAAGGATAATTCTACACTTGTCCCCCAAGCCTTGTAACCTATTTATCGATTTTTTTTATCCAAACCTCTTTTTGATCGTGTCCGTTGGATTTAGGCTTCTTGAGGGTTTTAATAGGCTACAATAGGGACCATGAGGAGAAGTTGGATCTTAGCCACCCAATGGATCCGACCCACATAAAATCTGATTCATTAATGATAATTCATTCCACTAGAGGATTATCATTGATCTACCTCACCAACCCCAATAATTAAATATGGACTCCATATATTAATTGTACAAATATCTCCCCATGTTTAAAATCTCAAATGTCCGTTAATTAATTAATTTATTGGCAATTAATTAATTGATACTACTGGTACCTTTTCTATATATTCCAGATAGAAGGGTTAGCATGTAACACATGATCCGATCCAAAATATTCGGCTCAGCGAAGGGAGAAAAGGAAGAATGGTTCGGGCGTAAATATCCGAAGCAATTGGCACGGGAGAATTAACAGAAGAAATTGACACGGGAGAGCTAGCAGGAGCAATTGGCACGGGAGAATTAGCAGAAGCAATTGACACGGGAGAGTTAGCAGAAGCAATTGGCATGGCAAAGAAGAAACGGAAGGCACTTCACTAAAGGCGGAATAGGAATTGGTTCAGCTAGATAGTCCCAGAAGCATATGGGATGGATAAAGGGTCGACTCAACCTGATCGATCCGAAGGAAGTTCGGCACGGGAAAAAGAGGAATTTGTTCGGGTGGATGAGGAGCCCTAAGGCTAGGTCACCCATGGGCCATAGACCTGAGTTAGCTTCACCTAAAGCGGATGGTTGAGGGAGACAGTATGACCTAGTTACCCGAAAAGTAGAGGAAAAGGCGTTATGCAACAGCTTAGGAGGCCCCACACAATATTCCAAGGAGCCTTCGTTCCTCATATCTGTAACAAAATTATTCTCCAGGTGGAGGGGGTGGCCACATGTACGATGGAGACAACCCACGACTTCACGATGGAGGAAAAAAGGAAGATAAAAGGGAGGAAGCAAAGGGGAAAGAGAGGATCCGCAATCATTCGAACCCAGTAAAAGAGAAGAAGACGCAAGAGGAGAGGAGGAGCGACAGCCACCTCGCCGGAGAAGAAGGATAGAGATCTGTTGTTGTTACATCTCTTGTATTTTTTCTCGTCTTGTGATCTCACTGTAAGAGGTTTTTTCTCCTCCACCTCCGGAAACTTCTGTTCCGTAAGGGAGGACCTTCATAGTGAAAGTGCTTAGGCGCTACATCCGGTGAGAAAGCTCACCTCCGTGGAGTAGGAATCCTCATTCCGAACCACGTTACATCTTGTGTCTAAGTTTCGATTGCTGGTATCGGTTTTTGCGTTTCATCTACTTCATCTTCTTATTCTCTACTGATTGTGGCCAGTGAGAACCCTCTGAGATCTCCCTCAGTGCTTCACTGCATTGAAAAGGAGTGAACAGATTTTCCTCGTCGCATCATTAATCAACATCTAACTCCATGAGTAGTATCACTCAAGCTTATCATCATGCTGGATTAAGTCCACCTACAGGATTTACATGATGATCCTTATGATCTCCTCAAGGGGACATCATCATCTTAATACATAGGACACGATTTCCTCCTATAATCAACGACACACCATGTAAATAATATCATTTCCCAACTTACCGAACCTATCAATTTAACCCATAAATCTCGCCCATTGGTAAATCAAAGAAATAAATATTAAGTACATATGTCCGTTATTATATCGGGATTAAGAGCATGTACACCATAATATCCGAGGTCCGATTCAATTATGTAGTCAGCAATAAATTGAATCACTTCTATGTCGGTCCTGCTCAATACACACAAAGTGTACTAGTATAATTCTATGGTCAAGATAAACTAATATCAAATTACACTACAACCATGCCAATAGTTTGTCCAAAACCATCTTGGTTGTGAGCCTCTACTTATACTCTATAAGGAACTGATAACATGATCTTTTGTGTGACACCACACACTATGTTATATACAATGTAAAGTATCAGACAATATGCATAACTATAAATATGCAAATAATGATCATGTGATTCTTATTTCAAAATGAAGATATCCATACAAAGGCTAGGCTTTCAGTATACATCCCAACATGACCATCTTTCCAACAAACAAGATAATAAGGAATCTTGTCCCTACGGGGATGACGTGGTGGTTAAAACATGAAAGTACTTATAGAAGTGACATAGATCAATTTCGGAGGTGGTCTAAAACTCTTTTCTGGATTCAGATGACTCTCACATGTCTTGGCTACCACATCAAAGTTCATAGAGCCCTCCGTGATTTACCTTCCTCACGATGACCGTGAGATAGATCGGTGGGAGCCGCTAGATTGACGGTTTCCTTTACGGAAAAGGATAATAGAGAATGTTGTCCCTACGAGGATGACGTGATGGTTAAGGCATGGTCGAATTTACGGATAAGACAAGGGTCGATTCTGGAGGTCTAAAGTTTTTTTTTATCCATATAATCCCCATGTGTCTTGGCCATCACATAAGACCAATAAAATCCTTCGTGATTTATCTCCTTCACAATGACCGTAGAATAGGCCGATGAGACCGTTAGATTGACGGATTCTAATCTTTTACGGAGGATAATAAAGAATGTTGTACGATAGAATAATATGATTAATAGACGATAAAATTGCTTAAAAAATAAAGATTAATTTTCAGAGACAATAAAAATTTTTGAAATGTCCCGTGCTAATTTTTAATCAGACAAAATATTTCTTCTGATTTTTTTATTTTATAATGATCAATCGGCAGAGATAAAGACACGGATTAGATCTTATATCCCAAGAATAACAGAAAGAATATAAGATTTTAAAAATAATATTAAAAAAGAAAGAGAAAAAAAAATCTTAAAATCTTCCCACAAATTAATGACTGTAAATCATATTTTGGCCGGTCGGGCTTCATCGGGGACGTTGATTGGCGCCTTCACGTCGAAATCTCAGAACTTCCTCCGACGAGTTTGCCTTTGTCGATGCTCCGGCGGCGGCGGGACAACTCGAATCCTAATTTTTTTTATCTCCGACGAATACTGATCGTTGGTGATATGGAGCTCAATGCGGAGATCGGTCAGTGTCTCTTCCTGAGACCAGGAAATCGAACCAGAGGCGAAGAATCTTTGGAGAACAGAGCGAATGCCGTGCAGCTCCAGTTCATGCTCCGGCGTGCCTTTGCCTCCTCCTCCTCCTTCCTCGACCTCGTCGATCGCTCGCAATCTTTTGCCGCCGCCCTTTCTCGGATGCTCCTCTGCTCCCAGTTTGCGCTTGACCATGGTGGAAAAGGTTTGGATTCGGAGCGCCCTGTCGACGGAAATCAAACAGCAGCATAGAATGATCTCGACCGGGACCAGAAGAAGGTTTATATATAGCTGGGGAACTTTGTTTTAGCCTTTTAGGGAGGGAGAATTATCAGGGAACTGGCGCTAACTCACTCGATCAAAAATGAATTCAAATTTATTTATTTTATTTATTTTTTAAACTCCATTAGCCGTTTTTTCCCGTTGTTTTCACTTCATGATTTGGTAAAAAAAAATCTAGATATCCCATTTTAATTCATCCTCGATGAATTGAATATTTTTGAAATTCATATTTAAAATGATTATTTTCTTATTCTTTTATCAACTTCAATCTAAAAAAAATTATGGAATGTCACGTTAACGATCTCCTCCGACTGTCCTTAATGATGGAGGAGATAAATCAAGATCTTAATTGACAAGTGTAAATAAAGGGAGTCGATCGAGGATACAAAATGATGAATTTTTCTAGAATTGACTCTTGTCCATTACGAACAAATCCCTTTATATTTACCAACTAAATTAGCTCGGAAAGCAAATTCAATCTAACAAAACAATAGGAGGAGAAGGAGCTAGAAAGAGAGAAAATTATTCACTCTGAATGGTAAAAGAATGATAATCCTCACTTATGTTCGACCTCAAAATTTACGAAAAGAGATAAATCATGTTGCCAAATGAGTTTCTAGGCGAGAGGAATCACTACAAAAAAATAGAAATTTTGCAACAAATTTTACGATTAATTTTGAATATAAATTCATTGCAAAAATATTTTATAATGAAAAAATTTTCATTGCAAATAAATCGTCGCAAAATTTTGCAATTAAAAAATATAAATTCATTGCAAATTTTGTGACGAATAAATACTTCGTCGCAAAATTTATTACAAATTGGTGACTAACTATGCAACGAATACAAATTCGTCGCAGATATTTATAACGAAAATTAATTTTCGTCACAAATATTTGCGACGAAATAATTTTTCATGGCAGATATTTGTGACGAAAATCAATTTTCATCGCAAATATTTGCTATAAAAATCATATTTCGTTGCAAATTTGATGACAAAAGTATATATATTCATCGCAAAATTCGATAAATACACATGATGCTTATTTTATTGTATCGCAAAATTCGAAAATAATTTTCATCGTCAAATATACGATAAAAATATTTTTCATTGTCAGATCTACAATGAAACATATGTTTTGTCGCTAAATTAGCAACAAAAATTTATTTTGTCACCAAATCTACGACGAAAAAAAAATTTGTCGCCAAATCTGAAATAACCACCATGGATGTGGAATAATTAATCTGTAAAATAGAGATTTTGTGACGAATATTTTTCTGAACACCAAATCTACTACAAATTATATTTTTGTAATAAAATCTGTTCTATCAGTCGACTATCAACGACCATCAATCAACTATCGATTCAAAAATGTTCTATGACTTGCTACAGTGTCACTAATCGACCGACGTCTTCCACCAGTGACTATTGGATCGCATCCTCTTTATCGAAGAGTATCAATCGATTGCTAATTTAGAATAGTCGACTGATACTCAATACTCAATCGATGGAGAGAAGAATTGTTCGTGCTCTATAATTAAAGCAATAAAAGATTTGAATAGCGCCATCATAAAAATTCCTCAAACTCATGAATGAGAACAATGTTTTGACCATTTACATTCTGCTTGGAGCAAGTTGGAGCAAGAAAGGAAGAACTACTTTGCTCTCTCATATGAAATATGTTTATCCTAAGCGAAAGTACGATGTTGTACATGAACAGTGAATTCTTTTCCTGTATTTTATATGGCAGTATGATTGATTTCCCAAACTAGAAATCCATTTTCTAATACATCCAAAATTCCACTCCCCTTGTGTCACAAAAAGTAGCTCATATATCCAAGAAATACATTAATTTCATTTTTCCCTATTACTTGATGTGTATGGTTGAACTTGCACCTCCTTTCCAACCTTATCATTCTGATTAGTCAATAATCTTCACAGCAATAGAAATAAGAAAACGGAAGTTCCTCACCTAAAATCTGTGTAATGTTGCTGGATGTTGTCGATGTCAAGTCCCTTCAGCTTGACCACTGATTCCACATGATCCTTGAGACTCTGCATGCAGTTCCCTCATCCTGTAAATTAACCAAGAATTAGCAAAGATTAATCTCTCTTGTTCGATTGCATGGATTCGAGTGAAATGATAAGTTCTTAATTGTCATTTTATGAATACGATGAACTTATATATTCTATTCAACTTGATGGTAAACTGAATACAAGGCACATAAACCGATTACTGTCTCAACAAACTCTTTTATTAAACTAAGCAGAAATAACTATTTCAATTATTGTACAAAAGTCAGATTACCTTGCAATCTCAGCTCGTCTCTTGGCCTGCTCAGCTATCTCCAAAAGCTCACGGTGACTGTTCTTGTCCCCAAAGAGGGTTGAAGCTTCAGGCGGTTGGAGACCATGAAGTGTCCTCCCGTCCATAATCTTTCTTTGTGGTGAATGAAGTTTGTATAACATTAACATGACAATGTAGCAGATAAGAGTAACATAATCAGAATTAGTTGAATAAAGGGCTATTAGATGAGCACTACATACCTTATCAAAGAGAGAATCCAGGCCTTTCCACTTGAGTGGATTGCTGCCCAACCCCATCCACAGCCATAATCAAGATGCATGATCCAATATTAAGTGACCAATGAAGCCTTTTAGTTTGACGAATGGGTTTGCTTTCCCCATGTCCTTGTGAATATTGGATATTTTAATTATATTAAGCCCTTTAGAAACTCCGCCCATGATAAGTTAACCTTATCGTAGCCGGTCCCAAGCCCGGATAAAGGAGGAGGGTTGCGTTAGGTTGCCAGCCAGCGTTAAACTAAGGCAAATGTTAAATGAATGGATCAATCAAACTATTGTGCTAATGCTAGGTTGTTCCCCGGATGGAACGCGTTACAAGGTCCGACTGTAATGTCTCGGCAAGGACCGCTACATTTTCAGAACTCGGGTGTAGTGAAAAATATGCTAGAGTTCACGTTGCAGGGTCCGACTGCAACGTATCGGCAAAGACCGCTACATCTCCATGAGAACTTGGGTGTAGTGTTAAATAAGCAAGAGTTCTCACACCATAGGTTGGGTAAGAACAAATATTATAGAAAAACTAGTAGTCTAAGATTTGGTACATGGAATATAGGAACCCTCACTGGTAAAACAATGGAGATAGTAGATACGATGATTAGAAGAAAAATTAATATTGTATGTGTACAAGAGACAAAATGGGTTGGTGAGAAGGCAAAGATGATAGAGAACTCGAGTTTTAAGTTATGGTATACAGAGAAGAGTAAAACAAGAAATGGAGTGGATATTATTGTTGATAGTTCGTTAAAGGATGAAGTTGTAAGAGTAATTAGAAAGGGGGATAGAATTATAGCTCTCAAAATAGTAGTGGAGAAAGAAACTATAAACGTAATTAGTGTATATGCACCTCAAATAGGATTAGATGAAAATACCAAATTAAGGTTTTGGGAGGACTTGGATAAAGTATTACAAAATATTCCGTCAAATGAGATGATTTTAATAGGAGGTGATTTAAATGGGCATGTCGGAGTGAAAAATGGCGAATATGAGAGGTGCTGTGGGGTTATGGGTTTGGAGCAAGATACGAGAAGAAGGTAAAACTATATTGGATTTTGCGATAGCATATGATCTTATCTTAGCTAATACATTTTTTAAGAAAAGATGAGAACACTGAGTCACGCGTTGAAAGTGGAAATAATAAATCACAAATTGACTTTCTTATGGTTAGGTTGAGAGATATAATTATTTTTAAAGATTGTATGGTTATTCATGTAGAAAGTTTAACTACTCAACATTGGTTTGTAGTTTTGGATATACACCTCAATTATAGTATTAATAGAAGGAAAATATACACGACCCTGAATTAAGTGGTGGAAGTTAAAGGATGAGAAACTAAATATATTCAAAGAGAAGGTAGAGTCTGAGTATTAGATGGCGTATCATGATGACTGTAATACGATGTGGGATAAAATGGTATCAAAATTGAAAATAGTAGCTAAGAGTGTACTCGGTGAGTCGAAGGACATGCACCAAGTAAAGAATCTTGGTGGTGGAAATGAAAAGTCTGAAGAGAAAGTCGAGGAAAACGAATAGCGTATAAGAAATTAAATATTTGTAAAAATGAGAAAATTTGAAAAAATATACAATAGCGAAGAAAGAAGCTAAAGCGATGAATGAAGCTAAGATCGAAACTTTTGAGCAGTTATATCGAAAATTAGATCTGAAAAGAAGGGAAAGAGACATTTATAGAATAGCTAAAGTGAGAGAGGAAGACAAAAGATCTTAATCAAATAAGATGTATTAAAGATGAATCTGATAAGTCTTAGTAAATGATGAAGAAATAAAAGAGCGGTGAAAGAGATATTTTTATCAACTTTTTAATGAAGGTTTAGAGACCAACTTAATTTAGGTAATTTAAGTAGGTCGAATGAGTATAGAAATTTAAATTTTTATCGTAGAATTCAAATTTGAAGTAGAACAAGCTTTAAATGGAATGCAAATGGAAAAGCGGATTGGACGGATGATATTAGATGAGGTATGGAAGTGTCTACGGAAACAAGGTATTGAATGACTTACAAAATTATTTAACATGATATTGAAACAAAAGGATGTCTGATCGATGGAGGTAAGTATCCTAATTCCCTTATATAAGAATAAGGGAGACATACAAACTTGTGAAAACTATAGGGGTATTAAACTAATGAGTCATACCATAAAACTTTGGGAAAAAATAATAGAAAAAAGATTAAGGAAGGAGACCATGGTTCTCAAAATCAATTTGGATTAAATGCCAGGGAAGTCGATGATAAGTATATATCTTCTCGATAACTAATTGAAAGTATAGAGAGCAAAAGCATGATCTACACATGGTATTCATTTATTTAGAAAAAGCCATGATAGAGTTCTAAGAGAAATAATATGGAGAATTTTAGAAAAAGTGTTAGTGTAACATATATTGAACTAATTAAGGATATGTATAAGGAAGTAACGACCAGAGTGAAGACTTCAGGTGGATTAATTGAAGCATTTCCAATAAAGATAGGGTTACATCAAGGATTAGCTTTAAGTCCCTATCTTTTTACACTAATCATGGACGAACTCACTGGACACATTCAAGACATTAAAGTAGTGCGTGTTGTTTTAGATGATATTGTTTTAGTAGATGAGACACGTGAAGGAGTAAATGTTAAACTAGAATCTTGGCGGAAACACTAGAAGTGAAAGGTTTTAAGCAGTAGAGGAAAGGCAGAATATATGGAATTTAAATTTAGATATTAGGCGTAATGAGAAGTGTTAAGATAGGAGATGATGAGTTATGCGGAATTGAGAGCTTTAAATATTTAGGATCATTTTGCAAGATGATGAGAGGATTGAGAGAGATGTCTTACATAGAATACAAGCAGGATGGTTGAAATGGAGGAAAGCATCGAGTATTTTATGTGATCGTAAAGTGCCTCTAAAACTTAAAGGGAAGTTCTACAAAACGGCGATTAGACCTGCTATGTTATATAGAACTGAATGTTGGGCTACGACTCGAGCATATGAGCAAAAGATGAGTTGCAGAGATGAGGATGTTAAGGTGGATGTGCGGACATACGAGGATGGACAGAATAAGAAATGAGAGCATTAGAGAAAAAGTTGATGTTGCATCTATTGAAGGAAAGCTCCGAGAGACACGTTTAAGGTGGTACGGACATGTACTTAGACGACCAATAAATGCTCCAGTTAGGCGATGTGAAACGATACCAAATATACACATCAAACGAGGAAGAGGAAGACAAAAAAAGACTTGGTTAGCAACAATAAAACAAGATAAAATTTATTTAAATATAGATGATGATATAGTAGGGGATAGAGTCCAATGGCGTAGAAGGATCCATATAGCCGACCCCACCTAGTGGGATAAGGCTTTGTTGTTGTTGTTGTTGTTGTATTAAGCCCTTTAGATGTGTAGGAAGTGTCATCGTAAATGATTTTTAAGGGCAATTAAATTTAAAATATATAGTTAGTAATCTGACGATACAACTCTTAGAATTCTATATATTTTGGCTAACATGTAATCAGGTCATAAGTAACCTATAGATTATAGCTAATACAAATTTGAAGAATCAAGCCATGGACAGTCCACTTCCTGCAACATTGGGGGTCTAAAATGGGAAGAATGAAGGTCTCACAATGGCTAAAGACATCGAGCACGCATACATCAGTCACTCTACAAACCTCTAATACTAACAAATAAATCAGTCATTCTAAGAATGCACCACAGTTTCTTACTTTTAAGCTCAGGAAACATGTAATGGAAGGTTTTTCTAATGATTAATTTGATCAAATAAAGAAAAATCATAATTCATAAGACTAAAAGACTTATCATTATCTCCCATCAACTATAGCAAATAAATCAAGAAAAAATATGAATAATTATGAACATAAATGGATTAAATTCAAACACACAAAAAAAATAGAAATAATTTTCATGTCGGTACATTGTAGTTATAGAGGTACAGAAAATTAAACAGTAAAAGGATTTACATGAAAAAAGGCAACTTAATCGAACTTGATAAAACAAAATCTCAAAGATGATTATAACCTGAATATGGGCAACAATATCAGCTACAGTAATCCTCAGCCCTTCCTCGTGCTTCCTCATCATCCATTAATAGAGCTTTTCCTGCACAATGAGGATTAAAGCAATATTTAAGCATTTAACAAACATAAGTTTTTTTTTTTTTTTACAATAGAAATGGAGTCTATCTTCTCAAACCAAGGTTTTTTATTGGAAGAAATTGAACAGGTGAACTACTATATATGCACAATGCGATCCTTTAAGTTCTCATAGAAGGTATATCGGTGTCAATGGTGTTAGGACAATCAACCCGTGATATGGTTTTGATGTGTGTGGCAAAGGATTTAAGTTAGGTTGTTATTGTGATTTGATATGTGCATTGGAGTCTTACAGGACTTAGTAATTCGCACATGGAGCCTTGGCGAGTTTCACCTCTCATGACTCAGTCTTAGAGTCGGTGAAGGATGGCTTTGCGGAAGCCATGCACTTGGAGCATCCGAGGGACCACCGGACGAGGAGCTTAGAGTGAAGCCGGAGGAAGTAGACTTCAGGGCGAGACGCGAAGGATGGCGCTGCAAAGCCGTGCGCTTGGCGCATTCGAGGGACGTGGTCGGACAAAAATAATTTCAAAGGCGAGGAACTCCGAGGGATGAGAGTGAGCGAATGTAACCCGGGAAGGAGTAGTGCTCTTAGGTGAAACTTGGCCATTTGGCTAAGTGTCGGATGAGATTTTCCGACATCAGTCGACTGCTCTGAGTCGAACGAGGTTCGACTGGTGTTCGCCGATGGATTTTAACCTAGCGATCATTGCTAGACCATCGATCGCTAAAGGTGGCGGTCGGTGATCGTCGCGAACCGCAGCTTCGTAGCCGGCCCGACGACTACGGAGGCATCGATCGACCGATGGATACATCACGATCGCTAAGGTTCCGTTGGACTCTGACTACAACGGTCGGGATCTGACGTATTCGGAGGTCGTTGTAGTGGCGGCAGTCGACTGCCAAGGGCAGCAGTCGACTGATGGCGGCCAACGGAAAGAAATCAGCCCTCTCTATAAAAAGAGAGGGTGTGGGCTTTTGGATGACTAATGCTTAAGTCTCAAACGATCATCCAAGTGCCCCATAAGCTTTCAACTCCTTCTCCTAGTTTTCTTTCACATTTATTGTAAGGAGTGTTTAGGTTGGAAGAAGGTTTACCTCCACCTTGCATTGGCTAAAGGGAGAGACCAATAGTGAATTGGTTGCGGAGTGATTCACCGTGGACGAATCGAATTGTGGATTAGCAGCGAGGTCGTGAACCACGTTATATTTCGGTGTTAGCATTGTTTGGTATTCTTATTTCTATTTGTTTGTCTTGTTTTGTTTCCGTTGCGCTAATATTCTTTGTAGACGAGCAAATTCCATCATCGTACGAAGAGGGCTATTCACCCCTCTCTAGCCGGCCAACCACATCAATCCCCTACAAGTGATATCAGAGCAAGACGCTTGTTGAGGACTAACCGCCAACACAAGCAATAATCAAGGATGGTCGGATCCAACATTCACCCACCGAAGTTTGAAGGAGAATTCTCTTGGTGGAAAAAGAGAATAGAGGTATTTTTCGAAACCGATTTCGAAATTCTTTTAATTATGGAAAACGGTTTCGAAATGCCTAGGGATGAAGAAGGGGAGTCATTGGAAAAATCAAGGCGGAGCAAGAGGCAAAGGGAAGAGTACTTGGCAAACTCAAAAGCCAAACATCACCTCTACAATGTACTCCCCCAACAAGAAGTAAACCGGATAGGAGAGTATGCTAGCGCCAAGGAGATGTGGGAGAAATTAATAGAGATTTATGAAGGCACATCCGAGGCGAAGCTAGCAAGGAGAGATGTCCTTCACTCCCAATTATCCAATATCAAACTCGAAAGGGGAGAGAAGGTAAAATCTCTACACTCTAGATTTAAGGAAATTCTAACCGGTTTGACAAGTGTAGGTGAAAAACTCTCCAACCGGGATATGGTAATGAAGGCCATAGATGTCTTTCCCCGGTCCTCAAGATGGAGCTCTATGGTGGACTCCTTCTACATCTCCAAGAATTTGGAAGTGAGCACCTTGGAGAAGTTCTTCTCAACTATGGAGCTCCACGAAACAAGGCTCAAAGGAATAGTAGAAGAGCCAAGGTTTCAACCTTCAAGAGGAGTAGCCTTGATGGCTAACAAAGGGAAGAAGAAGATGGAGACCCCCTCCTCCTCCGATGAAGCATCCTCCTCTTCCTCCATGGATAGCACGGAAGAAGCATACATGGTAAGGAAGGTAAGGCGTGCTTTAAAAAATTTTAAATTTAATAAATCTAATAATAGGAGGAGAAGACCAAGGGGGAAGGTGATTTGCTACAATTGCCAACAAAAGGCACACATAAGAGATAATTGTCCCCTCTTAAACAAAAGCAAGGAGGAAAGGAAGAAGAAGGAAGAAAAGAAGAAGAAGGGGAGCAAGAAGAAGGAAGAAGAGAAGAAGGTCAAAGAAAAAGGGAAGACAAAGGCATTAAAAGCAAGGACTTGGAATGACCCTTCTTCCTCATCATCATCATCCGAGGAAGAAAATGTCTTTGTCACAAATTTGGCACTAATGACATTTGACGACCTAGACTCCTCCACCAAAAATGAAGAATCAAGCACAAGTGAGGAGAGCTCGAGTGAAGGGGGAGCTTCTTCACCATCCTTATCCGAACAAGAAAAAGACATGGAAACTATGGTAACGAACCTCTCACCAAGTAAAATAGTTTCCATGATTTCTAGTCTTATTAAAGATCAATTTAGAGCCAAAAAGAAAAATAAAAACATGCTTGATCAAATTAAGGATTTAGAACAAAAATTAGAAAAAGCATGTTTTAATGATAATAATGATGATGCATGCTCACATGATCTTTATATGTCATTAGATGTAAGCGATGCATGTATGAAGGAAAATAGAGTTTTAAGGGAAAAGGTAGATCATTTGACCAAGGCCCTAGAAAAATTCACAATTGACTCCAACACTCTTAACATGATTATAGGGAGCCAAAGGGCTAGCTTCAACAAGAAAGGCCTAGGATATAAGGAAAATAAAAATGAAAAGGCCTATAAATGCTTAATTGCTAGGGGTCAAGACAAAAAGAAGGTAATAGCTAGAAAATGAATCCCTAAGGAATTTTTAGTGAACCCCATAGGAAAGAATTTGTTTTGGGTTCCTAAATCCATCCTTAAGGGTTAGGAAAACCCTAGGATAGTCAACCATATGGAATTTCTCTATATCATATTTTTGGTTGACTTAGGATGGCGGGACAAATTTTTTAAATAGTGTTGGGTGATGATAATGCACCCTTAAATAGTTTAGATCATGCTCAACACTTAGTGTAATGTGATACTCATGACCTATACATTTTTAGCAAAAGTGTTGGGTAATGATAATGTGTCCATAAATAGATAATAATGCTTAAATCATGATAGTTAATGAAATTGCTATGTATGTTTGAAATCATGATTTATGATCTTGATATTTGACACATAGTCATGGGCATTAGGGTTCAAAGCATGCTCTAGGTGATATTTTACTTTTTATCATGATGTAATACCTAATGTATGATTAAAAATTGATGAATACATTTGTTTCATGGTCATAATATGAAATTCATCCATATATGTCTTTATGATCATATTGGATGTTAGAATGATACTTAACCTTGTATAGAATTGCATGAAATTAATGGTTAAGTATATACAAATACCTTTAGGACACATCTCACACTCACCATAGGCTACCATGATTTAAAACTTAGCATGGGTGAGATGATAGGATGATACTAATGGTCCACTAGTGCCTATGGCATTTAGATGGTCATTTAAGGTATCAAATAGCAATAATAGACCAATCATGGGGAAGACTTATGTTTTAATTCATAGACATATTGCCCAAAGATCATGGTTGGATATTTCATATGTTTTCAAAACAATTTCTTACTTTAAAATCTGTGTGTTCATGTTTTGAAACAATCCAAACCAAAACTAGGTGTTAAAATGGATACAAACTTGATCAAAACACTAGTTGTTTTTGAAGCTTTTGGATTTTTGGCAAATCATTGAAAATATAATGATTTTTCATGGAAAACTATTTTTCGTTGATAAAGAACCCTAAAAGAAATGTGTTCCCCAAATTTCACTATTTTTCGAATTTTCTGGAATTTATAGTGCATTTCTGAATTTCGTCCAGAAAATCAGAAATCCTGATTTCCTTAATCGATATTGCCGTGGTGATAGCGATCGGTGATCTCTGCGAGCACAGTAACCTGATTTTATCAGGTTTTTAAGTGTTTTTGATTTTTACTTCTCTCTAGACTTGATGTCATGCCATATAAACTCTGTTTAATCTTTTTGATGGTGTCAAAGGGGGAGAAAGATATATGTTTTAAGTAAGGGAGAATGTATTTAGGGGGAGTTTCATGTATTAAGGGGGAGAGTTGCTAATCATGTTATTTACATGCTTTCTTTCCTTAATATTTTATCAAATATTTTTACCTAACTTAAACGAATTGTCACACATCATAAAGGGAGAGATTGTTAGGGCAATCAACCCGTGATATGGTTTTGATGTGTGTGGAAAAGGGTTTAAGTTAGGTTGTTATTGTGATTTGATATGTGCATTGGAGTCTTGCAGGACTTAGGAATTCGCACATGGAGCCTTGGCGAGTTTCACCTCTCATGACTCGGTCTTTGTCACAAATTTGGCACTAATGACATTTGACGACCTAGACTCCTCCACCGAAAATAAAGAATCAAGCACAAGTGAGGAGAGCTCGAGTGAAGGGGGAGCTTCTTCACCATCCTTATCCGAAGAAGAAAAAGACATGGAAACTATGGTAACGAACCTCTCACCAAGTAAAATAGTTTTCATGATTTCTAGTCTTACTAAAGATCTATTTAGAGTCAAAAAGAAAAATAAAAGCATGCTTGATCAAATTAAGGATTTAGAACAAAAATTAGAAAAAACATGTTTTAATGATAATAATGATGATGCATGCTCACATGATCTTTATATGCCATTAGATGTAAGCGATGCATGTATGAAGGAAAATAGGGTTTTAAGGGAAAAGGTAGATCATTTGACCAAGGCCCTAGAAAAATTCACAATTGGCTCCAACACTCTTAACATGATTATAGGGAGCCAAAGGGCTAGCTTCAACAAGAAAGGCCTAGGATATAAGGAAAATAAAAATAAAAAAGCCTATAAATGCTTAATTGCTAGGGGTCAAGACAAAAAGAAGGTAATAGCTAGAAAATGAATCCCTAAGGAATTTTTAGTGAATCCCATAGGAAAGAATTTGTTTTGGGTTCCTAAATTCATCCTTAAGGGTTAGGAAAACCCTAGGATAGTCAACCATATGGAATTTCTCTATATCATATTTTTGGTTGACTTAGGATGGCGGGACAAATTTTTTAAATAGTGTTGGGTGATGATAATGCACCCTTAAATAGTTTAGATCATGCTCAACACTTAGTGTAATGTGATACTCATGACCTATACATTTTTAGCAAAAGTGTTGGGTAATGATAATGTGCCCATAAATAGATAATAATGCTTAAATCATGAAAGTTAATGAAATTGCTATGTATGTTTGAAATCATGATTTATGATCTTGATATTTGACACATAGTCATGGGCATTAGGGTTCAAAGCATGCTCTAGGTGATATTTTACTTTTTATCATGATGTAATACCTAATGTATGATTAAAAATTGATGAATACATTTGTTTCATGGTCATAATATGAAATTCATTCATATATGTCTTTATGATCATATTGGATGTTAGAATGATACTTAACCTTGTATAGAATTGCATGAAATTAATGGTTAAGTATATACAAATACCTTTAGGACACATCTCACACTCACCATAGGCTACCATGATTTAAAACTTAGCATGGGTGAGATGATAGGATGATACTAATGGTCCACTAGTGCCTATGGCATTTAGATGGTCATTTAAGGTATCAAATAGCAATAATAGACCAATCATGGGGAAGGCTTATATTTTAATTCATAGACATATTGTCCAAAGATCATGGTTGGATATTTCATATGTTTTCAAAACAATTTCTTACTTTAAAATCTGTGTGTTCATGTTTTGAAACAATCCAAACCAAAACTAGGTGTTAAAATGGATACAAACTTGATCAAAACACTAGTTGTTTTTGAAGCTTTTGGATTTTTGGCAAATCATTGAAAATATAATAATTTTTCATGGAAAACTATTTTTCGTTGATAAAGAACCCTAAAAGAAATGTGTTCCCCAAATTTCACTATTTTTCGAATTTTCTAGAATTTATAGTGCATTTCTGAATTTCGTCCAGAAAATCAGAAATCCTAATTTCCTTGTGCCAGTCGACTGCCATGGTGATAGCAGTCGACTGATCTCCTGTGCACGAGCACAGTAACCTGATTTTATCAGGTTTTTAAGTGTTTTTGATTTTTACTTCTCTCTAGACTTGATGTCATGCCATATAAACTCTGTTTAATCTTTTTGATGGTGTCAAAGGGGGAGAAAGATATATGTTTTAAGTAAGGGAGAATGTATTTAGGGGGAGTTTCATGTATTAAGGGGGAGAGTTGCTAATCATGTTATTTACATGCTTTCTTTCCTTAATATTTTATCAAATGTTTTTACCTAACTTAAACGGATTGTCACACATTAAAAAGGGAGAGATTGTTAGGGCAATCAACCCGTGATATGGTTTTGATGTGTGTAGCAAAGGGTTTAAGTTAGGTTGTTATTGTGATTTGATATGTGCGTTGGAGTCTTGCAGGACTTAGTAATTCGCACATGGAGCCTTGGCGAGTTTCACCTCTCATGATTCGGTCTTAGAGTCGGTGAAGGATGGCTTTGCGGAAGCCGTGCGCTTGGAGCATCCGAGGGACCGCCGGACGAGGAGCTTGGAGTGAAGCTTGAGGAAGTAGACTTCAGGGCGAGACGCGAAGGATGACACTGCAGAGCCGTGCACTTGGCGCATCCGAGGGACGTGGCCGGACGAAGATAACTTCAAAGGCGAGGAACTCCGAGGGATGAGAGTGAGCGAATGTAACTCGAGAAGGGGTAGTGCTCTTAGGTGAAACTTGGTCATTTGGCTAAGTGTCGGATGAGATTTCGATACCGGTCATTGCCATGAAATGGCGATCCGCTTCGAGCAGGATTGGTGTTCGATCGATGGGTTTAGCCCAGATCATTGCCGATGGAATAATGATCGCGGACCATCAATCGACGCCAAAGGTGGCGGTGATGAAGCGATCGGCCTGAGAACCGCTCGAGTCGGTGGCGATCGACTACGAAAGCATCAATCGTCGATGGATACATCGATTGACGAGGTTCCGATTGGACTCTGGCCGGTCGGGATCTGACGTGTTCGGAGGCCGTTGTAGTGGCGACAGTCGACTGCCAAGGGCAGCAGTCGACTGATGGCGACCAATGGGAAGAAATCAGCTCTCTCTATAAAAAGAGAAGGGGTGGGCTTTTGGATGGCTAATACTTAAGTCTCAAACGATCATCCAAGTGCCCCACAAGCTTTCAACTCCTTCTCCTAGTTTTCTTTCACATTTATTGTAAGAAGGAGTGTTTGGGTTGTAAGAAGGTTTACCTCCACCTTGCATTGGCTAAAGGGAGAGACCAATAGTGAATTGGTTGCGGAGTGATTCATCGTGGACGGATCGGATCGTGGATTAGCGGCGAGGCCGTGAACCACGTTATATTTCGATGTTAGCATTGTTTGGTATTCTTATTTCTATTTGTTTGTCTTGTTTTGTTTCCGTTGCGCTAATATTCTTTGTAAACGAGTAAATTCCATCATCGTACGAAGAGGGCTATTCATCTCCCTCTAGCCGGCCAACCACATCGATCCCCTACAAATGACACATGCCTATAAGCAAAGTAATGTCACAGACAAATAAAAGCACCTCCAGTCGAGTGTATCCTCAATAATTTTTTGGTAGCATATTCTTATCGCATTGGAAAGGGATGCGCAATGAGATGAAACATCTTTGTCACTTTGTTTTACTAGATGAAGACGCCTAATAATAAAGTGAAATCAAAGGAATTTGGTGAGAGATGACATGGAAGGAAATATCGTAGAGGTGGGTAAGAAAGAGAAGGTCTAACCAAAGTGTGGCGCTCTTCGGCCTGGAAAGAGACCTTCTGGTGGTTCATGGCTTGCGTACAGAGCTGCGAGAGCGGGTTGGCAGCGCAGCAGAAGGTGGAATACATCGCCCAATCCACCTCGTCGAGCCGCGTCGCCTCTGTCGTTCGCTTCTTGGACATGATACCTAGGCGCAAAAGACCCGAAAGGCAACTAGCCAACGCAACCGACCGGTAGGCACTAGGCACCGTGTCACCTGGCAACCATGCATCTTGGCTGCCCGGATTGGGGGTTCCAACAGTGTCGGGGGGCGTGCCTGCAGGGGTCACGCACAGGGCCTGCGCGGCCGTGCCGGCGCAGGGAGCCGCATGGGAGTTTCGTTGGCCGTGCGGGGGCTGCCGAGCGTGCCAACGCAGGGAGCCACGCGGTCACACCACTCCCCGTGCGGGGGTCGGTGGGCGTGCTGCAGGGGGACGCGCGGTAGTGCCCACGCAGGTGTCGCCCCTGCCGCGCGACAGCTCGGGCGTCGCTCCCGCGTCGGCGTCGCCCGCACACGGGCGATCCCGATCCGACGATCCACCGTCGGATCTATGTAGATCCGGCAGTGGTTCGTCGGGTTTTGAGAGAGAGAGGGATAGACGAGCGAGCGTACCTGTGTTCGGCGCGATCGATTGAGCAGAGACGCGAGAAGGGAATTAATGGGAAACCTACGATGAAAGATAAAGTTGCACAATTTGCAACCAATATAGATTTCGTCGAAATTTATAACGAATTTTATATTCATAATTAATATTTTGATAAATTTTAAATTTATCATAAATTCTACGATAAAAATTAAAATTCATCGTTAATTTAATAACAAATATTAAATTCGCACTCTTAGCAAAAAATAATCATGTAAATAATTGAAAAACATCGATGATAACATTTCATTGTAGAATTTATTAGAATATTTACAACGAATTTTAAATTCATTGCAAAATTTACGACGAAAATATAATTCGTCGTAAATTTTATAACAAATTCTATTTTCGTAGCAGAGTTTGTAATGAATCTCATTTTCATCGTAAAATCTACGACGAATGTGAAATCCATCGCAAAATTAATATTTGTGACGAATCTATTTTCATTGTAAAGTTTACAACGATTTTGATTTTTTCATCGTAAATTTTGCGATAGATTTTGTGACAAAAAATAATTGATTACAAAATCTAGGATGGAAAAATAATTTATTGTTATTTTTATGACAAAATATTTTTTATTGTTGATTTTGTCACTTATTTATAATGATTTAATAATTCGTTGTCAAATTAGAATGAATTTTTTTTTTTGCTAAAATTTATCATTATTTTAGTGTATTTTTTTAGTGAATAAACTCTTTAAGTGAATGAATTCCAAAGAATCGAATTTTACTCTCTTGTTAGTAAATTTATTACCTGAGTACCAACTCAATTATATCTATAAAAATTTTAAAGAATTATTCATTCTCTCGATTTTTTTATTATTTATAAGTGGTATCCAAGCTTCGCCCGACTAATCCATTTGGTGAATCGGCCCTATCCCACGGTCTCCGAAGAGTCTTCATCGACCCACAAGGGTAAATCAGGATGACACGCCATCAAGTCGTCGTGAGGGGTATGTACGTCAATTAGGGTCCGCATCTCACACCAATCCAGCTGGAAAATGGAAACCTGCCTTCGCAATCCGCAAGCGAGTGGAAAACGACGAAATTTCCTCCGCAAACTGCAGTCGACAAAGATCGAACCATGACTTACTGCAGGGACCGCCCAAACTCTTACCGATGCATCGTTGCCCTGAGACAATTATTCATTCTCTAGAATGACAAGAAGAGGAAGGGAAAAATACAAGAGGGTAGTGAGCTGACAAGGTTTTATATGTTTATGCTTCCCTTCAATTTTAGAAGAATAATTTTGACATGAGACGATATAAAATTATTATAAATATGAAAAATAAATAAATTTAATTAGTAATTATAAAATAAAATAAAAGATTTTTAAATATAAAAAAATATATAATAGTTAATAGAGTCTCAAGAATTCATGCAATCGGTCCTATCTAACGAAATAAAATTTCATCTAATTCTTAGCTTTTTATTTATTCATCGTTTCCTCGATTCGCTAACGATCTCGATGATACGTATGAAACACTATTAATGCATTACAAATATAATTTCTCTGAAAACACAATTCAAGAAAAGAAAAAAAGAAATAGCACTGTACCATGATCATCAAATATTAAAGTAAATTATATCAAATCCAGACCACCAGACCAATTGGACAATCTTTTCAACAGACAAGATAACATAAAAAAGTTAGTGATTAATATGGAATGATAAAATTGTTTAAAAGAGTGAAGATTATAAATTTTTTTGAAATATTTATTCTTTTTCTATCTTAATTTTTAATTGAATAAAATACTCCTCCTAATTCATTTCTTTATAATGATTATAAAACTAACGACGAATTTCACTAATTGTTTTGAAGATAACAGAAACAATATAAGATAATAAAAATAACATTAAAAAAAAGGGAAAAAAATCCTCAAAAGTTTCCCACAAATTAATGACTGTAAATCATAGTTTTGGTCGGCCGGGCTTCATCGGGGCCGCTGACTGGCGCCTTCACATCGAACTCTCAGAACTTTCTCCGACGAGTTTGTCTTTGTCGCTGCTGCGGCGGCGACGGCGGGACAACTCGGATCCTATTTTTTTAATCTCCGACAAATACTCATCGTTCGTGATATGGAGCTCAATGCGGAGATCGGTCAGTATCTCTTCCTGAGACCAGGAAATCGAACCAGAGGCGAAGAATCTTTGGAGAACAGAGCGAATGCCGTGCAACTTCAGTTCATGTTCCTGCGTTCCTTTGCCTCCTCCTCCTGCTCCTCCTTCCTCGACCTCGTCGATCGCTCGCAATCTTTTGCCGCCGCCCTTTCTCGGATGCTCCTCTGCTCCCAGTTTGCGCTTGACCATGGTGGAAAAAGGTTTGGATTTTGAGCGCCCTGTCGATGGAAATCAAACAGCAGCGCAGAATGATCTCGACGGGGACCGGAAGAAGGTTTATATATAGCTGGGGAATTTCTGTTTCAGGGAGGAGAATTATCAGGGAACGGGCGCGCGCTCACTCCATCAAAAATGAATTCAAATCTATTTATTTATTTATTTATTTTTAAAAACTCCATTGCCCATTTTTTTCGCTGTTTTAACTTGATTCGGTAAAAAATGATCCTCGATAAATTGAATATTTTTGAAAATCGTATTTAGAATGATTATTTTCTTGTTCTTTTATTAAATTCTCAATCTGACGAAACAAATGAACACGATGAAAAAGAGCTAGAGAGAGAGAGAAAAATTATTCTCTCAATGTTAAAAAAAAAAGAAGATAATTTATCAAATAGCACATCTTAAATTTAAAATTATCTAAATACAATCTCATAATTTCATATTTATCAAAGAACCTACCTTATTTTTTTTACCCCCTTCAAACATAATCTCGTAATTTCATATTCACCAAAGAGCCCACCTCTTTTTTTTACCCCCTCCCACCAAATTAATGTGGATATCAAGCTAGTCGAAAAAAATATGATACTGAGAATTAGTAACACAGTGGTCCTGAGATTTAAATTTTCAGCATCATCTTTTTTTCGACCAGTTGATATTATACGTAGTGTTGAAAATTTAAATCTCAGCACCACTATGTTCTTAGGAATATAATTTCTAGCATATTTTTTCTAGGTCAATTTGATATTGTATGTGATGTTGGGAATTTAAATCTTAGTACCACTGTATTCTTAGGATTTTAAATCCCAAGACCACTATATTTTTAGAAATATAATTCTCAGTGTCACCTTTTTTTCGATCAGTTGATATTGTGTACGTGGTACTGGTAATTTAAATTTCAGCACCACTATATTTCTAAAAATATATTTTCCAATACTATTTTTTTTAGTGTAGTTCGATATTGTATGTGGTGCTGAGAATTTAAATCTCATGATCACTGTGTCTCTGGAAATATAATTCTCAACATCAATTTTTTTAAGATGAATTTGATATTGTACGTGGTGCTGAGAATTCAAATTTCAAGATCACTGTATTTTTTGGGAATATAATTTCTAACACTATATTTTTTTCGACCAATTTGATATCTATATTTGGCAGGAGGAGTAAAAAAGAAATTAGGTGTGCCCTTTGATTGATATAAAACTTTGGAATTATATTTGGGTAATTTTAAATTTGAGACGTGCCTTTGATAAATTACCGTTAAAAAAATAATAATCCTCACTTGAGAGTCGACCTCACGATTTATGAAAAAGAGATAAATAAAGAACAAATTTTATCATCTAAACACCAATTTGATTGTGTCCATAAAAAATAAAAAAAAATCATTCACTACGATGACAAAAAAGGAAGAGAAAAATACAAGAGAGAAAAGAGCGATAAGGTTTTATATGTTTGCTTCCCTTCAATTTTAAAAGAATAATTTCGACGATAGATGATATAAAATTAATATAAATATGAAAATTAAAAATAATAATTAATAATTATAAAATAAAATAAAATTTATTTAAATATAAATATAAATATAATAGTTAATAGAGTCCCATAATCATAGAAGAATTTATACAATGAGTCCTCTATAATGAAATAAAATTTGATGGTCAAGTTTTAATTTTTTATTTATTCATCATTTCCTCACTTCACTAACGATCTCGACAAGTCCCCATGGGGATAATACGGTAATTAAGACACGATGATATTTATGGATATGATATGGATCGATTTTGAAGGAGATCTAAATTTTTTTTTTGAATTCAGATGATTCTCATATATTTTGGTCATCACGTAGTTTATAGGATCTCCCGTGATTTATCTCTCTCACAATGATCATGAAATGGACTAGTAAAGACTGCTATATTGACAATTCGAATCTTTTTACGACTAACGATCTGGACGGCGATAAGAATGATACACTATTAATATATTACAAATATAATTTGAAACACAGTTCAAGAAAAAAAAACACTGAACGACGATCATCAAACATTAAGATAAACTAATAACAGAAAAAATGTTGTACGAGAGGACCACCTGATTAACTGACGATAAGATTGTTTTAAAATAAAGATTAATTTTCAGAGATTAATTTTTTTTTTAAAATGTCTATTTTTTACTGTGCTAAATTTTAATTGGGCAAAATGCTTTTTTTTATATTTGTTTTACAATGATGGTAAAACAATCAATAAAGTATGGTAGAGATAAAGATACGGATTTGACCTTATGTTCCAAGAATAACAGAAAAGAAAATAAGATAAAAAAAATAACATTGAAAAAAAAAGAGAGAAAAAATCCTCAAAAGTTTCCCTCAAATTAATGACTGTAAATCATAGTTTTGGTCGGGCTTCATCGCGGCCGCTGACTGGCGCCTTCACATCGAACTCTCAGAACTTTCTCCGATGAGTTTGCCATTGTCGCTGCTGCGGCGGCGGCGGGACAATTCGAATCCTAATTTTTTTATCTCCGACGAATACTCGTCGTTGGTGATATGGAGCTCAATGCGGAGATCGGTCAGTGTCTCTTCCTGAGACCAGGAAATCGAACCAGAGGCGAAGAATCTTTGGAGAACAGAGCGAATGCCGTGCAGCTCCAGTTCATGCTCCGGCGTGCCTTTGCCTCCTCCTCCTTCCTCGACCTCGTCGATCGCTCGCAATCTTTTGCCGCCGCCCTTTCTCGGCTGCTCTTCTGCTCTCAGTCTGCGCTTGACCATGGTGGAAAAGGTTTGGATTCGGAGCGCCCTGTCGACGGAAATCAAACAGCAGCACAGAATGATCTCGACCGGGACCAGAAGAAGGTTTATATAGGGAGGGAGAATTATCAAAGAACTGGCGCGCGCTCACTCGATCAAAAATGAGTTTAAATATTTTTGAGATTTAGGGTTCAAATTCATTCTAGACCGGAAAAAGCTCTGTTATTTCTTTAAATTTGGGGTAATATTTTCATGGTGTAGCTTTTAAAAAAAAAAAAAAGAAAGAAAGAAAGAAAGTTGAGAATTGTTATTTAGTTAGATTTAAAAATTTTGTGTTTTATGTAATTAAATATTTCTAACTCATTGCCAATAATCTATCTGCTAAAGGATTGTCTAAGGATGATACAATATTCTTAATTTGCAATCAACTTCTATCGTTAGTGCAAAAATCAAAATAAAAAAATAAAACAAGTCAAGCAACATAGATTTAAGTCTTGCTCGGCATGACTAAAAATTATATTATACTTAACAATAACAATTAAATTTTATCTCGAGTTGACTGTATATATCATTTTAAATCCAATTATGATTTGAAATAGATAATTCGTTAAAAACAGACTCTTAATTCATGATATGGCACGATTTGAAATTATTATTTATATTTTATTTATTTTCAAAAACATATTTAAAAATTTATAAATATGAAAAATATAAAATATAAACTAATTTAAGTTATCTATTTATTCACTTAGAGTATAAAGAAATTAAAATCATGTTTGTTAATTTTTACGCTACCAAAATCTTTTATTTCATCTTTTTATATATATAATATGAGAGTATTTCAATTATTCATTGTCCGATCTTCTAAAATTCAATGACTGAACTATAATATTCATCCGATCAAACAATGGATAATAAAAGTGTTCATAAGACACAGATGAATATATAGAGAGAGAAGAATGATTATCTATATAATTTATCTATGAGCATCTATAAATATCTCTATTATCAATCTTTCGATTGGGTGAACATTGTAGTCCAATCTTTAAATCCTAAGAAATCAAAAAATAAATAATAAATGTGCTTATAGATAAATTGTGTATAATCTTATATATATAATTAAATAAATGATATTCTTTGGCAAATATATTATTGATTGTGCTGCACAATTTAAATAATTTTTATAAACTTATTGTTGGATCGAAACGGATCGCTAGAGGGGGGGGGTGAATTGTCACGCCCCGAGGGAGTCTCCGCCAGACGAAAATCCGGCAGCACCTCCCCTGTACGGGTGACAATACCAATTTTTATACAAGGCCTACATGGCCACTATACATCGGTCAACACGACCGGAATCATACCACAACACACGCAGATAATAATAAGGCCTCAGGCCAACAAATCTAGGTAAATAAAAGTCTACACTAACTAGACTTACCCCTTCTGCCATCTGGGCAGGAATACCCAACCAAACCAATCAAAATAAGATCCGACCAATGGTCCACAAGGACCCCAAAAAAAATCCACGAGTATATATAAATCCAATTCCAAGCCTAAACATATCTTCTATACAAAAATCCAAATCATAACTCATACAACTAATAAACTGTCACTACGAGGGGGGGATATGACAACTGGACTCTCCTGACAGCTTCATCCTGAAATAAAAATAAAACCACGGGGTAAGTTCAAAGAACTTAGCGGATACTAGTCGATATGAATAGTAAGAAATAGCTAACAATACTAATCATGCCAGTACAGTCTCATATATATGGTAAGCAAGAAATAAATGCAAAAGGATTGTACTCACCTGAGTCTCCTACCCTGATATAGGAGCATGTGCCCTACTATAAGAGATAAAGTCATCACCATATAAAAATATGAATCTGTATGCATATCGATCATATGCAACATCCAAGACATCAATACAAAATGCAAAGAAATGCATCAAATGCATGCGTATGACATGGTCACCCACGCCTTGATCGGCCGCCTACACACGCAATGGTGAAGCCGAGTGGGTAGGGCTATGACAAGCTGTGCACTCTGCCATCACTTGCTCTGGTGGCGAGTGGGCGGATCTTTGTCGAGTACACCTATCCTCCCGCCCCAAACATAGTGGGGAGCTAAGCTCTCATCTCCTGTCATGAGACGGAGGAGGGATCCCCGCCGCTACCACGCTGCCTCGTCGCTACCCATGAGCGGTCCGGAGAACTGTGAGAGCAAGCACACACCCTCGATGTACCACTAACCCATGAGTGGCGGTGTATGCGGACCATATAGCAGGCTGGGGCTCAACAATAATGGAACCTCCGTACCAAAGATGCAATCATGCAAGATGGTGCATGATACTAAAGCATGTAAATCCTACTCAAAATATCTATCCGAATAATATGTACAATCAGTATGTACATATCCCTAATCCAAGTACTATTATCCAAATAAAACAGGGAGATATAATCATATCCTATCCAATGCATGTATCAATAGGCACAAAACATACTAGGCATATAAACATGAATATTATTGCATGCTATCCTAACTATATCAACTTGACTATATCTAAAAGAAGTCAAAGTAACTTTGATAAAATGTCATGAAAAGAACCGGATCGTCACGATAGTGAACACGCCGTGACCAAAACCTGCATAATGCATAACTATTGTTAAACACATAATGCAATCCACCGACAAATCAAATCCTAAGCCGATTTCGGACTTATACCAATTAACCCAAATGCTTAATAAAATCCCGGTCAACCAGATTGATCTAGTTATGCCAATTAACCTAATTAATCCTCCGCATCAATCCCTATCGACCATTAAGCAAATTAACAACATATTATGCATTTATTAACACCCATATCTGAACTTACCAATTTTTCCATCTTAAATCTCACAGCCAAACCCATAATCTATCAACTTATAGCTAATAAAAAGAGAAGATAGATCAAGCTTACCAAGCTTCGGCCAATACCAATCCATCGACAACCCCTTTCACAGCCAACCCACACTCCACTTACAACCATGCACTGTCCACCCACAGCTGTTCACAGCCTTCCCCAGCCGGCCAACTCACCGCCACCTTCACAGCCGACCTAATACAGAAATCAAACACCAACGGATGAAGAGAAAGAAACAGAACGCGTCATACCAGCGACTGAGACCTCACCGACGGCTCGTGTAGACTAAATTGAGAACAACTTCTGTCGAGGGGCCCTTACCAAGCTGATCGGAGTTGAAACGCTCAACTGTTGGTGCCGACTCTTTGTTGGACTACTCCGCTAACTCCGGCAAAATTGCACCTCCGAGCAAATCAAGGTGTAGCTGCCGCCGATGCACACTCCCAGCCACGCTTCCTCTGCGCTCTTGCTCGTCCGCGGGCTCCGGCGAGGGGTGGTCGGCCGTCGCTTGCAGAGGAGGGGAAAGGGCAAGTCGTGTCCGAGGAGGCCGATCGGCGTTGCAGACGAGCAGCGTCGGCAACGGGGAAAACGACGGCGAAGATATGTCGCTGTGCTCGCGCGCAGGAGTGGTCAGCTGTCATCGTGCGCGGGGCAGCACCGTCTGTAGCCGGCGTTGACTGCCTGGCGATGGCGTCGCGAGGAGCAACAGGCGCGGAGGTGCGCGATCTGGAGCCGAAGGAGGCAAACAACGGCGAGGGCGATCTCGAGCAGCTGCGTCGGTGTGGCTGTGGACTGCGCCGACGCAGGGAAGAAGGCGGCGGAGTTGAGGAACGGCGGCGCGTGAATGGCATCGCGAGAAAGGGGAAGGCTCGGGCGGGGGAAATAGGAATAGAAAAACCTAGGTTTATAACTTAGGTTATTTAAACCCATTAAATAATCTAAACAGACCATCAAAAAGCCTGTTTTTCTTATCCCCGTAAATACCCCGTACAAGCCCCATTTAATTCCAGAAAAATTCCGAAAAAATTCCTAAAATTCCCTAAAAATTTCCAAGATTATTTCTCAAAATATTTGACCATTAAATTTTGGTATTTTAAATTTCAGTATTTAACATTCTCCCCCACTAATAAAAAATTTGGTCCCCAAATTTCCTACTCAAGTACTAACCAGCAATGTCACACTGCTCAACTCAAGTACTTGGGGAAAACCACACATCAAGTACTAAGTGGGGTACTGAGCTTGAATCTTTTCCTCAAGCTCCCAAATAGCATCCTCATCTGTGAGGTGACTCCACCCGACCTTGACAAGCCGCACTATCTTGATTCGCAACTGTCGTTCCTTGTGATCCAAAATTCGTACCGGAACCTCTACGTAAGTAGCATCAGGTTGAATGGAACCTGATACATCTGATAGAATGTGTAGAGTCTGACATATACTTCCTCAGCATGAACACTTGAAACACATCCTGGACGCCAGCCAAAAACGGTGGTAGCCCTAGACGGTAAGCGACTGCTCCGATGCTCTCCAAAACCTCAAACCAATGTATCTAGGAGCTAGCTTACTACGAAGGTAAAATCTCTTCACCTCTTTCGTGGGTGAGACTCGCAGGAATACATGATCACCAACAGAGAACTCCAAAGGTCTCCATCTACGATCTGCATAACTCTTCTGGCGATCCTAAGAGTCGGTCTTCTGAATCGCTAAGAAGTGCGCTGATTTGGTTAGTTGGTCAACGACCACCCAAATCGTGTCATGGCCTTGACGTGTCCTAGGCAAACCTCCACAAAATCCATAATGAAATACTTCCACTTCCATTCCGGAATCGGAATTTCCTGAAACATCTGTTCCTTAAAATAATGCAACTCCGGAAACCATTATCCTCCTCGAGGTCAGAGACGGGGAATTATCTTTTCACAAGAGACGTCCATCTACCGTACAAAATCCACTCCACCACACACTCTACAAGTGCGTGGAAGGCTATCGCGACCAAACTTCCTTGTTACAACCATTCGTGTTCCAGCTACTCTATAGTAGCTATCCAGTAGCTAGCCAAAACTCCATGAGCATTTCTGCTCCTCACCTCTTCTAAACAATATAATAACTGTGAAGTCCACGTCATAAATATATGACAACCCATCTCGTAGTTCCTCATTTGACGTAAACACGGGATACGTCTCGATCAACTAAATCAGAAACGCTCCATTCTCTGAAACATTGCATCCGCATACAATACCCTTCCTTCCACCCGAGAATGATCAAACAACACGGTGTAAAGTTAATCATTATGCAGTGTGAAACTAATTTCACAAGCTTTAGACCAAATAAATTCCATCACCAGTCAGCGGTATAGTACCACTAGAACATCCTATCCATATCTATGGTAAAAATCAAATCGATACCAAAAAAATCATCATCTACGGTGGCCGAGTGCTCAACTCCAACTACCACCATCACAAATGATCCCATCGTGTCCAGAATACACGATTTCCCAAATCCCTAGACGACTAAGTCGTCAATAAGTCTAATAAGATAATCAAAAGCTCAAACAATTCATACCAAGTATGAAATTGTCATCGCTACACACATGTATTCTCTTTACTCTAAGCTGATGATATAAAAATCATCACAACGACAATGATAATTGTAGGACACCATGTCACTACAATATCATCACACCAATCACCAATCAATCCTAGAGTATATATAGGTATCTTATAGCTGATCTAAATAGATCATATATATCCACAATGAAGGATATTCATTTCCTTCTACAGCTACCGCATTCTATCATCGATAATCGATGCATAACCTCAAAGGTTCATCTCTCTTTTAACAAAGAGTTCCGGATCTTCTCTAGAAAAATATTGAGACAGATAAACATCTCATACAACACCTTCTATAATAAGGTAAAACAATCTTTCATCGTCTTAACCAGTGTAGGCATACACACCTTATCCATAACCAAATCACTAATAGCAGGGACTGATATTCTCTGAGGGTTTACTCCTTGACCTTCAAATGGGTGACTAGCAGTCCATATTCCTAGATTCCTAATTCGACATCAGTCGGCACCTCTAAAGAGTCCGTACTTCCGAAATCATCATTAGATTCCTCAAGATCAATACGTCGTCGAACTCGTCCACGACCATGAGTAGGGGCAATTTCCCTAAGTCAATACTTTTCCTAACCACTAAAGTACAGTAACCACTAAAGACAATACCTTTCCTATAGCTCAGAGATATCCTTCAGCTTGCCTGATCCCAAAACACGAGAACTCCCAAAAATCCAAGGAAAAGAAAATCCTCGATACACAAAACCCACAAACCAAAATCGCAAACCAATAAATTTGTCACGTCCTGGGGGCATATCCGTTATCCAAACGACAAAGGAGCCCCTTAGTGACAATATCCAGAAATACCTGGACCAGATCTGGTAAAAACCTCGAAATAATTATAGAAATACAAGTATTTCAATATCTGCATGCATGCACGACTAAACATATATCAATCAAAGTAAAATAGTTTTATGACCCCAAATCCAATTGCGACCAAAAATCCAAAGTGCATAAATAAAATGCAATACCAATAATGTAAACAAAGCGGCATCCCGACGATGCAATGGGACAAGCACGACAAGGAACTCTCTGAGCGACACCAAAGTAGGTCAACATGACACGTCCTCCATCAGTTAACCTAGAGGATAAGTGAGGAGGGGATAAATACAACCACTCTGTGGATGTATACACAATAGTACATAATCATAATGCACATAATGGAAGTCACAGGGAACAAGCTAGAGTTACCCACCCTCGAGTACCAATATCGATGCCGCCTATCATGATCCGTGATATAACAAATATACGCAACATACCCAACCATCGAACAAGCAAGCGGTACATCCAGATACCACGATAAAGTCTCGTGGCTCTCACACAAAGGAAACTATCTATGAGCTACCTCGAGCGTAACCCATGGTGACAATCAATAGCACGGTCTCACGCGCGCAACTATATGCTACCACGAATGAGACTCGTGGATAGAGCGAAATGTATATAAATATCTAATTATTGATGCGCACTAGCGTACTACCGCAATAGGTCAGTGAGCGTTCGATTATCCTAGGTTGTTAAGCCTAGGGTTATCCAATACATCCCGCATAAATCGACTTTCAACGTCGACAAAGATCATCGATCTACAATTAAACCCATTGAGGTTTACCAAAGTCGGTAAAGATCATCGACTAATAAATAAATTCCTCCAGATGGTTAGTCTAAGGTTCTAACCCTTCTCCTATAAACGGTTATCAAGGTCGATAAAAGTCATATGTCCACTAATAATCGCGTCGAGACGATTAATCATAGGGTGTCGTCCCAACTAACAGGAAACGCCTATCAAAGCCAATAAAGGCCACAAATCTACTATCAAGCCCTTCAAGAGGGTTAAGCCTAAATTATATCGTCCTACCAGTTCAATCATGCATGCTACAACATGCTACCACGAATAAATCTCGTGGGTACTTAAGATGTAAAGTAGCTATCTAGCTATAGGCGTCATACGAATCCGATTATCACCAACTCCGAACGAATAACACAAAAATATAACCTTACAGTAGGTCATCTCAACCATGATTGGGAGATATAGTAAGGATTAATTGCATCCTAACCATACAAACTCTACTAGTCCGATCACCATATCACTGAAATAGTAAATGGATAAACATATACCAATATGCACATCCGGGTTATTACACCTAGGGTTTCCACCACCTAGGGTTCTACTAACGTTGTTTCATTCCTGAAATCCGCTCCTACAGAATAACCTCATCTAAGTTATTCTATCTCTACTAGTCTCAATCATAGTATCTCCGCAATATCACATAGCCAAATAAAACACATAACACGCTGTCTAATAAACGACAGCATAGTCCTACTAATAGCAATCAATGGCTGAAATTAATTAGAGTATAACTAAAGGGTCATGCCAGAACAAAGTCAAGGCAATAAATCAATAAAGCATCAGATGCTTATATATACTCTAAACTACATAAGCTATGTAATCATGTCCTCATGCCTTCTACGAATTTATCCATCTTATTCATATTATTCAACTAGTCCAATCATAATACTAGTCAAATCCTAAGAGGTAAACATCTACCAATAATATCTTATCATTTATATCACAATGATAACTAGCTACGTATAGCAGTAATAGTAATTAATAACCAAATGCTATCTATAAACCAGCAACCTAAAAATCCAATTGTCCAATAGATATCAGGTTAAAACAATACTAGATAAAACATGATATCACTGCATAACCAAATATAAATATGTACTAAATCTAGAAAATTTTCTAGAAATCCCCCATATTGACCTCGTAATACCTCCTCAATTTCGAAACATAATAATCGTCAAACTGCATAACTCGAAAATACCCAATTAACCTACCAAACTTGGCGAACTCCATAAACCCAAAGACCCTAAGGAACTCGGAAACCTAGGCTCTGATACCAAATAAATTGTCACACGCCCAGGAGTCTCCGCATAAAAAATCCGGCAAAGACTCCTCCAGACGGTGACAATACCAATTTTTATACAAGGACTATACATCGGTCAACACGACCGGAATCATACCACAACACACACAGATAATAATAAGGCCTCAGGCCAACAAATCTAGGTAAATAAAAGTCTACACTAACTAGACTTACCCCTTCTACCATCTGGGCAGGAATACCCAACCAAACCAATCAAAATAAGATCCACCAATGGTCCACAAGGACCCCAAAAAATCCACAGTATATATAAATCCAATTCCAAGCCTAAACATATCTTCTATACAAAAATCCAAATCATAACTCATACTGAACTAATAAAGCTGTCATTACGAGGGGATATGGCAAGCTGGACTCTCTGACGACTTCATCACGAAATAAAAATAAAACCACGGGGGTAAGTTCGAAAGAACTTAGCGGATACTAGTCGATATGAATAGTAAGAAATAGCTAACAATACTAATCATGCCAAGGTCTCATATATATGGTAAGCAAGAAATAAATGCAAAAGGATACTCACAGAGTCTCCTACCCTGATATAGGAGCATGTGCCCTACTATAAGAGATAAAGTCATCACCATATAAGAATATGAATCATGTATGCATGTCAATCATATGCAACATCCAAGACATCAATACAATAATGCAGCAAACACAATACAAATGCAATCCTTGCAAAATGCATGCCGTGCATATGACATGGTCACCCACGGCGCGATCGGCCGCCTCACACGCATAATGGTGGCCGAGTGGGTAGGGCTATGACAATCGCGGCACTCTGCCATCATCGCTCTGAGTGGCCGAGTGGGAGGAGGGATCTTGCCGGAGTACACCTATCCTCCTGCCCCAAACATAGTGGGGGAGCTAAGCTCTCATCTCCCGGTGTCATAGACCAGAGGAGGGATCCCTGCCCGCTACCAGCCTCGTCGCTACCCATGGCGGTCGGCGAACTGACGAACAGCTGCACACACCCTCCCGATGTACCACTAACCCATGAGTGGCGGTGTGCAGACCATGGTCATGCGGGCTCAACAATAATGGAACCCCGTCCAGCCAGCATGCAATCATGCAAGATGGTGCATGATACTAAAGCATGTAAATCCTACTCAAAATATCTATCCGAATAATATGTACAATCAGTATGTACATATCCCTAATCCAAGTACTATTATCCAAATAAAACAGGGAGATATAATCATATCCTATCCAATGCATGTATCAATAGGCACAAAACATACTAGGCATATAAACATGAATATTATTGCATGCTATCCTAACTAACATATCAACTTGACTATATCTAAAAGATAAGTCAAAGTACCCGCCTGATAAAATGTCCGCAAAAGAACCAGATCGTCACGACCGTGAACCTGCCTCGTGACCAAAACCTGCATAATGCATAACTATTGTTAAACACATAATGCAATCCACCGACAAATCAAATCCTAAGCCGATTTCGGACTTATACCAATTAACCCAAATGCTTAATAAAATCCCGGTCAACCAGATTGATCTAGTTATGCCAATTAACCTAATTAATCCTCCGCATCAATCCCTATCGACCATTAAGCAAATTAACAACATATTATGCATTTATTAACACCCATATCTGAACTTACCAATTTTTCCATCTTAAATCTCACAGCCAAACCCATAATCTATCAACTTATAGCTAATAAAAAGAGAAGATAGATCAAGCTTACCAAGCTTCGGCCAATACCAATCCATCGACAAACCCACACTCCACTTACAACCATGCACATCCACCCACAGTTTCACCTTCCCACTGGCCAACTCACGCCACCTTCACGGTAGAGCCTAATACAGAAATCAAACACCAGCGGATGAAGAGAAAGAAGCGAGCAGCGTCATACGGCCAGAGACCTCACCGACGGCTCGTGTAGACTAAATTGAGAACAACTTCTGTTATATTTAAAAAAAAAACCATATAATAAAGATAGGGGTGTAGTTGTGATTTCTAAAACTCATTGGACTTTCTTGCAAAAATGCCATTAAAACCCTTCCAGCCGACTTTTTCCTTCTCCTCCGTGACCTTTTCTTCCCGATCCTAAAATCCTCTTTAAAAGCTCTCAAACCCTAATCCCTCCCGAGGTAAATTTGCATTACCTTGCCGCTTATCGGCGAGATCTCCTCTCATGGCACTCCTTCCAACTTCACCTCCTCACGCCGGCATGGTCGGTGACCTCTCTTCTCGTCGCTCACTGTCGTGAGCACAAGAAAATCCTTTCTCGCACGATCCCAACGAATTTCGAGATCCAGTTAGCCATTGCTATTGTCGCGTTGTATTGAGGTGAAGTTTCTTGCTTGTTTCACGCAAACT
Organism: Wurfbainia villosa; assembly: GCA_025175895.1. Taxonomy (NCBI): domain Eukaryota; kingdom Viridiplantae; phylum Streptophyta; class Magnoliopsida; order Zingiberales; family Zingiberaceae; genus Wurfbainia; species Wurfbainia villosa. The sequence goes on along the minus strand of CM046006.1, from coordinate 77,211,122 downwards.
ATCCTGTGCATGATTAAGTTTATATTAATTGATTTGGGTAAATCTATAAAGACAAGTTCTACAAAAAAAAAAAGAAAAAGAAAAAATTGCAATTGAAGGATATTTGATTGGTGTTTTAGTGGTTCTTTGCATTTTTCTTTTGTTTGCTTATCGGATTTGATATGACTAAGTGGACAACTAGATGGGTTAGCAGTTATTAGAATTGAGATTAATATCCTTGCTCTTAACGAATTTTAGATCATGCCCTAGTAAAATAAAAAGGAAATAAAAATATTATTAATGTAGTTATCTCGTGAATAACAATTAATCACGTTTTTTTTTATTTTATTCACTTTTTTTTATCCCTACTGCTCAATCTTATTATGATATATATATTTACTTGACCTTTATTATACTGTGTTGGTTATCAAGTCGTTGTATTTCTGAAGGTGGTTGCTTATAATTCAATTTTACGACACGGCTTTGGCTCAGTGGTAGAAAGACTTTATATAACTCCTTAATTACTAAAGAAACGAATATAATCTTTGTGTCATAGAACTTTAGTTTATAATCAGTAAAGGTGACGAGATTATAAATTTTTTTAAGTAATTAAGTAATGTCCTATAAATATAGAGATTTTACTGCGTATTTTAAATAACTTACCTCATAGGATGGATAACGAGTCGTTCATCCTAATTTTTAGGTGAGGTACCTCACGGGATGCAAGGTCATTCATTCTATTGTTATGTGAGACATTTCGGGTGGATTGCAGGTCGTTCACCTCATATCTATGTTTGTATACGTGCATACATAAGATGTATTTCGTATTGGATGGATTGCAGGTCGTTCATCCTATGCGTATACGATGCATCTCTACTGGGTGGGTTGCGGGTCACTCACTCTTATCTTATATTTATATCGAATGTGTTTTATATCAAGTGGATGTATGACATATTCTAGAAGGGTGGATTGCAGGTCGTTCACCTATTAAATACTTATGTTTAAGTTATATATTTATGTAAAGGCAATATGTATTTAATGTTGAAATGAGAAATTGAGAAAATCGATGAAATCCATTAAAGAGTTAATAAGAGTTAAATTAACGAGAACGGAGTAATAATCAATGGTGTATAAAAATATAGATATTTTCTTTTGTTGTTGACCTCTTGAATTAAATTATATATATTCATGCACGTCTTTCTTTACTCCACTGTGCACATTGTGCTCACTCTCCATTCCTTTAATCTCTAGATTCACAGACTTGAGGCGATTGTCAAGGTTCAGTCAGCGTTACCATGAGTAGCTCAGAGATTGCTAGGAGATAGCTTGGAGACATCTTCTACATAGTCCATTCAGTTATTTATTTTGCATGAGTCCGTGTGTTAGTCAGGTCATGATGTAGTCAAGTTAATATTTTGGGACCAACATGTAGTTACATTATTCCATATCATTTAATAAAGTGTTGCAAATTTGTGTCCGTACAACCTTGTGTATCCTTCTGGGGTATTCTTTGTGGTTTTTGGTGCAGAAATGAATATTGTCCGAGCAGAGAGGCTATCCCTCATATAGGGATAGAAGCCTCCGGGTCGTGACAATATTTATTGGTATCAGAGCCCAGGTTGGCGATTTGAGTCTGGGAGTTCATGGTTCAAGTGTTTTCATGTTATGAATGGACTATAGAGTTGTCTCCAAATGTAGTCGAGTATCTCTGAGCAAAGTAGAAGTTATGAGTTTATCTTGTTGCGAGATTATGTATAACCTTGCCTCACCCTCTGGGTTCATTGCAGACTATGAAGCGAGGACGAACTACTACAATCCGCGGTCACGGTCGGAAACGTGCTCGTGATGCTGACGAACTTGAGCGAGTAGCTCGAGAGTCAGAATACCCAACTGAACAACAAGACGAGTCAAGAACTAGTTCGACAGAAGATTCTAGAGAAAAATCTAGTTCACCCACAGAGAATATCCCAGTGGGCAAAGCTAGGATACTACATCTTGCAAAGTCAGTGAAGGAGCGAAGCGTTCCTTTCCATGGTACCACTGATCCCTGGGAAGCTCGTAATTGGATAGAAGATTTAGAGAACACCTTTGACTACATAGCCTGCAGAGACACGGAAAAGGTACAATTAGCCACTTATTTCTTTCGGGGACAAGCGATAGTCTGGTGGCGTGTTCAGAGACAAACTTTTGGGACTACGTCTATTTCATGGAAGCAATTCAAGGAAGCATTTGAAAGCAAATATTATCCAGAAGCTTTCAGAGATGCAAGACGTCATGAATTTTTAAGCATTCGACAAGGAGATCGCAGCGTATTGGACTATTGTGCTGAGTTTGATAAGTTAGCAGAATTTTGTGCACCATTGGTAGCATTTGATGCAGATCGTCGCAAACATTTTGTTCAAGGGCTCGCACCTTATATCCAAATTCGAATGTCTGGTTTGACTCTCACGAGTTTCAAGGAGTCCCTAGACAGAGCTATTTCCATTGAAGCAACACAACGACGATTAAACCAGGAAAAGGAACAACATCGAAATAAATCTCAGTCAGAGCATCGAGGAAAAGGGCGGCAATATGATAGGAGAAACTTTCAGAATAATGATCGAGATAAGGAAAATACTATGGAAAGTTCCCCTCACTTAAGGAATAAAGCAAAGAATAGGAACACATCATTTCAGAGCTCCTCACGTTCGGCTAATACCCATCAATCAAGAAGATCGAATGATTCAGAGACTGGAGTTCAGAGTCGATGTTATCGTTGCGGGCAGGGAGGACATCGGGCTTCACAGTGTCAGTTAGATCAAAACATATGTTTCTACTGCAAACTACCTGGACATCAAAGTAAGGACTGCACGTTACAAGCACAACATAGGTCTATGAGATCTCAGGCACCACAAGGACCATCATTCCAACATCGTCCACCCTTGCCACAACAACAAAGGAATCAACAGAGATTTCAGCCAGCTTGGCCACCATTACCTAATTCTCAGCAACAATACCCTCAATCGCAGATGTACCAGTTGCAAGCACAACCTATACCTCCATACCAGTCCACTCAATACTTCTATTCTACTCAACCGACTCAAGTTCCTATGCAACCCCTCTTGACCTATGCACCCTCGGGAACTCCATCTCAGGAGCCTACTACTGGACGAGTATATGCGATGACCAATGAGGATGCACGTCGAGTTGATGGGTCAGTTATTAAAGGTATCATTTCTATTTATGGCTTCTTGGCAATTCTATTAATTGATACTGGTAGTACACATTCTTTTATCTCTCCAAGTTTCATGGATAAGATAGGGAAACAACCAACAGTGCTACCATTTAGTTTGGCCGTATCAATCCCATCAGGAGAAGTCCTCGTAGTAGACAAGGGTATAAATGGGTGTTCTTTGGAATTTGATGGGCATTCTCTTATAGTGGATTTATTAGTCTTGGATATGTCGGAATTCGACATTATTCTAGGGATGGATTGGTTATCTGAAAATAATGCCTCCGTAGATTGTCGAGCAAAAGTTGTATGCTTTAATCCTCCTGGACAAGTTCCTTGGAAATTCAATGGTGTTCGAGATCAAAGTTTATCGATTATCTCTACCTTATATGCTCATAAATTATTGTCTAAAGGGTGCAAAGGCTATCTCTTATTTATAATCAACACGGAAGTCCCCACTACAGAGTTATTATCTGAAGTTCGGGTAGTCAATGAATTTACTGATGTATTTCCAGATGAATTACCTGGGTTACCTCCGATACGTCAGACAGAGTTTGCTATTGAACTACAACCCAATACAACTCCAATATCTAAGGCAGCATATCGTATGGCACCAAAAGAGTTAGAAGAGCTAAAAACTCAATTGCAGGAGTTGCTTGACAAAGGCTTCATACGACCAAGTGTGTCCCCTTGGGGCGCTCCAGTTCTCTTTGTTAAGAAGAAGGATGGTACGATGAGACTATGTATTGACTATCGACAGTTGAATGCAGTAACTGAAGAATAAATATCCGATTCCACGTATTGATGACCTTTTCGATCAATTGAAGGGTACTTGCATTTACTCTAAGATTGATTTGAGATCAGGTTACCACCAACTCAGAGTCAAGGAATCTGACATTCAAAAGACAGCTTTCAGAACTCGTTATGGTCACTATGAATTTTTAGTTATGCCTTTTGGGCTTACAAATGCCCCCGCAGCTTTTATGGACTTAATGAACAGAGTATTTCTTGATTACTTGGATCGGTTCGTGATCATTTTTATTGATGACATTTTAATTTATTCAAGGTCAGAGGACGAACATGAAGAGCATTTGCGCATAGTATTGAACACTTTACGTAGAGAACATCTCTATGCAAAATTTAGTAAGTGTGCATTTTGGTTGCCTTCGGTGGGTTTTCTTGGACATATAGTATCTAAAGAAGGCATCTCGGTGGATTCACAGAAGATTGAAGCAATAATCAAATGGGAGACACCCAAGACGGTAGTAGAAGTTCGTAGCTTTTTGGGCTTAGCAGGCTATTATCGTCGCTTTGTAGAAGGATTTTCCAAGATTGCAGGACCTTTAACTCAACTCACAAAAAAGGGGATCAGATTCTCATGGAATGAAACTTGCGAAGCTAGCTTTCAAGAACTTAAGCAAAGACTAGTTAGTGCTCCTATCCTCATTATTCCTACAGGAGAAGATGGATTCGTCCTCTATCTGATCGTCGAACCAAGGATTAGGAGCAGTTTTAATGCAACACGGTCGAGTGGTGGCTTATGCCTCCAGACAATTGAAGAACCACGAGCAAAATTATCCAGTACATGACTTAGAGCTAGCCGCTATCATATTTGCTCTCAAAATGTGGCGACATTATTTGTATGGGGTCACATTTGAGATTTACACAGATCATAAGAGTCTAAAATACTTATTCACACAGAAAGAATTAAATCTACGTCAAAGGAGATGGATGGAATTTTTGAAGGACTATGATTGCAAAATAAATTATCATCCGGGCAAGGCGAATGTTGTAGCAGATGCATTGAGTCGAAAATCTAGAAGTGTATTAGCCCATTGTAGAGTATCAGTTACAGATTTGATCCACCAATTTTCTCAGTTAGACTTGACTGAAGTAGGTCATACAAAAAAGGGTATCTTAGTAACTCTTATGGCGCAATCCCCACTCATTGAGCAGATAAAGAAGAGTCAACTGCACGATACATATTTACAATCAACTATTGCAGAATTAAGCCATGATTCAAAATCATACTTTTCCATCGATGATTATGGGGTTCTCCGATTTCAAAATAGATTATGTGTTCCAAAACAACACGTGGAAGAGCTCTTGCGGGAAGCTCATCGCTCTCGATTTGCTATACACCCAGGTACGACTAGGATGTATAGAGACCTTAAGAAAAATTACTGGTGGAGGAATATGAAAAGAGATGTAGCCGAGTTTGTGGCGCGTTGCTTAGTTTGTCAACAAGTTAAAGCGGAGCATCAGAGACCCGCAGGACTTCTGCAAAAGATTCGTATTCCCGAATGGAAATGGGAACATATTACCATGGACTTTGTGGTCGGACTGCCGAGATCCAGAAAGGGGCATGATGCAATTTGGGTGGTGGTAGATAGATTGACTAAATCATCACATTTCTTACCCATTCGTCAGACTGATGCATTAAGTCATTTAGCTGAACTTTATTGTCGACAGATCGTAAGATTACATGGAATTCCATTAAGCATCATATCTGATAGGGACCCTCGTTTCACATCAAAATTTTGGCAAAGTTTACAGAAGGCCCTGGGTACGGAGTTACGTTTTAGTTCTGCTTTCCACCCTCAGACGGATGGTCAGTCAGAGCGCACTATTCAGACTCTGGAGGATCTTTTACGAGCTTGCATATTAGATTTCGGAGGTAGTTGGGAGGACCATCTGCATTTGGTGGAGTTTGCTTATAATAATAGTTTTCATTCAACTATTCAGATGGCTCCTTTTGAAGCGTTATATGGTAGAGCGTGTAGATCACCTGTGTTGTGGGATGAAGTCGGTGAACGTCAACTACTTGGTCCGCAATGCATTCAGAGAGATGCAGAGATGATCAAGATGATCAGGCAAAGACTATTGTGGCCAAGCGAGAGCGAAAAAGCTATGCGGACAAGAGACGGAGAGAATTAGAGTTCTTAGAGGGAGACCATGTATTCCTTCGGGTATCTCCTATCAAGGGCGTAAAGAGATTTGGAGTTAAGGGAAAGTTAGCCCCTAGATTTATTGGGCCCTTTCAGATTTTGGAACGGGTGGGCTTAGTGGCTTACAGACTTGCTCTGCCACCTTCATTAGCGGGAGTACATAATGTGTTTCATGTCTCGATGCTGCAGAAATATATTTCAGATCCATCTCATGTGCTTGAGAGTTTGACGACACCTCTATATCCCGATGCTACTTATGAGGAATATCCAATCAAAATCTTGGAGTACAAAGAACATCAACTTCGTAAGAAGAATGTGCGTTTAGTGAAAGTGGCGTGGCAACATCACACTGATCAAGAGGCCACTTGGGAGCGTGAAGAAGACATGAAAGAACGATTTCCTCATCTTTTCTCTTCAGGTAACTGTCTGAATTTGGAGGACCAAATTTCTTTTTAGAGGGGTAGGATGTTATATTTAAAAAAAAAAACCCATATAATAAAGATAGGGGTGTAGTTGTGATTTCTAAAACTCATTGGACTTTCTTGCAAAAATGCCATTAAAACCCTTCCAACCGACTTTTTCCTTCTCCTCCGTGACCTTTTCTTCCCCGATCCCTCAAATCCTCTTTAAAAGCTCTCAAACCCTAATCCCTCCCGACGCAAATTTGCATTCTACCTTGCCCCGCTTATCGACGCGAGATCTCCTCTCAGCCGCGCTGCTCCCTTCCAACTTCCTGCCTCCCGACGCGAGCCGCCGTCAGCTGACCTCTCTTCTCGTCGCTCACTGCCGTGAGCACAAGAAAATCCCTTCTCGCACGATCCCGACGAATTTCGAGATCCAGTTAGCCACTGCTATCGTCGTGTTGGATTGAGGTGGAGTTTCTTGCTTGTTTCACGCAAACTATCCTGTGCATGATTAAGTTTATCGCAATTGATTTGGGTAAATCTATAAAGACAAGTTCTACAGCAAAAAAAAAAAAAAAAGAAAAAAAAAATGCAATTGGGGGATATTTGATTGGTGTTTTTAGTGGCTGCTGCGTTTTTTTCTTTTGTTTGCTTATCGGATTTGATATGACTAAGTGGACAACTAGATGGGTTAGCAGTTATTAGAATTGAGATTAATATCCTTGCTCTTAACGAATTTTAGATCATGCCCTAGTAAAATAAAAAGGAAATAAAAATATTATTAATGTAGTTATCTCGTGAATAACAATTAATCACGTTTTTTTTTATTTTATTTTATTTTATTCACTTTTTTTTATCCCTACTGCTCAATCTTATTATGATATATATATTTACTTGACCTTTATTATACTGTGTTGGTTATCAAGTCGTCGTATTTCTGAAGGTGGTTGCTTATAATTCAATTTTACGACACGGCTTTGGCTCAGTGGTAGAAAGACTTTATATAACTCCTTAATTACTAAAAAAAAAAAACGAATATAATCTTTGTGTCATAGAACTTTAGTTTATAATCAATAAAGGTGACGAGATTATAAATTTTTTTTAAGTAATTAAGTAATGTCCTATAAATATAGAGATTTTACTGCGTATTTTAAATAACTTACCTCATAGGATGGATAACGAGTCGTTCATCCTAATTTTCAGGTGAGGTATCTCACGGGATGAATTGCAGGTCATTCATTCTATTGTTATGTGAGACATTTCGGGTGGATTGCAGGTCGTTCACCTCATATCTATGTTTGTATACGTGCATACATAAGATGTATTTCGTATTGGATGGATTGCAGGTCGTTCATCCTATGCGTATACGATGCATCTCTACTGGGTGGGTTGCGGGTCACTCACTCTTATCTTATATTTATATCGAATGTGTTTTATATCAAGTGGATGTATGACATATTCTAGAAGGGTGGATTGCAGGTCGTTCACCTATTAAATACTTATGTTTAAGTTAAATATTTATGTAAAGGCAATATGTATTTAATGTTGAAATGAGAAATTGAGAAAATCGATGAAATTCATTAAAAAGTTAATAAGAGTTAAATTAACGAGAACGGAGCAATAATCGATGGTGTATAAAAATATAGATATTTTCTTTTGTTGTTGACCTCTTGAATTAAATTATATATATTCATGCACGTCTTTCTTTACTCCACTGTGCACATTGTGCTCACTCTCCATTCCTTTAATCTCCAGATTCACAGACTTGAGGCGATTGTCAAGGTTCAGTCAGCGTTACCATGAGTAGCTCAGAGATTGCTAGGAGATAGCTTGGAGACATCTTCTACATAGTCCATTCAGTTATTTATTTTGCATGAGTCCGTGTGTTAGTCAGGTCATGATGTAATCAAGTTAATATTTTGGGACCAACATGTAGTTACATTATTCCATATCATTTAATAAAGTGTTGCAAATTTGTGTCCGTACAACCTTGTGTATCCTTCTGGGGTATTCTTTGTGGTTTTTGGTGCAGAAATGAATATTGTCCGAGCAGAGAGGCTATCCCTCATATAGGGATAGAAGCCTCCGGGTCGTGACAACTTCTGTCGAGGGGCCCTTACCAAGCTGATCGGAGTTGAAACGCTCAACTGTTGGTGCCGACTCTTTGTTGGACTACTCCGCTAACTCCGGCAAAATTGCACCTCCGAGCAAATCAAGGTGTAGCTGCCGTCGATGCACACTCCCAGCCACGCTTCCTCTGCGCTCTTGCTCGTCCGCGGGCTCCAGCGAGGGGTGGTCGGCCGTCGCTTGCAGAGGAGGGGAAAGGGCAAGTCGTGTCCGAGGAGGAGGCGCGTGACGAGCAGCGGCGTCGACAGCGGAAAACGACGAAGATATGCCGCCGCTCGCAGAGTGGTGGTATCATCGTCTGGAGCGGCACCGTCATGTGGCGTTATCGCTGGCGATGGCGTCGCGAGGAGCAACAGGCGCGGAGGTGCGCGATCTGGAGCCGAAGGAGGCAAACAACGGCGAGGGCGATCTCGAGCAGCTGCGTCGGTGTGGCTGTGGACTGCGCCGACGCAGGGAAGAAGGCGGCGGAGTTGAGGAACGGCGGCGCGTGAATGGCATCGCGAGAAAGGGGAAGGCTCGGGCGGGGGAAATAGGAATAGAAAAACCTAGGTTTATAACTTAGGTTATTTAAACCCATTAAATAATCTAAACAGACCATCAAAAAGCTTGTTTTTCTTATCCCCGTAAATACCCCGTACAAGCCCCATTTAATTCCAGAAAAATTCCGAAAAAATTCCTAAAATTCCCTAAAAATTTCCAAGATTATTTCTCAAAATATTTGACCATTAAATTTTGGTATTTTAAATTTCAGTATTTAACAGTGAATAGCGATAAACCTTTTATTTTTCGAATTCGTTTTAAAACACTTATACGCAGCGGAAAGATAAATGTAAAGTAAATGAGACGAGAGAATTTTACTTGATTCGTAGCCTTCGGCTGCTACTCCAAGGCCCTAGTGGTCCTTGACCACATACGGAAGGGCAAAACACTAAAGAACTCATCGTTAGAGATAAGAGTTAATTGATACAAAAGAAACACAAAGCTTGAGGTAGAGGGACACTCCCCCTCTCCTCGTTACGATAAAAGCTCTGAGAAAGTAAATTAATGAACTGAAATAAAACTTATACCGACGTAACAAAAATGAAAGCAATTTAAACCTAGACGTCGGAGAAGAAACACTTCGTTGTCGGAGAGTTGTAGCTTGGTGGAGGCTTTTGGAAGCTTAGAATTGATGATGAAACCCTAGGAGAGACCCTCCTTTTATAGCCTTTGAGCCCCTTTTCGAGAGGACCTTCAACCAATGGAAATTAGGCACATGACTCCTTAAAAAATGGTGATAAGGCTTGACTCCTCGAGGCTGATCCTTGACCACCGATCGGTCGATAGGCATCATCGGTCGATGGCGATCAATCGAATGCTAAAGACAATGCAGTCGTGATGGGCGCGGTCGAGTCCTCCAAGTGGCGGATTGGTGATACTAGTTGTAGGGCAAAGTTAGCTTAACAAAAGCATTATTTTGACGGTCGCTGACCATTCGATCTCGACCTAGACTATCTATAGGATGTCTTTGGTCAGATCTACGCTTAAGATCATCCCCGTAAGGAGGATACGACCTCTCTTACTCTCGCACACACACGAGCTTACCTCGATACTTATTGTGTCGCTTTCGCTTTCGGCCTTCCACTCGATTCCTTCGGCTCCCTCCGAAGTCACTCGAGTCTCGCCCGACCACCGCGGCTTCCTCCGGGTGTCGCTAGCCTTCAACTCCAGCGTTAGCACTTTTCTGCACACTCGATTTAGCTTGTGAGATAACAATATAAGCTTAACTTTGTATCGTTTGCTATAATCAAAACTCAGGTTCGACTTAGGTGTCTACTGCACCAACAATTTCCCCCTTTTTGATTTATGGCAAACCAACACAAAGTTAAGTAAAATAAATTAAGTGCATTAAGCAAAATGAGTATGAGATATGCATGAATGAGCAGGAGTATAAAAACTCTTTTTCAAATGCTCCCCCTTGAGGAATCCTCCTCCTTGACCGAGGGTGAGTACTTGAGAAAGAGTTTTAACTGTTTCCCTTGATGTTTGCTACTTAAAAAGAATTAAGTAACCGAAATTACTTAAAATTGACCATAGTGTTTAAAATAAGTTTAAGTACTTCCTTTTTGTTAACAAAAACAAGCTAACTTAAAGTTAAGTAAACATTTACTTAATCTTTGGTCATGTGAATAAATTTGAAGTGAGTTAAGGGATCAAAATTACTTCCTTTTTGTTAACAAAAACAAGTTAACTTAAAGTTAAGTAAACATTTACTTAACCTTTGGCCATGTGAATAAATATGAAGTGAGTTAAGTTATCAAAAATTTTGATCCCTTAACTTTGGCCTTTGTCTTTCCCTTTTGCCATATATCGAAAAGAGTGGGTGTGTGAAAAACAAGAAGAGGAAGAGAAAATTACAAAAGAGATAGTGAGCGACAAGATTTTATATGTTTGCTTCCCTTCAATTTTAGAAGAATAATTTTGGCATCGGGCGATATAAAATTATTATAAATATGAAAAATAAATAAATTTAATTAGTAATTATAAAATTAAATTAAATTAAATATAAAAAAATATATAATAGTTAATAGAGTCTCAAGAATTCATGCAACCGGTCCTATCTAACGAAATAAATTTTCATCTAATTCTTAGCTTTTTATTTATTCATCGTTTCCTCGATTCGCTGACGATCTCGATGATACGAATGAAACACTATTAATGCATTACAAATATAATTTCTTTGAAAACACAATTCAAGAAAAGAAAAAAAGAAACAGCACTGTACCATGATCATCAAATATTAAAGTAAATTATATCAAATCGAGACCAGACCAATTGGACAATCTTTTCGATAGACAAGATAACATAAAAAAGTTAGTGATTAATATGGAAGAATAAAATTGTTTAAAAGAGTGAAGATTATAAAAATTCTTGAAATATCTATTCTTTTCTACCTTAATTTTTAATTGGATAAAATACTCCTCTTTATGATGATTATAAAACTAATCGATAGAACGACCAATTTCACTAATTGTTTTGAAGATAACAGAAACAATATAAGATAATAAAAATAACATTAAAAAAAAAAGGAAAAAAAAATCCTCAAAAGTTTCCCACAGATTAATGACTGTAAATCATAGTTTTGGTCGGCCGGGCTTCATCGGGGCCGTTGACTGGCGCCTTCACATAGAACTCTCAGAACTTTCTCCGACGAATTTGCCTTTGTCGCTGCTGCGGCGGCGGCGGGACAATTCGGATCCTATTTTTTTAATCTCCGACAAATACTCATCGTTCGTGATACGAAGCTCAATGCGGAGATCGGTCAGTATCTCTTCCTGAGACCAAGAAATCGAACCAGAGGCGAAGAATCTTTGGAGAACAGAGCGGACGCTGTGCAACTTCAGTTCATGTTCCTGCGTTCCTTTGCCTCCTCCTCCTTCTCCTCCTTCCTCGATCTCGTCGATCGCTCGCAATCTTTTGCCGCCGCCCTTTCTCGGATGCTCCTCTGCTTCCAGTTTGCGCTTGATCATGGTGGAAAAAGGTTTGGATTTTGAGCGCCCTTTCGATGGAAATCAAACAGCAGCGCAAAATGATCTCGACCGGGACCGGAAGAAGGTTTATATATAGCTGGGGAATTTCTGTTTCAGGGAGGAGAATTATCAGGGAATGGGCGCGCTCACTCCATCAAAAATGAATTCAAATCTATTTATTTATTTATTTATTTTTAAAAACTCCATTGGCCATTTTTTTTCGCTGTTTTCACTTGATTCGGTAAAAAATGATCCTCCATAAATTGAATATTTTTGAAAATCATATTTAGAATGATTATTTTCTTGTTCTTTTATTAAATTCTCAATAAACAAATGAACACGATGAAAAACAGCTAGAGAGCGAAAAAAAATTATTCTCTCCGTGTAAAAAAAAAAAAAGACAATTTATCAAAGAGCATATCTTAAATTTGAAATTGTCCAAATACAATCTCATAATTTTATATTTACCAAAGAATCTATCTTATTTTTTTACCCTCTCAAAATACAATCTCATAGTTTTATATTTACTAAAGAGCACACCTCATTTTTTTTACCCCCTCACACCAAATTAATGTGAATATCAAGCTGGCAGAAAAAAATATGGTACTGAGAATTATATTCTAAGTAACACAGTGGTCATGAGATTTGAATTCTCAGTAACATCTTTTTTTCGGCCAGTTGATATTATACGTGATGCTGGAAATTTAAATCCCAGCACCACTGTGTTCCTAGGAATATAATTCATAGTATCTTTTTCCTATGTCAACTTGATATTGTAAGTGGTGTTGGAAATTTAAATCACGGGAACACTATATTCCTAGGATTTTAAATCTCAAGACTACTGTGTTTCTGGAAATATAATTCTCAGCACCATTTTTTTTTTCGGTCAGTTGATATTGTATATGTGGTACTGAGAATTTAAATCTCAGCACCACTGTGTTTCTAAAAATATAATTCCCAACACTATTTTTTTCTAGTGCAGTTCGATATTGAATGTGGTGTTAAAATTTAAATCTCAGGACCGCTGTATCTCTGGAAATATAATTCTAAGCATCATTTTTTTTAGATGAACTTGATATTGTACGTGATGTTGGGAATTCAAATTCCAGGATCACTGTATTCTTGAAAATATAATTTCTAGCATTATATTTTTTTCAATCAGTTTAATATATATATTTGGCGGAAGGGGTAAAAAAAGAATGAGGCGTGCCCTTTGATTAATATAAAACTATAGAATTATATTTGAGTAATTCTAAACTTGAGGTGCGTCTTTGATAAATTTGTCACGCCCCGAGAGCATGCCGAGTCGAAAATCAAATGGACGGCACCTCCCCTGTACGTGGCAACATTTCGGGTTAATACAAGACTCGTAGACCCACAATAACAATAACATATATATATCAAAACAACAACTACACAAAAACACAGCGGAAACATACCACAACAATACAACAATCCCACACATGCATACTGGTATGACTAACACACCATAACAACACGAAATCTCGACAAAATCTGAATATACAACATATACATCACGAAAACTCCCAAATACAATGCACAACGGACGGAAGGCCCAAAACAAAACACGGGAGCCTCGGAGGTGAGATGAGATGATGTCAGCCGGCGGTGCTCCAATGTCATCACGAAGTCTTCTACCTGTTACCTGGGCGACAGAAAACCCAGGGTCCGCGGAGGGGGGGTGAGTAAAACTCAGCAGGTAATAGAAAAACATGTATATATGTAATATCACATGTATTTCAACAATATAATCTAAAGGTGCAACAGGTATATCAGCATCGTAAATAAATACAAGCATATACCATCTAACCAAATGAACAACGTAAAATGCAGACATACCTAAAGTCTGCTACGCTACTCTGATCCAACCTGAACATATATCCAACGTATATATAACAGGAAGAGTAATACCAACTCACCATACTACCGGTCAAGGTACCTAATGGTCTGTACAACACATATACAAATATCCAACACCACTGTATAATAAATGTAAAAAGCATATATGAATATGATGTACAAACAAGTGCAACAAGCATAACCCAAACAAATGCAACATCACAATAAGCATATATATATAGACCGCATCTATATATGTATACTAATCACAATCATCCATATATATATATATATACATGCATATATGTATATATATGACAATATGCAAAAATGTCATAAGTCGGCAATGCAGCATGCATGGTCATGTCAGCTCACCCTAAAGCTACCACGACCCCAGTGTGGCCTCGGTGGCTCGAGCATGACAACTGTCCCAACTCAACACCAACCACTACTCTCGAGTGACCGAGTGGGCAGTATGATCGAGTAGCATATAAGCGTAAAGAGCAACAAGCTACACGATGGGGGTCCCTGCTGTTGGCCACTCCGACAGTCACTACCCATGAGTGGTCGAGTGCCACACACGCAGGACTACGGCACGCAAATCCAACTACCACCGTCTATAGTGGTAGAGTGCGGCACCACAATGCTCTGTCCTCACACGGGTGACTCCTCCTATGAGTAACCGTGGAGGCAGGATGACTGACGACACTCTCAACCACAAGGGAGACCTCGTCGCCAACGTGCATGCAAATGCATGAATGCAATGTCTCACATACAGACATCCACCATAGACTCTCTATTCTACAGAGAATCATACTAACCAGATCAACGCACTCTCTATCCTGCAGAGAGTCGTACTCAACTGATCATAATACTCTCTATCATGTAGAGAGTCATACCAATCTATTCGACTCACTCTCTATCCTGTAGAGAGTCGTACTCAACTGATGGACACACTCTCTATCCTGTAGAGAGTCGTACTTATCTGATTATAACAAGCTAGGACCACCGGTCCGTAGCGATATCCTAAGTATCATTCCTCTGACCATTTACACAATACATGTTCGGTGGTAACATACAACCTAAGGGTACTAGAATTAACCCTAGGTTAAAGACATTATCTACCTACGGATGACCTTTTTGCCCAATGTACAATCAGGTTGTCATCCGAACTTTACTATTTGCACTTAGCTTAAACAAATTCTAAGTCACTTGCATCACCTATATGTATAACTCCTAATCATGATAAAATACATATGATATCAGCAATGAAGTTAATAGCCAACGGTAAAAGATCAAGCATACGATAAATAAGAGCAGGGTCAAGGTAATATGAACACCTAACATGCTCATATCTATGACTAAATCTAAATACAATACATCTACCCGAACCAGGTAGGAAATTACCCACTTGCTATAATGCTCGAAACAATGTAGTCCTCACGGCCGCAGACCTGTCTCGTATCCACGTCCTGCAAACAAACATATATGATCCAATCATATACCCATTCTAATATTAGGGTCAAATCATAATCCTACATCAACTTTATATCCCGATCAACTAGATTGATCTAGCTATCCAATTAACTCAATCAATCTTCCACATTAATCCTTATCAACTATTCGGCCACTTAACAACCTATTATGCATTTATAATCACCCATATCGGAACTTACCATCCACAGCTCCCTTCACATCTTCTTGTTCTAATTCAAGGTATCGGATTAAAGTCCAAACATCCAAATTAAAAGCAACCTCATAATCTTATTTGTTCATCCTATAGAACTATGTTAACTTAATCAACATACAAAAACCTTACCTCCTAACTCATCCCGCTTCCCCCAGCTCATTTACAATCCTTTTTTTTTTACAGAGCATCATAAATCCTTCCATACGTCAACTTATTCCCTAGAATCAATTACTCATCAATTAAGAAGAGAACTATGAAGGAAACTCACCTCCCAACCCCAAGGCACCAGCAGGATCGATCCACGCCAATATAGGAGAAGATCAACAACACCCGTTGCCTACCAAACACTCGATCATAGCTGTGAACAGAATTAATCAAACTCAACCATTACCCAATAAAGGAGACACTACCCAATAACTTACCTCATGACACAGCCATCACCAGCTCCCGACGACAGTCACAAGATACTCAACTTACCTTCACAGCCAAGAAAAACCCCTGTCGCAGCTTAACAACATGACAAAATCATCGATCAATACCCCCTTTGTCAAAAACTCGATTCATCCCTCTCTTACACACTGCCACCGACCAATTCGACCCACGATCCAGCACCTACAACTGCCAGAAATGAAATGGATAGTAGAGAAAAGGGGAATCGACTAATATACCTGAAATTGAGCTTCACCGGCGGTACTCCCCACTGCTTTGTTTGCCGACCACAGCTCCACCTCCGGCTGGAATGACCAATCACAGTGACGTTGTCACCTTGCTGCTCGCGGGAGAAACAATGAGGTGTGATATAGAGATTGACCGAAATCAACCAAGAATCGGGCCCTTACCTTGCTCCGATGACAACCGGCTAGGTCAACTCCCAGCGATGCTCGAATAGAAGAGAAACCCCCAAAATCCACCTGTTCACCGACGAAATCGGCGCCTACGCCTCTACTGCCCTAGCTCCTGCAACCATCGGCAGCGAATTCGCCCACACCAGCGGCTCTGCTTGCTATCGCCCTCCAGCCGTTGCTAGACCACCATCTGCTCCGGCAGAGATCCCAGATCGGCAGCACACCGTCGGACGTCACCGATTCAAGCTCCCAACCACTCACGTGCCCTCTGATTTCGCTCATTCGCAAGATTGCCGAGGATGGTCCAGCCGCAGTCGCCGCTTCTCCGCGCTCCGACGAGGTCACGGTCTTGGCAATCCACCGGTCGCGAGATCGTGAGAATCTGCTTTCGCTCATCCACAAGATCGCCGAGGATGGCCCAGCCACAGTCGTCGCTTCTCCGCGCTCCGGCGTTGCAAGCGGCCTGCGACGTGGCAAGTTCGAGAGTGGTCGGCGCGCGAGAGGAGAAGGGAATCGACGAAGAGGCGTGGCGCGATCGAAAAAAGAAGAAGAGGCGTCACGGGGAAAATGAAACCGACGGGAAAACGGAGTTAATTAAACCCATTTAATACCTCGTAGAAGATAGCCTAAACAGGCTTTATAAAAGCCTGTTCATTTTATCCCCATGAAATATCCATAAAACACCCGTTTAAATCCAAAAAAATTTCTAAAATTTTTTGAAAAATTCCACAAGATATTTTATCAATTACCGAGGAATATATTTTTTTTCTCTGGTATTTTACATTCTCCCCCACTTATAAAAATTTGGTCCCCAAATTTCGTACTAACATGCAAAAATTACTTCAAGCAAGTTTCCGAAAGGACTACATACCTTTCTCAAGTGAACAGATGAGACTATCGAGCCCGGATAGTATCTTCCAGCTCCCACATAGCCTCTTCATCTTTATAATGTTGTCATCCAACCTTTACGAGTCGGATAGTTTTCGTCCCACTACTGTCGCTCCTTGCGACCCAGGCTCCACCCTGGAATTTCCTCGTAAGTCACATTAGACTGAGGTGGAATTTGTTGGTGCAATCGGCCCAGGTAGATGATAGTATTTTGATGATAGACAAAACTTATGACATGAGATTATCATGGGAAAGTCCAAAGCATTGCGAAGCCGTGCGCTTGGTGCATATGGGAAGTCTTGAGGACTTGGTAAGTTCACTAGGCTCGGGGTCCTTGAGTCGGTGAAGGATGACATTGCGAAGTCGTACGCTTGGTGCATCTGAGGGACCGCCGGACGAGGAGCGAATGGAGTGAGTCCAAAGGGAAGCATACTTCTAGGGTATGAGATGCGAAGGATGGCGTTGCGAAGTCGTGCGCTTGGCGCATCCGAGGGACGTAGGTCGAGGGAAGAGAGCTTCGGTGGGGAACTCCATGAGGGACAAGGTGGACTTGGCCAAGTGGCTAAGACAGAGTGTCGGAGGCTCAAACTTGATGTTTGAGGGTTTACCCGACGGTCGAATGCTCAAACAACTTGGTGTTTGAGGTTTTGCTCGACATCGATCGAGCAGTGCGGTTCGATTGATCAAGTCGACTAGGAGGGTTCACCGGTGTAAGGCTAGGATTTTGTGCTTGGCGATCATTGCCATGGTGGCGCGATGTGATGTCGGCGGTGATCGCTATCGAGGGATGGTAGTCGACTGATGGGAGTGTCGCGAGCATAGAACGCTCCGTAGCCGTAGGCGATCGACTACTTAGGTCACGATTGGTGATGGGCATCATCGATCGGTAGGTGATCCGTTGGAACTTATGCAGCGTGGATCGGCCTTTGTGAGACAACACTCTGAGGCGATCGGGGCCTTTGGCGATCGCTAGGCGAAAATAGCTCGGAGCTCGAGATGGAGGTTTTTGCCATGCCTTTGTGAAGCTATTGGAGGGGAATTGTTGCTGCATTCCAGACCTTCAAGAGCTATCTAAAGCAAGCAACAAGAAAGCGATCAAAGCAATTGTGTAAAAGTTCTCTTTTGTATTGTCTTTGTATTTCTTCTTGTATTTCATATTACTTCTTGTAATAGCTTGTGAGAGGTTTCTCCACCTCCGACGTGCAGTCGAGAAGGAGTTTAGTTAGTGTCGTGCGCATAACTAGAGCTCGGTGAGCTCGCCCGTGGAGTAGGAACCATTTGGTTTCGAACCACATATATCTTATGTTGTGTGATTGTGTATTGTTGTTAGTTTCATTATTATTGTTATTCCGCTGCACTAACAACAATCGTAGACAAGCAACGCAACGAGAACGAGCGAATTCCTCCACCAAACGATTGAGGGCTATTCACCCCCCTCTAGCCGGTCGTTTCGATCTCCAACAAGTGGTATCAGAGCCGAGGTCGCTCTTCAAGGACTAACCGCCGCAAGAGCACTATAAGATGGCCGGCTACAATCTCCAACCACCAAAATTCGAAGGAGATTTTCTATGGTGGAAAAGAAAATTGGAGGTATATCTAGAAACCGATTTTGATTTTATGTTAATCTTAGAAAACAGTTTCAAATTACCTAGGGATGAAAGAAATAGGCAAATTGAGAAGTCAAGATGGACCCAAGACCAAATAAAGGACTTCAAGACAAATCTTGAGGTAATTAAATTGCTTGGTGATTTGTTACCTAATCATATTTGGTCTAGTTTGTGTGACTATAGGGATGCAAAAGAATTATGGGAGAAGATAATAAAATTTCAAGAAAGTTCCCAATCGGCACAAGTAGAGGAAGATGTCGTGGAAGAAAGTCCATCCACATTTGAAGATGTTGATGATTTGGTGGAGACTTCCACCTCTAGCATTGAGGGGGAGGAAAGGATTTTCACTCCGGAGCCAAGCCAAAATGAAGCATCTACCTTCGGAAGAAATGACCAAGAGGCTTCCACCAACTCCCTAGGTGACTCATGTATTATAATTAATCGTAAAGATTATATTATTTGTTTTGAGTGTAGGGAGAAAGGGCATTACAAGAGCAAATGCCCAAAATTGGCTAAGGAAAAGGCATCGACACCAAAAGTCAACCTAAAGTCAAAGGATGCCGGTGTTCCCAAAACTAGAAGCAAAGAGCACATTGTGTGCTTTAAATGCAATCAAAAGGGGCACTACCGAAGCCAATGCCCTAGGGGGAGGAAGAAAGGGCTAGAAGGTGTATATCATGTAGGGGGAGCTCCAAAAGCTAACCCTAAGGTACATTTAGTTAATGCACCTTCAATTCCTAAAGTCAAAAAGCATGCCAAAAATTATTTTAATTCTCTTGCTATTATCAATGAAAACCATGCTAGGAGAAACAATAAGGTTTATTGCTTAGGTGCTAAGCATGTTAGTTTCTCTAAGGATAAACCTAGGACTCATAATTCTAGAAATATTTTACCTAGGGAATCAATTAGGAGAGTAGAAGAAAATTTGGGTATTAATCCCAAAAAGTCTAGGCACATGTCGAAAAGGAAAAGGTCTTTCCAAAAACCTAATGAAAATTCAAAAATGAAAAAATTAGAGCTAGAGAACCAAGTCTTGAGGTCAAGACTTGAAAGAATGGAGAAAACCCTTAGAATCATAGAAAATTCAATTCTAGGGTCAAATGCCCAAAAGTCAAGACCTAGGGTTCAAAAACGGCCTAAGGGCAAGGAAGGTTTGGGTCACAAACCTAAGTCCAAGAAGACTTATCATAATGTTCCATTTGATTATGGAACTATTTCTAGGTCTAGGAAAACCAAGGCTAATAGGGAATCTATCCCTAAGACTAGCCATGGTGTGTGCTAAGTGCCTAAGGACTTAAGGAAAACCAAGAAAGTCACTAAGGAGGTCAATGGAGGAGTCACCTCTAGAGTTGACCTAGGAAAGACCCAATTGACTAATGTGTCAAAATCAAAAAGGGTCATTAAGAAGGTATCTAGGGAAGTTATCCCTAAGGAACACCTTGTTAACCCAAGGAGCTCCAATAGGTATTGGGTTCCTAGAAGCGTGATCGATTCACGCTAGATGAGTTAGGGTGTGTCAACCCTAAGTGGATAGGTAGTTAACCTAACTATAGTAGAGTTGACACATTAGGATGTGCCAATATGCTTGAGAAGTAAAAAAAATGATTAAATTGGCACAATTAGGTCATAGAGGTCATGGTGTGTCATTTTGGATTTTTGGCACACTAGGAAAATGAATGACATTAAGGCAAAACTGAAATAACTTAAAGAAATGGCAATTTGGGTTTAACACTTAGGTACTTTATACCTTAGTCTATTTTGCTTGCTATGCTTTATTTGTCTTACCATGTCATGACATCATTCTCATTTGTATCTCTAAATATGTCATGATAATGTTTAGATTTATTTTAATATGTCATGTATGCTTAAATGTCATTTACATGCCATGACATCATGATTTTGGCATATGCTTTTATCTATATCATATTTATGCCATAATCATATCATGCATTAAATAAAATGAAATTAAGGACTATGGCACAATTTGAAGGGAATCAAATTATGTTGCCTTAGAAATATGCATGAGAACATAAAGAACAAAAAACCCACATCTCACTAAGATTTTTGACTTATATGTGTTTTACACATTTAGATATTGGTGAGATGTTTAGGAAAAAGAAAATAAAGGTTTTAAAAATATTTTGAAAACTTTTTGAAAAACCTTGGTGAAGCCTATCTTTTGATAGCTATCATCATTGAATGAGATGATACAAAGAGGACTCTTTATTAAAGTTTTTCTTAAATTTTGGACTTTGTATCAATCTCCTAATTTAATGGGTAAAATAATTTTCCAATATTTTTCACCCATAGTGTTTATGATAAGTAATATACATACCAAATTTCAAGAATTTTAAACTTATGTATATTTACTTATGAATTTCAGAAATCCATTTGAAATCTTTAAATGCAAAATCTGATCGATTATCGATCATTGCCATGGGTGATCGATCGATGTGTGACCGTGATTTTTGATTTCAGTCGACTGCCCAAGCTGATTTCGGGTAAATCTTGTTGGTTAGGCCCATGTTCAGCTAGGTTAAGGTCCCCTAACCACTCCTAACCCTAGGATATGCTTGGGAGAGCATTAGAGAGGGTGGAAATCCATTGGACATGGATTAGGAGAAAGGTTTTAGGGAGAGTATCAACTTTAAGGTGGAAGAGAGTTCATTGTTGAACTTTGCCTTAATTTTGATTTGGTTAATGTTCTTATTGGCTCAGGGATTCTCCAAGGACATTGTTGGTGCAATGGTCAAGAGAGAGCAAGCCTCTAGGGGGAGGTATCCATCATGGGAAGATGGATGTGTATTTCCTCATGGGAGGAAAATTGGGTTGCCTCTCTTAAGTGATATGGGATCACTAGAAAGATTGAGGGCATGACAAGGGGAAGATTGTAAGATCTCATTGGGATATGAGACATTGAAACCCTTGAGGACCTTTTTGATGTAATGTCAAAAAGGGGGAGGAGTTACCAAGTTACCAATTAGGGTTTGTTGGAATTCTCATTGGGATATGAGAATTGCCAATATGGGAGGATTGGTAGACTTGAGACTGCAGTTTTGTCAATCATCAAAAAGGGGGAGATTGTTGGTGCAATCGGCCCAGGTAGATGATAGTTTTTTGATGATAGACAAAACTTATGACATGAGATTGTCATGGGAAAGTCCAACATGGTGTTGGCATGGGAAAGTCCAAAGCATTGCGAAGTCGTGCGCTTGGTGCTTGGCATGGGAAATGCATTGCGAAGTCGTGCGCTTGGTGCATATGGAAAGTCTTGAGGACTTGGTAAGTTCACTAGGCTCGGGGTCCTTGAGTTGGTGAAGGATGACATTGCGAAGTCGTGCGCTTGGTGCATCCGAGGGACCGGCGGACGAGGAGCGAATGGAATGAGCCCAAAGGGAAGCATACTTCTAGGGTATGAGACGCGAAGGATAGCGTTGCGAAGTCGTGCGCTTGGCGCATCCGAGGGACGTAGGCCGAGGGAAGAGAGCTTCGGTGGGGAACTCCATGAGGGATAAGGTGGACTTGGCCAAGTGGCTAAGACTGAGTGTCGGAGGCTCAAACTTGATGTTTGAGGGTTTACCTGACGGTCGGATGCTCAAACAACTTGGTGTTTGAGGTTTTGCCCGACATCAGTCGACTGACATAGGTGCCGGTTCGACTGATCCAAGTCGACTAGGGTTCGACTGGTGTAAGGCTAGGGTTTTGTGCTTGGCGATCATTGCCATGGATCGGCGATCGACTAATGTCGGCAGCCGATGACTCTGAGGGATGGCGATGGTGATGGGAGTGTTCTGCGAAGCACCGAGGCGCTCCGTGGTCACTAGTCGTGATGGGCATCATCGATCGGTAGGTGATCCGTTGGAACTTGCGACGTGGATCGACCATTGTCGGACAACAACTACTGAGGCGATGTCATCGGGGTCTTTTGGCGATCTGCTGCGAAAATAGCTCGATGCAGGTTATAAAAGGAGCTCGAGATGGAGGTTTTTGCCATGCCTTTTGTGAAGCTATTGGAGGGGAATTGCTGCTGCATTCCAGACCTTCAAGAGTCATCTAAAGCAAGCAACAAGAAAGCGATCAAAGCAATTGTGTAAAAGTTCTCTTTTGTATTGTCTTTGTATTTCTTCTTGTATTTCATATTACTTGTTGTAATAGCTTGTGAGAGGTTTCTCCACCTCCGACGTGTAGTCGAGAAGGAGTTTAGTTAGTGTCGTGCGCATAACTAGAGCTCGGTGAGCTCGCCCGTGGAGTAGGAACCATTTGGTTCCGAACCATATATATCTTGTGTTGTGTGATTGTGTATTATTGTTAGTTTCATTATTATTGTTATTCCGCTGCGCTAACAACAATCGTAGACAAGCAACACAACGAGAACGAGTGAATTCTGCCACCAAACGATTGAGGGCTATTCACCCCCCTCTAGCCGACTGTTTCGATCCCCAACAGAATTGCTATCTTCTTCAGAACATTCTCTGAATGCGGAACGTATTTTTTCAGCATAGAAACATGCAATATGTTGTGAACACCTGCAAGTGTCAAAGGTAAAGTCAACCGATAAACTACACCTCCATAATCTACGACACAAGATCTGAATAGATCCTCCCACGTCTAAATGATACACTCAGACTGTCAGATCTTGTCTGCGGATGAAACGTTGCACTAAGCCGAAGCTCTGTGCCCATAGTCTGGTGCAGACTTTGCCAAAATCGCGAGGTAAATCGCGAATCTCTATCTGATATGGTACTTAAAAGTACCCCACGCAATTTGATAATCTTTCGGTAACACAACGCTGCCGTATGGTCCAACGAGTACGACCCACGAGTAGGAAGGAAATGAGATGATTTGGTCAGTTGATCCACAATCACCCAAATCACATCACGTCCTTTACGGGTTCTAGGCAATCTCGTAACGCAATCAATCGTGATATGCTCCCACTTCCATTCCGGAATCGGAATTTTCTAGAGCAATCACGTGAGTTTCTGATGTTCAGCCTTCACCTACTAGCATACTAAACATCGAGCAGCAAAATCTGCTATAACTCTCTTTATACCATTCCACCAGTATAAATGTTTCAACTCTTGGTACATCTGAGTACCACCAAGGTATATAGCCCATCTCAAATGATGTGCTTTTTGTAGCAACTCTTTCTTGACTGGATGCGTGTCCGGAACACACTATCTTTATCAGAGACGGAAAATTATCTTCTCACAAGAGAAGTCCATCTACCATTCAAAATCCACTCTACCACACACTCTATAAGTGCATGGAAGATTATAGCGATCAATCTCACTGGTTACAACTGTTTACGTACCAGCAACTCTATAGTAGCTACCCAGTAGCTAGTCAAAACTCCATGAGCACTTCTGCTTCATATCACTACAAATTCAAATAATAACTACTAAAGTCACGTCATGCATATGACAGACTATCTCCTAGTTTCTTAACTGACGTAGGCATAAGATATGCCTCATTCAACTGCATCGAAATCGTTCCGATCCTTGAAACGACGCATCTGCGTACATCATCCTTTTATCAACACCGGAAGGATTAACTAATACTCGTGTAAAAGTTAACCGCCATCTAGGTCTTGTAACTGGTCTCACCAGCTTTCGACTAAATGATTTCCATCATCACCTTTGTCAAACAAGTCCGTGGTATAGTAATGCCAAGGTCCGGGTCAAACCCGGACCGAACCCGGAACCGGACCATGGTCAACGGTCCGGTTAACTGTGTCAACGGGTTTGACCCGGACCTGTGACCGGACCTCCTATTAGGCGGTCCGGTCTCGGTTTTTTAAAAAACCGAACCGGAAAAAAATGAACCGGCGATTAAAAAAAAAAAATTAACGACCACGATTTCGTGGCCGTTGGGGTGCAACGAGCGACCCGCCGGGTCGGCCCGGCCCGGACCCGGCGGGTCGACCTTTTTTTTTTTTAAAGCAAAAAAACTGACGGCCACGATTTTGTGGCCGTGGGAATTTTTTTTTTATGTTTTTTTTCCTATAAATACACCTCCATTCCCTTTCATTTTTTCACAAATCACAACTTCTCTTCTCTAATTCTCATTCCCTCATTTGCTTTCAAGTCATATTTTTACAAATGTCTGGAGCCGGATCAAGTCGTAAGGGTGCGGCCGGTGCCAGAAAGGGAAAGAGCATAATGCCACCACCGCCCGAGTTCGAGTTCGAGCAAGGCGGCGATTCACCTCAATTCGATATCGGCGCCGACTATGATCTTGATATTTTCGGTGATGAATTTCAAATACGTCATCATCATAAAAGTCAATAAAGTAGGAGCAATACATCCAGTACGATGGCGGGTTCTACGGCTACAAGACCAACTCGAGTGCCTCGCCCCGCATCCGATATCTTCACCAAACATTTCGAAAAAGTAATGCTCCCTTCCGGTGATATGCAAGCAAAATGCAAATATTGTTCGAAATGTTACAAATTTCAACAAGGAAGAGGTTACGGAACCCTTACTCGACATGTGGAGAGAAATCATCCGATGGAAATTGGTATTGATCGTTCTCAAACTCAAATTCCGACATTCTCTTCTCAATCGGGTTGGGGTAATGAATCTAAACTCTTTAAATTTGACGAAACTAGGTTTAGAGAAGAAACTGCTAAATTTTGTGCAATTGAACAACTTTCTTTTAGTTTTAGTGATAAATTATCTTTTTTGAAAATTGACTTTCTATAAGTGCAAATCCTTCTATTAAACGTATCCCAAGAAATACTCTAAAACGTACACTTTTAAAATTAGTCTTAGAACAAAAACAAGAATTGATTAAAGAATTTTCTAGTTTAAACAGTAAAGTTTCTTTGTGTTCCGATATTTGGAGTGATCATTGGCAAAATTGTTCATATATGGGTATTACTTATCATTGGATTGATAATAATTGGGACATTCAAAAAAGATTGCTAGCATATAGATGTTTTAACGTAACACACACGGCACAAAATATTTCACAACTTATTTTTATTATTTTAGAAGAATATGGTCTAACTTCTAAAGTTTTTTCAATTTCTTTTGATAATGCTAGTGCAAATACCTCTAGTATTAGTGAACTTATTGATATATGTAAACTATCAATAGGTGGAAGATTTTTTCATATTAGGTGTACATGTCACATTTTAAATTTATGTGTTCAAGATGAACTTAAAAATTTAGGATCACATATTCAACCAATTAGGAGTGCAATTCATTATTTATGAACACATCCTCAAGTTATGAAATAATGGAGAAAATTTTGTAAAATAAATGGTATGAAGCCTAAACGGTTTGCACGTGACGTTCCAACTCGTTGGAATTCTACTAATAAATTGTTGTTATCTACTTTTGAATACAAAGATTTATTATGTATGTTTTTTCATCAACATGTTCAATCACGTGATATTTATTTGTTTTCAAATCAATGGAATATATGCACTAGTATTTGTAAAATTTTAAAAGTTTTTAGTGATGCTAGTGACCAATTATCAGGTGTTTATTATCCAACTTCACATTTAGTTTTAACACATTGTTGTAATATTGCATATATTTTTAATGAACATATTCAATCAAATGATACTTATTTATCTCAATGTATTTATGTAATAAAAGAAAAATGGGAAAAATATTTCTTAAACATTCCTGAAATATTTTTATGTGCTTTTGTTTTAGATCCTAGACTTAAATTAGATGGTTTGCAAGATATGTTAGCATTATATTATGAATCTTTAAACCCTATTACCGAAACTACTCCTAATATTCCTTTGATTTTGTTTAATATTAAAACTCATTTACATGATATTTATAATGAATATAACATTAAATATGGTGAACAAACTATTAGACATGAAATACATCAATCTACTACAACGAGTATTATTACTTCTAAACTCACTAAAACACAATTGTTATTAAGGCAACGGACTAAACGTCCACGAGGATCCTCAAGTTCCAGTCAGGAACTTGAGAATTATTTGACCACTTCTTTTGATTTTAGTGATGCAGATGAAGAAAGCTTCGACATTCTAAAATGGTGGTCGCAAAGAACTCAAATATTTCCAATCTTATCTATAATGGCAAAAGAAATTCTAGCTTGTCCAGTTTCAACGGTTGCAGTGGAACAAGCTTTTAGTATCGGAGGAAATACATTGGACGAGAGACGTTCTAGCTTAAGGCGAGAAAATTTGGAAGCGCAATGTTTACTCAATGATTGGTCAAAAACTGCAAGTCGAACCCAACATATTAAAAGTGACGAAGAAGACCAAGACGAAACAGAAGGAATATCCGGAACTATGACGACGGGAGGAAATCTAGAATAAATGTATTTGATTTTTTTATTGTAATAGATTTTTTTATTTAAGTCCAAGATGTAATATATTTTGTATTGAGATAATGAAATATTTGATAGAGTTTTTATAAGTTTAATTGTGCAAAAAAATTTTATTTTAATTATTTACATCATTTTTTATTTTTTTATTTATTTAACTAAGACGACGATTAACCGGATCGGATCCGAACCCGGACCCGGACCCGGACCGGATCGGACCCGGACACGACCCGGACTCGGCGGACGGACCGGACCCGAACCGGCGGTTCCTAAACCCGACCGAATGCAACGAGGCGGTTAGGATCGGTATTTTGTCAACCCAATCAAGGACGGATCGGATGTCTAAGGATGATACGATATTCTTAATTTGCAATCAATTTCTATCGTTGGTGCAAAAAAAAAAAAAAATAAAACAACGTAGATTTAAGTCTTGCTCGGCATGACTAAAAATTATATTATACTTAACAATAACAATTAAATTTTATCTCGAGTTGACTGTATAATTATGATTTGAAATAGATAATTCTTTTAAAAACAGACTCTTAATCTTAATTGTCCGTGATAATTATTATTTATAATTCAAAATCATTCGTTAAAATTTAATTCATGATATGGCACGATTCGAAATTATTATTTATATTTTATTTATTTTCAAAAACATATTTAAAAATTTATAAATATGAAAATATAAAATATAAACTAATTTAAGTTATCTATTTATTCACTTAGAGTATAAAGAAATTAAAATCATGTTCGTTAATTTTTACGCTACCAAAATCTTTTATTTCATCTTTAAAAAGAATATTTTTATTCATTTTAAATTTTTATTTTCTAATATATATATATATATATATATATATATATATATATATATATAGTATTCATCCGATCTGACAATGGATAATAAAAGTGCTCACGGGACACAGATGAATATATATATATATAAAGAAGAATGATTATCTACATAATTCATCTATGAGTGCATCTATAAGTATCTCTATTATCAATCTTTCGATTGGGTGAACACGGTAATTTAATCTTTAAACTCTAAAAAATCAGATAATAAATAATAAAGATGCTTACAGATAAATTATGTAAGTCTACATTTATATATATATAATTAAATAAATGATATTCTTTGACAAATATATTATTGATTGTGTCGCACAATTTAAATAATTTTTATAAACTTAATGTTTAACGAATAAAAAATATAAAATAATAAATAATAAATAATTTATTAGGATAATTAAATGAGATTAAATTTAATAAAAAAAAGTAAAAGATGTTGGTATAGTAGGTACCAGATAATCGAACCTGAATTTTGATTATGGTAAAGACTCAAAGTTAATTAGTGTCATATTGTTGTCTAACGAGCTGAACCAAGTGTGCAAGAATAGTTAAGCTGAGTTGAAGGTCGGCGACACCCAGAGAATCCTGAGTCGAGAAATCGTGGTGGTTGGACAATATCGAGAGAACTTCAGATGGAGTTGAAGAGCCCAGGTGGAGACCTGAAGCAAAGATACAAGTCACAAAAGGACATAAGATAAGCTTGTGTGTGAGTGAATGTAAGGTCGGGTCCTCCGTACAAGGACATCCTTAGACGGCGATCTGACTAAGACTTCCCATGGAAGGTCTAAGTCGAGATCGGACAGTAAGTGACTGTCGAATTCATTTATATTGTGTTTATTTCGAGCTAACTCTTTAGTCCAGTCGAGAACCCTGACCATTAGTCAATCGGCGGCTTGTAACGATCATTCGCTGGCATCGATCGAGTGATAAGAAGTAGTCATTGTCATTTAATTCTGACCTTGAAGAGAGTTAAGATAAGCTCCACTTATCTTGGGGAGATGAGGTTCTTTGGTCATGAGCTAGAACTGAACGTTGGGAAGCTTTCAAGGCTATAAAAGAAGGGATTTTTTTTACCTATTTAGATCATCCAAAGTGCTTACAAAGTGATCCCACAATGCCAAAGGTCTATGACAACACTACGATGCCAAAACGCTACCGCGACGCCGACGACACAACCTCAACATCAACTTCTATTAGTCGTCGGTATTGTTTAGTTGTTGTCATTTCAGCTTATTATATTAAAGTTGTCTTTATCAAGCTTTTGATCGTAACGAGGAGAGGTGGGATTGTCCCTCTGCCTAGAGTTTTCTTTGATTTGTAATCGTCGTCGCCTTCCTCCAATGAAGAGGAGACTTAGTTAGTGATTTGCCCTCCGTACGCGGTCT
Source organism: Wurfbainia villosa (assembly GCA_025175895.1). Taxonomy (NCBI): domain Eukaryota; kingdom Viridiplantae; phylum Streptophyta; class Magnoliopsida; order Zingiberales; family Zingiberaceae; genus Wurfbainia; species Wurfbainia villosa. The sequence continues at coordinate 77,181,498 of CM046006.1, read as the reverse complement.
AGGATCGCAAGGGCTTTGGATTAGCAACCGTTTAGTTGTGAACCAAGTAAAAATAAACTTGTGTCATTTACTTTTCCGCTGCAATTGTCACGCCCCGAGAGCATACCGAGCCGAAAATCAAACGGACGACATCTTCCCTGTACGTGGCAACATTTCGGGTTAATACAAGGCCCGTAGGCCCACAATGACAACAATATATAAAAATATACCAAACCACAACAATATATATAAATCAAAACAACTACACACAGCGGAAACGATACAACAACAACAATACATCCTACACATGCATACCGGTATGACTAACACCATAACATAAAGAAAAATCTCGACAAAACCCGCACCAACATGTGCGTACATCACATAATACATAACATCACGAAAACTCCGAATGCAAAACAAGACATACGGAAAATCCAAAAAATAGACACGGGAGCCTCGGAGGTGAGATGAGACGATGTCAGCTGGCGGTGCTCCAATGCCATCACGAAGTCTTCTACCTGTTACCTGGGCGACAGAAAACCCAGGGTCCGCGGGGGGTGGTGAGTAAAACTCAGCAGGTAATAGAAAACATGTATATATATGTAATATCACATGTATTTCAATCGACATAATCTAGATGTACAACAGGTATATCAGCATAGTATATAAATGCAAGCATATACCGTCTAACTGAAATGAATAACATAAAATGCAGACATACCTGAAGTCTGCTACGCTACTCTGATCCAACCTGAATATATATCCAACATATATATATATATAACAGGAAGAGTAAATCAACTCAAAATATACTCTAGCTACAAGTCAAGGTACCTAGTGGTCTGTCCAACACATACCAATATCCGACTCAATCGTATAACAAATGTAAGAGACATGCATGAATATGATGTCCACCCAAATGCAGCAAGCATAGTACAAACAAATGCAACATCACAATAATCATATATATATAGACTGTATCCATATATATATTAATCTCAACCATCCATATATATATATATATATATATATACATGCATATATGTATATATATATATGGTAATATGCAAAACGCCATCAGATACGGCAATGCGGCATGCATGGTCATGTCGGCTCACCCTAAAGCTACCACGACCCCAGTGTGGCCTCGGTGGCTCGAGCATGACAACTGTCCCAACTCAACACCAACCACTACTCTCGAGTGGCCGAGTGGGCAGTATGATCGAGTAGCATATAAGCGTAAAGAGCAAGCTACACGATGGGGGTCCCTGCTGTTGGTCACTCCGACAGTCACTACCCATGAGTGGTCGAGTACCACACACGCAGGACTACGGCACGCAAATCCAACTACCACCGTCTATAGTGATAGAGTGCGGCACCTCAATGCTCTGCCCTCACACGGGTGACTCCTCCTATGAGTAACCGTGGAGGCAGGATGACTGGCGACACTCTCAACCACAAGGGAGACCTCGTCGCCAGCGTGCATGTAAATGCATGAATGCAATGTCTCACATACCGACATCCACCATAGACTCTCTGTTCTACAGAGAATCATACTAACCAGATCTACGCACTCTCTATCCTGTAGATAGTCGTACTCAATCGATCATAATACTCTCTATCCTGTAGAGAGTCATACCAATCTAAGCGACACACTCTCTATCACAGAGAGTTGTACTCAATTAATGGACACACTCTATCACTGAAATTGTACTTATCGATTATAACAAGCTAGGACCATCGGTCCGTAGCGATACCCTAAGTATCATTCCTCTGACCATTTACACAATACAAGTTCCGTGGTAACATACAACCTAAGGGTACTAGAACTAATCCTAGGTTAAAGACATTATCTACCTATGGATGACCTTTTTACCCAAAGTACAATCAGGTTGTCATCCGGACTTTACTATTTGCACTTAACTTAAACAAATTCTAAGTTATTTACATCATCTATATGTATAACTCCTAATCATGATAAAATAAACATGATATCGGCAATGGAGTTAATAGCCATAAGCGATAGAAGATCAAGCATGCGATAAAAAGAACATGGTCAAGGTAATATGAACACCTAACATGCTCATATCAATGACTAAATCTGAATGAAAAACAACTACCCGGACCAGGTAGGAAATTACCCACCTGCTGAGGGTCTTCACATCCGTGAATCTGTCTCGTATCCACGTCCTGCAAATACCATCACGAAGTTAAAACACACGACAATATATCAAAGTTCTACTGTCAATCTAATAGTAGAACCAAACCAATCTCTTAACCTATTATTACTCATCAATCTATATACCGAATCTTACCACCGACCACCACCCAGCTTGTTCACCTGAAGGAACCTGCGATTTAACCAATAACATCGCAACCAGGAACTACATAAGACACAGACATCGTAACAACACAACAACGAAAGATCACTAGCTTGAGAAGTGATTGTAATCTAAATTCAGCACCACAGCAGAATAATCCAGGATGCAGAATATAAATCGGGAAGAACTTATAGGTTAATTCAAACCTTACCAGGAACTCGAAGTGAACAGAACTAACCCAAACTTCGATCTACAGCTCACTCATAGAACATCCAACGTCCCCAAAAGAGCAGCACAACCACACAACCAACACAGAACCGAATAGACTGCAAAAGTACAAAGGGAATCAAGCTATATACCAACAATAGAACCTCCCCCTTTGACGAGCCAAGCTATTCACCGGAACAGCTCTACCACCGGCAATTGCCGCTGCTCTTCCGCTCGGGACACAAAACAACACCAATCGACTACACTCCGCCCAACCTACTCCACCGATCAACTGCAATCGTTGCCCTCAACTCACAATTCAACAACCTTTAATATCATCGATCCATATATCACTCTGGACAGAAGAGAAGAAAGAAAGCGAAGCGAGTTATCGAATTTGGTGTCTTCACCGGCTGCACTCCCCCAATCTGTTTTGTTCGCAGGAAAGATTCCTTACTGCCCTAGCTTCGACAGAGATTGCAAAGCAACTTCCAAACCCTGTTGCAACCCGATGGAAACAACGAGATCTAAATCAGAGCTCTCCTACGCTTGATCTGATGGGGGAACAACAATCGAAATCCAAATAGCAAAACAAAAGAACTGTGTAACCTGCGACGGCAGCTTTGGATCGCGGCGATAATGCCGTCGATCGGCTCACGCGACTAGATCGACAAGTGCCCGGAGGAGAGGAGTCGAACTGTTGATCAGCGGCTGATCGATGTGTTGCTGTCGGGATCGGAGGAAGACGGCAGCAGATCGTGCGAGCGGCGGGTGATGGTTGCAGAGACAAGTCGGCTGGCGTGGTCGGTGCGCGAGGGAGGAGAAGCGATGATGAAGGCGCGGCGGACGGTGAGTGGAGCGGCGGTCGATTCGACGCGCGCAGCGGCGCGTGTAGGTGGCGAGTGATGCCGAGGGCCAGCGACCAGACCGAAGGGCTAATGGCTGGCGAAGGCGGCAGATCTCGCGGCGGCGGCGGCGGGCGGCGTGAAGCGGCGGCGTGGAGGGGATCGCGAATGGGAAGAGGAGGAAGCAGGCGTCGGGAGAAATAGGGCGGGTGCTCGAGTGTGGCGGTAGCAAAGAGAAGAGGCACGGACGGCCGAGGGTGGTATCGCGAGAAGGAACGGCACAAAGATAGGATCTGCGGAAGTCGGCGAGAAAGAAATTGGGGAGAAGAATCGGGTGAAAACGCGATGGGAAGGGAATCGTGCCGTGAGGGAAATAAAAACCGAAGAAAAGAAAACGCTCGCATGAGGAAACCGAGCGGATTTTGAAAGCGGATCGGGTTTGAGATTTAACCCGACTCCTATTAACCCCATTAATTTTAGGGTTAGGTTAAAACCAATAAATCCCTAGACTAAGATTTAAGCTCATTTTAAATCCACGAAAATTTTTTAAAAACTCCTGAAAATTTCACAAGATAATTTATCAATTAACGAAGAATATAAATTTTTTTCCGGTATTTTACATTCTCCTACTAATAAAAATTTGGTCCCCAAATTTCACTTAGATCGAGAACCAACTCAAGAAATTTCGGAACCATCACATACCCTAAGTGAAAGGATGATGATGTCGAGCTCGAATAGTATCTTCCAACTCCACATAGCCTCATCATCGATATGATCTTTGTGATCCAACCTTTACAAGTCGGATGGTCTCCCTCCCGGTCTACGTAACTCTATTGTTATAGGCGTATTCCATCAATGAACGTGGTCCTCCTAATCGCCGCAATCCAAGACACAGATCTCAATAGATTCTCCAATGTCAATCATACGCCAGATCGCCTATCCGCTTACTTGATGAAACGCTGTAATCGAGTCTAAGCTCTATGCCCATAGCTCATCGCATGCTCGCTAAAATCGCGAGGTAAGTCGCGGATCTCTATCGATATGGTACTCAAAAGTACCTATATAATCCGATAATTTCTAAGAAGATAACTGTTAGACGATCCAACAAGTTCATTCCATGCATAGGCAAAAGTGAGCTAATTCGCCAGTCGACCACGATCACCCAAATTACATCATATCCTTTACGTTCTAGGCAATCCCGTAACGAAATGCATAGTGATACGCTCCCACTTCCATTCCGAAATCGAATTTTCCGTGAGCAATCCATCGATTTACGATGTTCAACCATCACCCGATATAGTAAATATCCAAAGAACAATGTTCATGTATTTCTCTTCATACCGCTCCCACCAAGATAAACGCTCATATCCCTGACATCCGAGTACCACCAAGGCATATATAGCCCATCTCAAATGATGTGCTTTCAGGTAGCAACTACCTTGAACATTGCAACTCTGGAACCCACTATCCTTATCAGAGATGGGGGATTATTTTCTCACAAGAGAAGTCCATCTACCGTCCAAAATTCACTCTACCACACACTTTGTAAGTGCATGGAAGATTATAGCGATCAATCTGTTCCAATCTATTTGCAAAGAATCTCTATCAGTAGCTACCCAGTAGCTTATGAAATTCAATGAGCACTTCTACTCCATACAACTACAAATCCAGATAATAACTACTAAAGTCATGTCATGTATATGACAGACTATCTCGTAGTTTCTTAACTGTCGTAGGCATAAGATATGCCTCATTCAACTACATCGGATTCGTTAGATCCTCAAACGCATCTGCGTACATCATCCTTTTATCCACTCCGGAAGGATTAACTAATACTCATGTAAAAGTTAACCGTCGTCTAGGTCTTGTAACTGGTTTCACCAGCTTCCGACTAAATAATTTCCAACATTACCTTTGTCAAACAAGTTCGTGGTATACTAATGCTTAAAAGCACCCCATCCACATCTACAGTACTAACCAAACCATACAGGGAAAACCACTAACTACTGTGGTCGAGTGCGCAACTCCAACTACCACAATCAACAGTGGTCAAGTTACGCAACTCCAACAACTACAAAAGGATCCAATCGTGTTCAGGATACACGATTCTCAAATCCAGTGACGACTAAATCGTTAATTAGTCTAACTTAATCAAAATTCATACAATTCATACCAAGTATGAAATTGTCGTCTCCACACACCTGCATCTCCTTTACTCTAAGCTGACGATATAATAATCATCTCAACGACAATGATAATTGTATGACATCATGTCACTACAATATCAACACTCCAGTCGTAAATCAACCCTAAAGTATACGCAGGTGTCCTTAGCTGATCTAAATAAATCATTTATCCATAACGAAGGATATTCATCACAATAACTACTGTATTCCATCATCGATAATCGATGCATACTTTCAAAGGTCCATCTCTCTTTCAATAAAGAGTTCTGGATCTTCACAAGGAGGAATGCTGGAATAGATAAATATCCCTTCCAACATCTCCTATAGTCACAACTTACATTCTTCCAATTTCTTTTATAGTGTTTAACAACACTGATACCAACAAAACTATCACCCGGTACGTGATCTTCGATACCAGAACTATTTTCGCAATCATTTCGATCGCCTACTCCACTTGCCTATGCAGCGGCAAGCCTAGGAGTTCATCCGAAATTACATCCGAATGCTCTCGGATTATACGCACATCTGAGAGACATAATCATACTATAATCTCAACAACTTGACCATCCGTAAGGATATGTCTACAGCAAAAGTATGTCTATCAAAGTCTAAGGGTATCCCTTGACTTCTTAATTATTGATCCACATCTCACCAGACGGTAGAGATACCACCGACCCACAAGTCGATGTAAAGGACCCTTCTAATCCAACTGAGAATGTTCTAGATACAGATATCTGTAACTACAAGCATCTCTCAACATATTAACCCAGAGGGTAAAACTAGAGTAATAGCCTGAACGATGAAATATCTGTCAATCCGATCCAAAAGGCTCCCCGCAGGTCTTGGCCTTTCTCCGAAGAGAACAAGATCAGATCCAACAGTCTGCGACAAAGCGGTCGCATTTCTGCGATGAATGATCCGAGGATCTTGCTAGATCATCTGATCACATCACTTAATGCAATCAAGATTACCGAATAGATACGACCATCGTCGTATACTTTATCCTCTGTACAAGGTCAATTCACATCTGGAGGTAACTGGTGTTGTCTGCATGAGTCTTCTAAGATGTCTTCTACTGATGTTGCTTCTGTGCTAATCTCTGCTGAAGGGTAATATCACGGAACTTCAACCACGCCTGAGGTAGTATGTTGATGCTGATAAGGTAACCCACATCTTCTGTTCTGATCTCTGTTGTCGAGACGATGCATCTTCCTCCCGGAACACCATCGATAGTCTTCAACTGAATCTTCAAGGTACACCTCCTCAGATCGGTTGCTCAACAATAGCAACCGAATCGCTTCCAACAGATAACTGCTTCACGCGATGTGACCGCGACGCACACAATCCCTTCGGAGTCTTTGTTCTGATTTTGCTGATATCCACAAGAACCTTCTGATGATCTGCGATTGGTCTTCTATAATCGGAAAATAGCTCAAAGCCTATAACTCCGATCTTGCTCCTTTTATCCAACAGTCGGAAACTTCTGGCTCTAAAAAGTTGACCTGCAATAGTTGCTTACCGGTCTCCAACTCTTAAACACTTGTACGGAGTCATTTCTAAACTCCTGTCTCAATCCAACGTCTTCCGGCAGGATCTGGTAGAAGATCCCGACATCCTTATCCAACTATAAGCCAATAACTCTGGGTGGCTTAAATCATTCATTCATCTTCTTGAGTTATTAAGTGGTCGTAACCTCTGCAAGTCTCACGACTCTGCACAGTACACTATTACTAACCGATCGCCCTTTCTTGAAGCTCAAGAATTCCTTACAATGTGTCACTAAAAGTGACACGGGAAAATACACTCTTTCAACATCACTAATCCATGATCAAGTGATATATTATTTCTCGAAGATTATTTTCTGCATTTATTACCAAATACCGGCTTAACCCTGATAATGGTATGCAAATAACTCTACTTTCTCGGTATAACATGAGTAAGTACTTAAAAGTACTCTCAAAGTTATACAACTCAGTACGAACACCTCAGGGATAAAATCCCTATGAAACTCCTTAACCTAGCCTTCCGCTATCTGCATCAATAATAGTCTACAAGTCTGTTCATTACCCACAGGTAATGATCCGACTAAGCGATTAATTAAATCTCTAAAACTGTAGTCTCTGATTTCCATAATAAATGTGACGACTTGGCCCCTGTTTTCCGACTCGGTATCAGTCGGCTCTCAAAGGTAAATCACCTTTTCGACACAGGTTCAAGACTCACAAACTTAACAGGTCGTTTCCGGGGTCAATACATACCACGGTTACGAACAATAACCAACAAACTACAGGTTATTCCCTGTTATAAGCATCTAAATGCATAGGCAATAAAACTGGGAGTATAAACACTAAGGTAACTCCGGTTGGTCGTCTCGGTGGACGACCCCTACTAAAAGTCTACACAGGTGTCATAACTCTATTGTATACACCTACTGATCAAGTTTAGATAGATATCTACTAAACCATAAGTTTTTCAGGAATTCTTACCTCGTGCTGCTTGGAGCTCAGGCCACTGTCCATCTCATCTCAAAAAAACCAAAACCGAATAAATCGACTCCCGAGAATCCAAGACTCGACTCAAAAACAACATAACATGGCATCGCAGAACCTTGGGCTCTGATACCACTAAAGTTGTCACGCCCCGAGAGCATACCGAGCCGAAAATCAAACGGACGACATCTTCCCTGTACGTGGCAACATTTCGGGTTAATACAAGGCCCGTAGGCCCACAATGACAACAATATATAAAAATATACCAAACCACAACAATATATATAAATCAAAACAACTACACACAACGGAAACGATACAACAACAACAATACATCCTACACATGCATACCGGTATGACTAACACCATAACATAAAGAAAAATCTCGACAAAACCCGCACTAACATGTGCGTACATCACATAATACATAACATCACGAAAACTCCGAATGCAAAACAAGACATACGGAAAATCCAAAAAAATAGACACGGGAGCCTCGGAGGTGAGATGAGACGATGTCAGCTGGCGGTGCTCCAATGCCATCACGAAGTCTTCTACCTGTTACCTGGGCGACAGAAAACCCAGGGTCCGTGGGGGGTGGTGAGTAAAACTCAGCAGGTAATAGAAAACATGTATATATATGTAATATCACATGTATTTCAATCGACATAATCTAGATGTACAACAGGTATATCAGCATAGTATATAAATGCAAGCATATACCGTCTAACTGAAATGAATAACATAAAATGCAGACATACCTGAAGTCTGCTACGCTACTCTGATCCAACCTGAATATATATCCAATATATATATATATAACAGGAAGAGTAAATCAACTCAAAATATACTCTAGCTACAAGTCAAGGTACCTAGTGGTCTGTCCAACACATACCAATATCCGACTCAATCGTATAACAAATGTAAGAGACATGCATGAATATGATGTCCACCCAAATGCAGCAAGCATAGTACAAACAAATGCAACATCACAATAATCATATATATATAGACTGTATCCATATATATATTAATCTCAACCATCCATATATATATATATATACATGCATATATGTATATATATATATGGTAATATGCAAAGCGCCATCAGATACGGCAATGCGGCATGCATGGTCATGTCGGCTCACCCTAAAGCTACCACGACCCCAGTGTGGCCTCGGTGGCTCGAGCATGACAACTGTCCCAACTCAACACCAACCACTACTCTCGAGTGGCCGAGTGGGCAGTATGATCGAGTAGCATATAAGCGTAAAGAGCAAGCTACACGATGGGGTCCTGCTGTTGGTCACTCCGGACAAATCACTACCCATGAGTGGTCGAGTACCACACACGCGGGACTACGACACGCGCAAATCCAACTACCACCGTCTATAGTGTTAGAGTGCGGCACCATAATGCTCTGCCCTCACACGGGTGACTCCTCCTATGAGTAACCGTGGAGGCAGGATGACTGGCGACACTCTCAACCACAAGGGAGACCTCGTCGCCAGCGTGCATGTAAATGCATGAATGCAATGTCTCACATACCGACATCCACCATAGACTCTCTCTACGAGAATCATACTAACAGATCTACGCACTCTATCACCGTAGAAAGTCGTACTCAATCGATCATAATACTCTATCACAGTAGAGAGTCATACCAATCTAAGCGACACACTCTCTATCACAGAGAGAGTTGTACTCAACTAATGGACACACTCTCTATCACGTGAGAGTCGTACTTATCTGATTATAACAAGCTAGGACCATCGGTCCGTAGCGATACCCTAAGTATCATTCCTCTGACCATTTACACAATACAAGTTCCGTGGTAACATACAACCTAAGGGTACTAGAACTAATCCTAGGTTAAAGACATTATCTACCTACGGATGACCTTTTTACCCAAAGTACAATCAGGTTGTCATCCGGACTTTACTATTTGCACTTAACTTAAACAAATTCTAAGTTATTTACATCATCTATATGTATAACTCCTAATCATGATAAAATAAACATGATATCGGCAATGGAGTTAATAGCCGACGGTAGAAGATCAAGCATGCGATAAAAAGAACATGGTCAAGGTAATATGAACACCTAACATGCTCATATCAATGACTAAATCTGAATGAAAAACAACTACCCGGACCAGGTAGGAAATTACCCACCTGCTGAGGGTCTTCACATCCGTGAATCTGTCTCGTATCCACGTCCTGCAAATACCATCACAGTAAGTTAAAACACACGACAATATATCAAAGTTCTACTGTCAATCTAATAGTAGAACCAAACCAATCTCTTTACCTATTATTACTCATCAATCTATATACCGAATCTTACCACCGACCACCACCCAGCTTGTTCACCTGAAGGAACCTGCGATTTAACCAATAACATCGCAATCAGGAACTACATAAGACACAGACATCGTAACAACACAACAACGAAAGATCACTAGCTTGAGAAGTGATTGTAATCTAAATTGACACCTGAGAATAATCCGGGATCACGAATATAAATCGGGAAGAACTTATAGGTTAATTCAAACCTTACCAGAACTCAGTGAGCGAACTAACCCAACTTCGATCTACGGCTCACTTAGAACATCCAACGTCCCCAAAAGAGCGGCCTGACCACACAACAACAGCAGAATAGGCTGCCAAAAGTACAAAGGGAATCAAGCTATATACCAACAATAGAACCTCCCCCTTTGACGAGCCAAGCTATTCACCGGAACAGCTCTACCACCGGCAATTGCCGCTGCTCTTCCGCTCGGGACACAAAACAACACCAATCGACTACACTCCGCCCAACCTACTCCACCGATCAACTGCAATCGTTGCCCTCAACTCACAATTCAACAACCTTTAATATCATCGATCCATATATCACTCTAGACAGAAGAGAAGAAAACAGAAACGAGAGTTATACCGAAATTTGGTGTCTTCACCGGCTGCACTCCCCCAATCTGTTTTGTTCGCAGGAAAGATTCCTTCTTGCGCCTAAGCCGGCCGAGATTGCAAAGCAACTTCCAAACCACTGTTGAACCCGATGGAAACGAGATCTAAATCGAGCTCTCCTCGCTTGATCGATGGGGAACAACAATCGAAATCCAAATAGCAAAACAAAAGAAGCTGTGTAACTGCGGCAGCGACTTTGGATCGCGACGATAATGCCGTCGATCGGCTCCGCGACTAGATCGACAAGTGCGGAGGAGAGTCGAGCTGATTGATCGGGGTGATCGATGTGTTGTTGTCGGGATCGGAGGAAGGCGCAGCAGATCGAGCGGCGGCGGGTGATGGTTCTGGCGAGACAAGTCGGCGGTGGCGTGGTCAGTGCTGAGAGCGATGATGAAGCGCGGCAGCGGTGAGTGGAAGCGGCGGTCGCGATTCTTGGTAGCCAGGGCGGTAGCGTAGGTGGCGGCCAGCGTGATCTTGGGTATACAGTGACCCAGTGATGGCGGAATAGCTCTGTGAAGAAGCGGCGGCGAGATCTCTCGCGGGCGGCGTGGAAGCGGGCTGGCGGCGTGGAGGATCGCGAATGGGAAGAGGAGGAGCAGGCGTCGGGAGAAATAGAGTTGGTGCTCGAGTGTGGCGTAGCGCAAGAAGAAACACGAGGCGGGAGGGTGGTATCGCGAGAAGGCAGCGACAAAGATAGGATCTGCGAATTGGAGAAAGAAATTGGGAGAAGAATCGGGTGAAAGCGATGGGAAGGGAATCGCGGTGAGGAAATAAAAAGCAGAAGAAAAGCGCTCGCGTGAGAAGCCGGATTTTGAAAGCGGATCGGGTTTGAGATTTAACGGCTCCTATTAACCCCATTAATTTTAGGGTTAGGTTAATAAACCCAATAAATCCCTAGACTAAGATTTAAGCTCATTTTAAATCACGAAAATTTTCTAAAAACTCACTGAAAAATTTCACAAGATAATTTATCAATTAACGAAGAATATAAATTTTTTTTCCGGTATTTTACATTCTCCTACTAATAAAAATTTGGTCCCCAAATTTGTACTTAGATCGAGAACCAACTCAAGAAATTTCGGAACCATCACATACCTAAGTGAAAGGATGATGATGTCGAGCTCGAATAGTATCTTCCAACTCCCACATAGCCTCATCATCGATATGATGCTGTGATCCAACCTTTACAAGTCGGATGGTCTCCGTCCCCGGTCTACGTAACTCTTCGGTCGTTATAGGCAGATTCCACTGAATGAACGTGGTCCTCCTAACTGCTTTCTGCAATCCAAGACACAGGATCTCAATAGATTCTCCAATGCGAATCATACGCTCGCTCGGTATCTATCCGTTTACGGATGAAACGTTGTACTGAGTCTAAGCTCTATGCCCATAGCCTACTGCATGCTCTGCTAAAATCGCGAGGTAAGTCGCGGATCTCTATCAGATATGGTACTCAAAAGTACCCTATATAATCCGATAATTTCTCGGCAGTACAACTCTGTTAGACGATCCAACAAGTTCATTCCATGCATAGGCAAAAAGTGAGCTAATTCGGCTAGTCGATCACCCAAATTACATCATATCCTTTACGGGTTCTAGGCAATCCCGTAACGAAATGCATAGTGATACGCTCCCACTTCCATTCCGAAATCGGAATTTTCCGTGAGCAATCCATCAGATTTCTGATGTTCAACCATCACCTGCTGATATAGTAAATATCCAGCAACAATGTCTGCGGTATTTCTCTTCATACCGTTCCCACCAGTATAAACGTCTCATATCCCGGTACATCCGAGTACCACCAAGGCATATAGCCCATCTCAAATGATGTGCTTTCTGTAGCAACTACCTTGAACATTGCAACTCCGGAACCCACTATCCTTATCAGAGATGGGGGATTATTTTCTCACAAGAGAAGTCCATCTACCGTCCAAAATTCACTCTACCACACACTTTGTAAGTGCATGGAAGATTATAGCGATCAATCTCACTGGTTCCAACTGTTTGCGTACCAGCAACTCTATTGTAGCTACCCAGTAGCTTATGAAATTCAATGAGCACTTCTGCTCCATACAACTACAAATCCAGATAATAACTACTAAAGTCATGTCATGTATATGACAGATTATCTCGTAGTTTCTTAGCATCGCCGTAGGCATAAGATATGCCTCATTCAACTACATCGGATTCGTTGATCCTCGAACGACGCATCTGCGTACATCATCCTTTTATCCACTCCGGAAGGATTAACTAATACTCATGTAAAAGTTAACCATCGTCTAGGTCTTGTAACTGGTTTCACCAGCTTCCGACTAAATAATTTCCAACATTACCTTTGTCAAACAAGTTCGTGGTATACTAATGCTTAAAAGCACCCCATCCACATCTACAGTACTAACCAAACCATATAGGGAAAACCACTAACTACTGTGGTCGAGTGCGCAACTCCAACTACCACAATCAACAGTGGCCAAGTTACGCAACTCCAACAACTACAAAAGGATCCAATCGTGTTCAGGATACACGATTCTCAAATCCAGTGACGACTAAATCGTTAATTAGTCTAACTTAATCAAAATTCATACAATTCATACCAAGTATGAAATTGTCGTCTCCACACACCTGCATCTCCTTTACTCTAAGCTGACGATATAATAATCATCTCAACGACAATGATAATTGTATGACATCATGTCACTACAATATCAACACTCCAGTCGTAAATCAACCCTAAAGTATACGCAGGTGTCCTTAGCTGATCTAAATAAATCATTTATCCATAACGAAGGATATTCATCACAATAACTACTGTATTCCATCATCGATAATCGATGCATACTTTCAAAGGTCCATCTCTCTTTGATCTTCACGAGGAGGAATCTTGGAATAGATAAATATCCTTCAACATCTCCTATAGTCACAACTTACATTCTTCCAATTTCTTTTATAGTGTTTAACAACATGATACCAACAAAACTATCACCGATGCGTGATCTTGATACGAACTATTTTTATCATTTGATCGCCTACTCCACTTGCCTGTCGGTGGCAAGCCTAGGAGTTCATCGAAATTACATCAAGAATGCTCTCGGATTATCGCACATCGAGAGACATAATCATACTATAATCTCAACAACTTGACCATCCGTAAGGATATGTCTACTGACAAAAGTATGTCTATCGAAGTCTAAGGGTATCCCTTGACTTCTTAATTATTGATCCACATCTCACGGGCGGTAGAGATACCGCAACCCACAAGTCGATGTAAAGGACCCTTCTAATCCAGCGAGAATGTTCTGAATCTGGATATACGTAACTACAAGCATCTCTCAACATATTAACCCGGAGGGTAAAACTAAAGTAATAGCACGAGCGATGAAATATCTGTCGATCCGATCCAAAGGCTCCGCGGTCTTGGCCTTTCTCAGAAGAAGAAAGATCGGATCCAGCGATCTGCGACAAAGCGGTCGCATTTCTGCGATGAATGATCCGAGGATCTTGCTAGATCATCTGATCACATCACTTAATCCTACGAGCTGCAACTGAAGATTACCGAATAGATACGACCATCGTCGTATACTTTATCCTCTGTACAAGGTCAATTCACATCTGGAGGTAACTGGTGTTGTCTGCATGAGTCTTCTAAGATGTCTTCTACTGATGTTGCTTCTGTGCTAATCTCTGCTGAAGGGTAATATCAAGGAACTTCAACCACGCCTGAGGTAGTATGTTGATGCTGATAAGGTAACCCACATCTTCTGTGCTGATCTCTGTTGTCGAGACGATGCATCTTCCTCCCGGAACACCATCGATAGTCTTCAACTGAATCTTCAAGGTACACCTCCTCCCTTTATCTTGGTTGCTCAACAATAGCAGCCTGAATCGCTCAACGGATAATCGGCTTCACGTGTCTTCGTGATGCATGCCGCACACAATCCCTTGAGTCTTTGTTACGATTTTGCGATATCCACAGAACCTTCGATGATCTGCGATTGGTCTTCTATAATCGGAAAATAAGCCTATAACTCCGATCTTGCTCCTTTTATCCAATAGTCGGAAACTTCTGGCTCTAAAAAGTTGACCTGCAATAGTTGCTTACCGGTCTCCAACTCTTAAACACTTGTACGGAGTCATTTCTAAACTCCTGTCTCAATCCAACGTCTTCCGGCAGGATCTGGTAGAAGATCCCGACATCCTTATCCAACTATAAGCCAATAACTCTGGGTGGCTTAAATCATTCATTCATCTTCTTGAGTTATTAAGTGGTCGTAACCTCTGCAAGTCTCACGACTCTGCACAGTACACTATTACTAACCGATCGCCCTTTCTTGAAGCTCAAGAATTCCTTACAATGTGTCACTAAAAGTGACACGGGAAAATACACTCTTTCAACATCACTAATCCATGATCAAGTGATATATTATTTCTCGAAGATTATTTTCTGCATTTATTACCAAATCTGAAGCAACCACGATAATGGTATGCAAATAACTCTACTTTCTCGGTATAACATGAGTAAGTACTTAAAAGTACTCTCAAAGTTATACAACTCAGTACGAACACCTCAGGGATAAAATCCCTATGAAACTCCTTAACCTAGCCTTCCGCTATCTGCATCAATAATAGTCTACAAGTCTGTTCATTACCCACGGTGTGGATCGGACTATACGATTAGTGGAAATCTCTAAAGCTGTAGTCTCGATTTCCATAATAAATGTGGCGACTTGGTCCTGTTTTCAGGCTTCGGTATCGATCCCTCAGGTAAATCACCTTTTCGACACGGGTTCAAGACTCACAAACTTAACAGTCGTTTCGGGATACATACCGATTCTACGAACAATAACCAACAAACTACGAGTTATTCCTGTTATAAGCATCTAAATGCATAGGCAATAAAGCTGGGAGTATAAACACTAAGGTAACTCCGGTTGGTCGTCTCGGTGGGCGACCCTACTAAAGTCTACAGTGTCATAACTCTATTGTATACACCTCTTGATCAAGTTTAGATAGATATCTACTAAACCATAAGTTTTTTGAGAATTCTTACCTCGTGCTGCTTGGAGCTCAGGCCGCTGTCCATCTCATCTCAAAAACCAAAACCGAAAAAAATCGACTCCCGAGAATCCAAGACTCGACTCAAAAACAACATAATATGGCATCGAACCTTGGGCTCGATACCACTAAAGTTGTCACGCCGAGAGCATACCGAGCGAAAATCAAGCGGGACGACATCTTCCCATGCATTGGCAACATTTGGGTTAATCTGAGGCCGTAGGCCCACAATAACAACAATATATAAAAATATACCAAACCACAACAATATATATAAATCAAAACAACTACACACGGAAGCGATACAACAACAACAATACATCCTACACATGCATCAGGGTATGACTAACACCATAACATAAAGAAAAATCTAAACAAAACCACGCACTAACATGTGCGTACATCTATAATACATAACATCACGAAAACTCCGAATGCAAAACAAGACATACGGAAAATCCAAAAAAATAGACACGGGAGCCTCGGAGGTGAGATGAGACGATGTCAGCTGGCGGTGCTCCAATGCCATCACGAAGTCTTCTACATTACAGGCGTGAAAACCCGAGTCAAGTGGGGGTGGTGAGTAAAACTTCGGGTAATAGAAAACATGTATATATATGTAATATCACATGTATTTCAATGACATATCTAGATGTACAACAGGTATATCAGCATAGTATATAAATACAAGCATATACCGTCTAACTGAAATGAATAACATAAAATGCAGACATACCTGAAGTCTGCTACGCTACTCTGATCCAACCTGAATATATATCCAACATATATATATATAACAGGAAGAGTAAATCAACTCAAAATATACTCTAGCTACAAGTCAAGGTACCTAGTGGTCTGTCCAACACATACCAATATCAAACTCAATCGTATAACAAATTTAAGAGACATGCATTAATATGATGTCCACCCAAATCGACAAGCATAGTACAAACAAATGCAACATCACAATAATCATATATATATAGACTGTATCCATATATATATTAATCTCAACCATCCATATATATATATATATATATACATGCATATATGTATATATATATATGGTAATATGCAAAGCGCCATCAGATACGGCAATGCAGCATGCATGGTCATGTCGGCTCACCCTAAAGCTACCACGACCCCAGTGTGGCCTCGGTGGCTCGAGCATGACAACTGTCCCAACTCAACACCAACCACTACTCTCGAGTGGCCGAGTGGGCAGTATGATCGAGTAGCATATAAGTGTAAAGAGCAAGCTACACGATAGGGGTCCTGCTGCTCACTCAATCACTACCCATGAGTGGTCGAGTAACACACACGCAGTAATACGGCACGCAAATCCAACTACCACCGTCTATAGTGATAGAGTGCGACACCTATATGCTCTGCCCTCACACGGGTGAATACTCCTATGAGTAACCGTGGAGGCAGGATGGAGACGACACTCTCGACCACAGGGAGACCTCGTCGTCGGTGCATGTAAATGCATGAATGCAATGTCTCACATACCGAGCATCCACCATAGACTCTACATTCTCTACAGAGAATCATACTAACGGAGATCTACGCACTCTCTATCATGTAGAGAGTCGTACTCAACTGATCATAATACTCTCTATCCTGTAGAGAGTCATACCAATCTAAGCGACACACTCTCTATCCTGTAGAGAGTTGTACTCAACTAATGGACACACTCTCTATCACAGCAGAGTCGTACTTATCGATTATAACAAGCTAGGACCATCGGTCCGATTAAAGCGATACCCTAAGTATCATTCCTCTGACCATTTACACAATACAAGTTCCGTGGTAACATACAACCTAAGGGTACTAGAACTAATCCTAGGTTAAAGACATTATCTACCTACGGATGACCTTTTTACCCAAAGTACAATCAGGTTGTCATCCGGACTTTACTATTTGCACTTAACTTAAACAAATTCTAAGTTATTTACATCATCTATATGTATAACTCCTAATCATGATAAAATAAACATGATATCGGCAATGGAGTTAATAGCCAGTGAGAAGATCAAGCATGCGATAAAAGAACATGATCAAGGTAATATGAACACCTAACATGCTCATATCAATGACTAAATCTGAATGAAAAACAACTACCCGGACCAGGTAGGAAATTACCCACCTGCTGAGGGTCTTCACATCCGTGAATCTGTCTCGTATCCACGTCCTGCAAATACCATCACAGTAAGTTAAAACACCGACAATATATCAAAGTTCTCATCGATCTAATAGTAGAACCAAACCAATCTCTTTACCTATTATTACTCATCAATCTATATACCGAATCTTACCGACCACCACCCGACATTGTTCACTGAAGGAACTGCGATTTAACCAATAACATCGCATGATCGGGAACTACATAAGACCACGGACATCGTAACAACAACAACGAAGATCACTAGCTTGAGAAGTGATTGTAATCTAAATTCAGCACCACAGCAGAATAATCCAGGATGCAGAATATAAATCGGGAAGAACTTATAGGTTAATTCAAACCTTACCAGGAACTCGAAGTGAACAGAACTAACCCAAACTTCGATCTACAGCTCACTCATAGAACATCCAACGTCCCCAAAAGAGCAGCACAACCACACAACCAACACAGAACCGAATAGGACCAAAAGTACAAAGGGAATCAAGCTATATACCAACAATAGAACCTCCCCCTTTGACGAGCCAAGCTGTTCACCGGAACAGCTCTACCACCGGCAATTGCCGCTGCTCTTCCGCTCGGGACACAAAACAACACCAATCGACTACACTCCGCCCAACCTACTCCACCGATCAACTGCAATCGTTGCCCTCAACTCACAATTCAACAACCTTTAATATCATCGATCCATATATCACTCTGGACAGAAGAGAAGAAAACAGAAACGAGAGTTATACCGGAATTTGGTGTCTTCACCGGCTACACTCCCCCAATCTATTTTGTTCGCAGGAAAGATTCCTTACTGCCCTAGCTTTGACAGAGATTGCAAAGCAACTTCCAAACCCTGTTGCAACCCGATGGAAACAACGAGATCTAAATCAGAGCTCTCCTACGCTTGATCTGATGGGGGAATAACAATCGAAATCAAATAGCAAAACAAAGAAGCTGTAACCTCGGCGACGACTTTGGATCGCGGCGATAATGCCGTCGATCGGCTCACGCGACTAGATCGACAAGTGCGGAGGAGAGTCGAAGCTGATGATCGTGGTGATCGATGTGTTGTTGTCGGGATCGGAGGAAGGCGGCGGCGGTCGAGCGGCGGCGGGTGATGGTTGCAAGCGAGACAAGTCGGCGGTGGCGTGGTCGGGTGTGCGAGGAGAAGCGATGATGAAAGCGCGGCAGACGGTGAGTGGAAGCGGCGGTCCGCGATTCGGTAGCGCAAGGGCAGTGGCCAGCGCGTAGGTGGCGGCGGCGTGATCTCTTGAGGTGTAGCCCAGCGACCATGATGGCGGAATAGATCGCGAATGGGAAGAGGAGGAGCAGCGTCGGGAGAAATAGGGCGGTGGTGCTCGAGTGTGGCGTAGCGCAAAGAAGAAACACAGACGGCGGCCCGAGGGTGGTATCGCGAGAAGGAACGGCGACAAAGATAGGATCTGCGGGGTCGAGCGGAGAAAGAAATTGGGGAGAAGAATCGGGTGAAAACGCGATGGGAAGGGAATCGCGCCGTGAGGGAAATAAAAACCGAAGAAAAGAAAACGCTCGCGTGAGGAAACCGAGCGGATTTTGAAAGCGGATCGGGTTTGAGATTTAACCCGGCTCCTATTAACCCCATTAATTTTAGGGTTAGGTTAATAAACCCAATAAATCCCTAGACTAAGATTTAAGCTCATTTTAAATCCTGAAAATTTTCTAAAAACTCCTGAAAAATTTCACAAGATAATTTATCAATTAACGAAGAATATAAAATTTTTTTTTTCCGGTATTTTACAGCAATATTCAAGTTTTTCTACGAACGAAAAGATTTGTCATGTGCTATTCAATTCACTCCCCCTAGTGCTCTTTTTCAATCCAACAAAAGAGTCCTTCGTTAAGTAAATTAAAATTTTTAATTTAAATGGATTAGTATAATAGTGATACGTTGAAAATTTTGAAACAAACAAATCAATTTATATTGAACTATGTTGGATCGAGCGGATCGCTAGAGGGGGGGGTGAATAGCGATAAAAGCTTTTCGTCGATTTCGTTTCAAAACACAAGTAAATGTAGTGGAAAGATAAAATGAACACAATAGGATTTTTTTCTTGGTTCATAGCCTACGACCCTAGTGGTCCTTGACCACGCATGGAGGGCAAATCACTAACGAACTCCTCCTCGTTGGAGGTAGGAGTTAATCGAATACACAAAAAACCAAATCTTGAGGTAAAGGGTCACTCCCCCTCTCCTCATTGCAATAAAAGCTCGTAGAATAAAAAGTAAATACAAGAGTTAATGGATAACTTAAAAAACTTTTACCGATGACCAAATGGATGGAGGCTTGAGCTTGTGTCGTCGGCGTTTCTGTAGCACTTCGTCGTCGTGGAGTCGTTGGAGCGTCGTCACGTTACGAAGGCTTTAGGGCACTTTTTAATTGATGAAAAACCTTTAGAGAAGCCTATCTTTTATAGTTTTTGAGCCCCTCATCGAGTGGATCTTCAGCCAATCAAAACTAGGCACAAAGCCCCTTAGAATGAGGTGATAAAGCTTGACTCCTCGAAGCTGATCCTTGACCATCAGTCGACTGATGACCATCATCAATCGACTGATGGCGCTCGATCAGTCGCAACCCTCGATGGTCGGTCGATGAAGGCAGCCAAGTGGCTCTCGTGTGCATTCGACTGATGCTTGCTAAAATCACAAGTTAGCTTAATAAAAATATAATTTCGACGATCGTCGATCGTCCGATCTCGACCTAGACCATCCATGGGATGTCTTTGGTCAGATCTATGCTTAAGATCATCCCCGTAAGGATGAAACAACCTCACTTACGCTCACACACATGAGCTTACCTCGATACTTACTTTGTAGCTCTCACTTCCGGCCTTCCACTCGATTCCTTTGGCTCCCTCCGAAGTCATTCGAGTGTCGCCCGACCACCGCGGCTTCCTCCGGATGTCGCTAGCCTTCAGCTCCAGTTTTAGCACTTTTCTCTAACACTCGATTCAGCTCGTGAGATAATGATATGAGCTTAACTTTGTATCATTTACTATAATCAAAACTCATGTTCGACTTAGGTGCCTACTGCACCAACAATCTCTCCCTTTTTGATCTATGACAAATCCACATACAAAGTTAAGGAAATAATATGCATGAAGAATCAAAGATTAAGTAGGAGTAATAGAGACTTTCTTCCAAGTACTCCCCCTTGAGGAAACCTCCTCCTTGACCGAGGGTGAGTCTTGAAAGAAGATCTTAATCCTCCCCCTTGATGTTTGCTATTTAGGAAGAGTTTAAGTAATTAAAAATTACTTAAGGTTGGCCTTAGCATTAAAAAAAAAAGTTTAAGTTAAGAAGATTTCTTAACTTGGCCTTTCTCCCCCTTTCTCAAGTAAAACATTAACGTTTTACTAAGTTAAGTTATAAAAAAAATGATTCCTTAACTTTGGTCTTTTCTCCTCCATTTGTAATAAATCGGAAAGAGAGATTTTGAAAAAAATATAAGTATTAAGTTTTAGTTCGAAGTCCAAGCATGTTCCATATTATTTTGAAAATAATATACTAAAAATAAGTTCATCTATTAAATGTTCAACTCTTATTTGACTTGATTAACATGAAAGATCAACAAGTCCTGGTCAGAGTCGGTTAATATAGATGATTATACTCCGTGGTTCATGGCGATGTACTAGCTCTACATCTGGAACCAGGAGTAAGGTCCTGACATCTCACGCCCATCTACGTGGCTAAGTACACAAACACATTAGTCCTATGTGTTGTGAGATGTATTGGCTCTTTAAATCTATAGGTGTATGATATCTAGGGTAAACCCTAAGCTAGTTCCATTAACATGAAAATAGAAGTAAATACTAGAGTATGTAAAAAGAATGTAAGTCCTACTATATTACGCACGTGCCTAATTTTTATCTTAGTAGACTAAATTCGACTTCGGGTAGTGGCTTGGTAAAGAGATCGACTAGGTTTGACTTGGATTCGACGTATTCGAGTTGTATGGCTCTGTTGGTCACATGTTCTCGAATGAAATGGTGTTTGACCTCTATATGTTTGGTCATAGAGTGACATATTTGATTTTTAGTTAGGTTAATTGAGCTAATGTTATCTACGTGAATTTTAGTGTTTGTAAAGTCTAACTTAAAATCTCGAAGAGTGTGCTTCATCCAAAGAAGCTGAGTGACACACTCACCCATCGCGATGTATTCGGCTTCGGTGGTAGATAAGGCAACACAGTGTTGCTTCCTACTGCACCAACTCACTAGACTCGAGCCGAGAAGTTGACAACAACCACTCGTACTCTTTTTATTGAGCTTACTACCGGCATGGTCCGAGTCGGAGTAGCCGATTAGTTTGAACTCGGTAGATCTAGGGTACCAAATACCGACATTGAGTGTACCCTTTAGATATCTAAGGATACACTTAACTAGAGTTAGGTGAGATTCCTTGGCACATGTTTGGAACCTTGCGCACATACTTATTGCAAATAAGATATCAGGTTGACACGCAGTTAAGTAACAGAGGCTCCCTATCATACTCCTATAGTATTTTAAGTCAATTGAATTTTCGGTTGCATCTTCTCCTATATTTACATTTATTGTCATTGGGGTATTAATAATTTTAGCGTCTTGCATTCCAAAATATTTAATTAATTCCCTAGTATATTTGCATTGGTGTAAGTATATTCCATCTTTAGTTTGTTTAATTTGTAGACCTAAGAAGAAACTCAACTCACCTACTAAATTCATTTCAAATTCACTTTCCATAAGTGAAATGAATTCGTTTAGTATGATCGAATTAGTTGTTCCGAAAATGATATCATCTATGTAAATTTGGGCTATAAATATTTCCTTACCTAAGGTTTTTACGAAGAGGGTTGGATCGACTAGGTCTTGGTTAAACCCTTTTGACTTGAGATAAATTGAAAGCCTCTCATACCAAGCTCGAGGAGCTTGTTTGAGTCCATAAAGAGCTTTCTTTAGTTTAAGGACATGGTCGGGTTTATCTAGGCTTTCGAATCCGAGGGGTTGACTAACGTATATCTCTTTCTTAATAAGTCCATTTAAAAACGCTGACTTAACATCCATTTGAAATAACTTAAATCCTCAATGTGCAGTGTAGGCTAACATGCGCATCGTAAGGGAGGTAAATCACGGTAGGTCTTTGGCCCTTAAGACTAGTAATTAGCGTATGGAGGGACGCACGGTAGTGCCCGCACAGGTGTCGCCCCTGGCACGCAACAGCTTAAGCATCGCTCCTGCGTCGACGTCGCCCGCATAGGGACGATCCCGATTAAGCAAATCTAGATCCGACGGTGGATCGCCGAGTTTTGAGAGAGAGAGAGAGAGAGAGAGAGAGAGAGAGAGAGGGATAGACGAGCGAGCGTACTTGTGTTTAGCGGGATCGATTGAGCAAAGATGTGAGAAGGGAATTAATGGGAAGTCTGCGATGAAAGATAAAGTTCGTCGTATAATTTGTATAATTTGTTATAATGTAAAAGGTTGAAATCCGTCAATCTAGCGGCCCCTATCAGTCCGCTCCCGGACCATCGTAAGGGAGGTAAATCACAGTAGTGCCCGCACAGGTGTCGCCCCTGGCATGCTGCAGCTCAAGCGTCGCTCCCGCGTCGGCGTCGCCCACATAGGGACGATCCTGATTAAGCGAATCTAGATCCGACGGTGGATCGCCGAGTTTTGAGAGAGAGAGAGACAGAGACAGAGAGGGATAGACGAGTGAGCGTACCTGTGTTTAGCGGGATCGATTGAGCAAAGATGCGAGAAGGGAATTAATGGGAAGTCTGCGATGAAAGATAAAGTTCATCGTATAATTTGTATAATTTGTTATGATGTAAAAGGTTGGAATCCGTCAATCTAGCGGCCCCTATCAGCCCGCCCCCGGATCATCGTAAGGGAGGTAAATCACGGTAGTGCCCGCACAGGTGTCGCCCCTGGCACGCTGCAGCTCAAGCGTCGCTCCCGCGTCGGCGTCGCCCGCATAGGGACGATCCCGATTAAGTGAATCTAGATCCGACGGTGGATCGCCGAGTTTTGAGAGAGAGAGAGAGAGAGAGAGAGAGATAGACGAGCGAGCGTACCTGTGTTTAGCGGGATCGATTGAGCAAAGATGCGAGAAGGGAATTAATGGGAAGTCTGCGATGAAAGATAAAGTTCGTCGTATAATTTGTATAATTTGTTATGATGTAAAAGGTTAGAATCTGTCAATCTAGCGGCCCCTATCAGCCCGCCCCCGGACCATCGTAAGGGAGGTAAATCACGGTAGTGCCCGCACAGGTGTCGCCCCTAGCATGGCTCAGCGTCGCTCCGCGTCGCGTCGCCGCGCCGCATAGGGCGATCGGTCGCGAATCTAGATCCGACGGTGGATCGCCGAGTTTTGAGAGAGAGAGAGAGAGAGAGAGAGAGAGAGAGAGAGATAGACGAGCGAGCGTACCTGTGTTTAGCGGGATCGATTGAGCAAAGATGTGAGAAGGGAATTAATGGGAAGTCTGCGATGAAAGATAAAGTTCGTCGTATAATTTGTATAATTTGTTATGATGTAAAAGGTTGGAATCCGTAAATCTAGCGGCCCCTATCAGCCCGCCCCCGGACCATCGTAAGGGAGATAAATCACGATAGACTTTTGGCCCTTGAGACTAGTAACTAGTGCATAGAGGGACGACACCCTCGCATTTACGAGGGATTGACCCGTTGTCCTATGATCAACGTCTACATGTGTTAGCCATTAGGCCCTTTCCGCGGGGGCATATAATTTGTATAATTTGCGATCAATATAAAGTTTGTCGTCAAAATTGATAATGAATTTTATATTTATTGTTAATTTTTTGATGAATTTTAAATCCACTGTAAATTTTACGACAAAAATTAAAATTTATATAAATATAAAATTCGACGCAAAATGTATGTTCGATAATTTCACGCTTTCAGCAAAAGATAATCATGTAAATAACTAAGAAACATCGGCAATAATCTTTCATTGTAGAATTTGTTAGAATATTTACAATGAATTTTCAATTCATTGTAAAATTTACGATGAAAATGAAATTCGACACAAATTTTGTAACGAATTCCATTTTCTAACAAAGTTTGCAACGAATCTCATTCTCATAGCAAAATTTGCGACAAATATGAAATTCACCGCCAAATCTACGATGAATGTCGCTTTCCCTCTTGCGCCAACCATCACAATTTTTTCAAAAATTAATTAAAAATCTGCGACGAATGTGAATCCGTCACAAAATTAATATTTTGCGACGAATCTTTTTTCGTCGCAAAGTTTATAACGATTTTGATTTTTCATCATAAATTTGGCGACGATAGTTATATTCATCACAAATTTTGCGATAGATTTCTTGACAAAAATTTATTTATTATAAAATCTGGGACGAATAAATAATTTATTACTATTTTTACGATAAAATATTTTTTATTGTTAATTTTGTTACTGTTTTATAATTTTTAATAATTCGTTGTCAAATACATTGTAAATTTACAATAATTTTTTTTTTTGTTAGTAAAATGTATCATTATTTTAGTATATTTTTGCAGTGAATAAACTCTCTAGGTGAATGAATTTCAAAGGAATCGAATTTTACTCTCTTGTTAGTAAATTTATTACCTGAGTACCAACTCGATTATATCTATAAAAATTTTAAAGAATTCTTCATTCTCTCGAATGACAAGAAGAGGAAGGGAAAAATACAAGAGGGTAGTGAGCAACAAGGTTTTATATGTTTAATTTGCTTCCCTTCAATTTTAAAAGAATAATTTTGAAAATTATTATAAATATGAAAAATAAATAAATTTAATTAGTAATTATAAAATAAAATAAAATTTTTTTAAATATAAATAAATATATAATAGTTAATAGAGTCTCAAGAATTCATGCAATCGGTCCTATCTAACGAAATAAAATTTCATCTAATTCTTAGCTTTTTATTTATTAATCGTTTCCTCGATTCGCTAACGATCTCGATGATACGTATGAAACACTATTAATGCATTACAAATATAATTTCTTTGAAAACTCAATTCAAGAAAAGAAAAAAAGAAACAGCACTGTACCATGATCATCAAATATTAAAGTAAACTATATCAAATCCAGACTACCAGACCAATTGGACAATCTTTTCAACAGACAAGATAACAAAAAAAAAAAGTTAGCGATTAATATGGATGATAAAATTGTTAAAAAGAGTGAAGATTATAAAAAATTTTGAAATATCAATTCTTTAGCTACCTTAATTTTTAATTGAATAAAATACTCCTAATTTATTTCTTTATAATGATTATAAAACTAATGGATAGAACGACGAATTTCACTAATTGTTCCGAAGATAACAGAAACAATATAAGATAATAAAAATAACATTAAAAAAAAAAGGGAAAAAAATCCTCAAAAGTTTCCCACAAATTAAAGACTGTAAATCATAGTTTTGGTCGGCCGGGCTTCATCGCGGCCGCTGACTGGCGCCTTCACATCGAACTCTCAGAACTTTCTCCGACGAGTTTGTCTTTGTCGCTGCTGCGGCGGCGACGGCGGGACAACTCGGATCCTATTTTTTTAATCTCCGACAAATACTCATCGTTCGTGATATGGAGCTCAATGCGGAGATCGGTCAGTATCTCTTCCTGAGACCAGGAAATCGAACCAGAGGCGAAGAATCTTTGGAGAACAGAGCGAATGCCGTGCAACTTCAGTTCATGTTCCTGCGTTCCTTTGCCTCCTCCTCCTGCTCCTCCTTCCTCGACCTCGTCGATCGCTCGCAATCTTTTGCCGCCGCCCTTTCTCGGATGCTCCTCTGCTCCCAGTTTGCGCTTGACCATGGTGGAAAAAGGTTTGGATTTTGAGCGCCCTGTCGATGGAAATCAAACAGCAGCGCAGAATGATCTCGACGGGGACCGGAAGAAGGTTTATATATAGCTGGGGAATTTCTGTTTCAGGGAGGAGAATTATCAGGGAACGGGCGCGCGCTCACTCCATCAAAAATGAATTCAAATCTATTTATTTATTTATTTATTTTTAAAAACTCCATTGCCCATTTTTTTCGCTGTTTTAACTTGATTCGGTAAAAAATGATCCTCGATAAATTGAATATTTTTGAAAATCATATTTAGAATGATTATTTTCTTGTTCTTTTATTAAATTCTCAATCTGACGAAACAAATGAACACGATGAAAAAGAGCTAGAGAGAGAAAAAAATTATTCTCTCAATATTTAAAATCTAAATACAATCTTATAATTTCATATTTATCAAAGAACCTATCTTATTTTTTTACCCCCTTCAAACATAATCTCATAGTTTCATATTCACCAAAGAGAATACCTCTTTTTTTTTACCCCCTCCCACCAAATTAATGTGGATATCAAGCTAGCCGAAAAAATATGATAATGAGAATTAGTAACACAGTGGTCTTAGAATTTAAATTTTCAGCATCATTTTTTTTTTCGGTCAGTTGATATTATACGTGGTATTGAAAATTTAAATCCCAACGCCACTATATTCCTAGGAATATAATTCTCAGCATATTTTTTTAGGTCAACTTGATATTATATGTGGTGTTGAAAATTTAAATCTCAGTATCACTGTATTCTTAGGATTTTAAATCCCAATACCACTATATTTTTAGGAATATAATTCCCAACGCCATCTTTTTTTTCGATCAGTTGATATTGTGTACGTGGTACTGGGAATTTAAATCTCAGCACCACTGTATTTCTAAAAAAATATTTCTCAATACTATTTTTTTTAGTGTAGTTCGATATTGTATGTGGTGCTGAGAATTTAAATCTCAGGATCACTGTGTCTCTGGAAATATAATTTTCAACATCATTTTTTTTAGATAAATTTGATATTGTACGTGGTGCTGAGAATTTAAATTTCAAGATCATTGTATTTTTGGGAATATAATTTCTAACACTATATTTTTTTCGACCAATTTGATATTCATATTTGACAGGAAGAATAAAAAAAAAATGAGGTGTGCCTTTGATTAATATAAGACTTTGGAATTATATTTGGGTAATTTTAAACTTGAGACGTCCCTTTGATAAATTACCGTTAAAAAAATAATAATCCTCACTTGAGAGTCAACCTCACGATTTATGAAAAAGAGATAAATAAAGAACAAATTTTATCATCTAAACACCAATTTGATTGTGTCCATAAAAAATAAAAAAAAAATCATTCACTACGATGACAAAAAAGGAAGAGAAAAATACAAGAGAGACAAAAGAGCGATAAGGTTTTATATGTTTGCTTCCCTTAAATTTTAAAAGAATAATTTCGACGATAGATGATATAAAATTAATATAAATATGAAAATTAAAAATAATAATTAATAATTATAAAATAAAATAAAATTTATTTAAATATAAATATAAATATAATAGTTAATAGAGTCCCATAATCATAGAAGAATTTATACAATGAGTCCTCTATAATGAAATAAAATTTGATGGTCAAGTCTTAATTTTTTATTTATTCATCATTTCCTCACTTCACTAACGATCTCGACAAGTCCCCACGGGGATAATATGGTAATTAAGACACGATGATATTTATGGATATGATATGGATCGATTTTGAAGGAGATCTAAATTTTTTTTTTGAATTCAGATGATTCTTATATATTTTGGTCATCACATAGTTTATAGGATCTCCCGTGATTTATCTCTCTCACAATGATTATGAAATGGACTAGTAAAGACTGCTATATTGACAATTCGAATCTTTTTACGACTAACGATCTGGACGGCGATAAAAATGATACACTATTAATATATTACAAATATAATTTGAAACACAGTTCAAGAAAAAAAAAACACTGAACGACGATCATCAAACATTAAGATAAACTAATAACAGAAAAAATGTTGTACGAGAGGACCACCTGATTAACTGACGATAAGCTTGTTTTAAAATAAAGATTAATTTTCAGAGATTATTTTTTTTTTAAATGTCTATTTTTTACTGTGCTAAATTTTAATTGGGCAAAATGCTTTTTTTTTAATTTATTTGTTTTACAATGATGGTAAAACAATCAATAAAGTATGGTAGAGATAAAGATACGGATTTGACCTTATGTTCCAAGAATAACAGAAAAGAAAATAAGATAAAAAAAATAACATTGAAAAAAAAAAAAGAGAGAAAAAATCCTCAAAAGCTTCCCACAAATTAAAGACTGTAAATCATAGTTTTGGTCGGGCTTCATCGCGGCCGCTGACTGGCGCCTTCACATCGAACTCTCAGAACTTTCTCCGACGAGTTTGCCATTGTCGCTGCTGCGGCGGCGGCGGGACAATTCGAATCCTAATTTTTTTATCTCCGACGAATACTCGTCGTTGGTGATATGGAGCTCAATGCGGAGATCGGTCAGTGTCTCTTCCTGAGACCAGGAAATCGAACCAGAGGCGAAGAATCTTTGGAGAACAGAGCGAATGCCGTGCAGCTCCAGTTCATGCTCCGGCGTGCCTTTGCCTCCTCCTCCTTCCTCGACCTCGTCGATCGCTCGCAATCTTTTGCCGCCGCCCTTTCTCGGCTGCTCCTCTGCTCTCAGTCTGCGCTTGACCATGGTGGAAAAGGTTTGGATTCGGAGCGCCCTGTCGACGGAAATCAAACAGCAGCACAGAATGATCTCGACCGGGACCAGAAGAAGGTTTATATAGGGAGGGAGAATTATCAAAGAACTGGCGCGCGCTCACTCGATCAAAAATGAGTTTAAATATTTTTGAGATTTAGGGTTCAAATTCATTCTAGACCGGAAAAAGCTCTGTTATTTCTTTAAATTTGGGGTAATATTTTCATGGTGTAGCTTTTAAAAAAAAAAAAAGAAAGAAAGAAAGAAAGTTGAGAATTGTTATTTAGTTAGATTTAAAAATTTTGTGTTTTATGTAATTAAATATTTCTAACTCATTGCCAATAATCTATCTGCTAAAGGATTGTCTAAGGATGATACAATATTCTTAATTTGCAATCAACTTCTATCGTTAGTGCAAAAATCAAAATAAAACAAGTCAAGCAACATAGATTTAAGTCTTGCTCGGCATGACTAAAAATTATATCATACTTAACAAAAACAATTAAATTTAATCTCGAGTTGACTGTATATATCATTTTAAATCCAATTATGATTTGAAATAGATAATTCGTTAAAAACAGACTCTTAATCTTAATTGTCCGTGATAATTATGATTTATAATTCAAAATCATTGGTTAAAATTTAATTCATGATATGGCACGATTTGAAATTGTTATTTATATTTTATTTATTTTTAAAAACATATTTAAAAATTTATAAATATGAAAAATATAAAATATAAACTAATTTAAGTTATCTATTTATTCACTTAGAGTATAAAGAAATTAAAATCATGTTTGTTAATTTTTACGCTACCAAAATCTTTTATTTCATCTTTATTTATATATATATATATATAATCTGAGAGTATTTCAATTATTCATTGTCCGATCTTCTAAAATTCAATGACTAAACTATAATATTCATCCGATCAAACAATGGATAATAAAAGTGTTCACAAGACACAGATGAATATATATAGAGAGAAGAATGATTATCTATATAATTCATCTATGAGCATCTGTAAATATCTCTATTATCAATCTTTCGATTGGGTGAACATTGTAGTCCAATCTTTAAATCCTAAGAAATCAAAAAATAAATAATAAATGTTCTTATAGATAAATTGTGTACAATCTTATATATATAATTAAATAAATGATATTTTTTGGCAAATATATTATTGATTGTGCTACACAATTTAAATAATTTTTATAAACTTATTGTTGGATCGAAGCGGATCGCTAGAGGGGGGGTGAATAGCGATAAACCTTTTATTTTTCGAATTCGTTTTAAAACACTTATACGCAGCGAAAAGATAAATGTAAAGTAAATGAGACAAGAGAATTTTACTTGATTCGTAGTCTTCGACTGCTACTCCAAGGCCATAGTGGTCCTTGACCACGTACGAAGGGCAAAACACTAAAGAACTCCTCGTTAGAGATAGGAGTTAATTGATACAAAAGAAACACAAAGCTTGAGGTAGAGGGACACTCCCCCTCTCCTCGTTACGATAAAAGCTCCGAGAAAGTAAATTAATGAACTGAAATAAAACTTATACCGACGTAATAAAAATGAAAGCAATTTAAACCTAGACGTCGGAGAAGAAACACTTCGTTGTCGGAGAGTTGTAGCTTGGCGGAGGCTTTTGGAAGCTTAGAATTGATGATGAAACCCTAGGAGAGGCCCTCCTTTTATAGCCTTTGAGCCCCTTTTCGAGAGTGTCACGCCCTGAGAGCATGCCGAACCGAAAATCAAACGGACGTCACCTCCCCTGTACGTGACAACATTTCGGGTTAATACAAGGCCCGTAGGCCACAACAATAACAACATATACATATAAGAACATAACAACATAACGAAAACACAGCGGAAACAACACGACAACAATACAATCCCACAGAGTGCATACCGGTATGACTAACACCAGAACATAAAGAAGCCTCGTCAAAACCCGCACCAACATGTGCGTACATCACATAACACACAACACCACGATAAACTCCGAATACATAACCAAAACATACGGAAGACTCAAAACTCGGACTCTCGGAGTTGAGATGAGGTGTTAGCCAGCTGTGCTCCAAGTCCATCACGAAGTTGGCTACCTGTTACCTGGGCGATAGAAAACCCAGGGTCCGGGGGGTGGTGAGTAAAACTCAGCAGGTAATAGAAAACATGTATATATGTCATATCACATGTATTTCGACAACATAATCTAGAAGTACGACAGGTATATCAACATAGTATATAAATACAAGCCTATACCGTCTAACTGAATGAACAACATAAAAAATGCAGACATACCTGAAGTCTGCCACGCTACTCTGATCCAACCTGAACATATATCCAACATATATATATATAACAGGAAGAGTAGATCAACTCAAAATACAAGGTATCTAGTGGTCATCAACACACATACCAATATCGGACACAATCGTATAACAAATGCAAGAGACATGCATGAATAGATGTCCACCTAAATGCAAAGTAAGCATAGTACAAACAAATGCAACATCACAATAATCTATATATATATATATATATATATATATATAATCTCATACATCCATATATATATATATATATATAGACTCTATATATATATATATAAATCTCTAACACATATATATATATATATATATATATATATATATATATATATATATATATATATATATATATATATATATATATATACACATGCATATATGTATATATATATGGTAATATGCAAAGCACCATCAGATACGACAATGCAGCATGCATGGTCATGTCGGCTCACCCTAAAGCTACCACGACCCTAGTGTGGCCTCGGTGGCTCGAGCATGACAACTGTCCCAACTCAACACCAACCACTACTCTCGAGTGGCCGAGTGGGCAGTATGATCGAGTAGCATATAAGCGTAAAGAGCAAGCTACACGATGGGGGTCCCTGCTGCTGGCCACTCCGACAGTCACTACCCATGAGTGGTCGAGTGTCACACACGCAGGACTACGACACACAAATCCAACTACCACCGTCTATAGTGGTAGAGTGCGACACCATAATGCTCTGCCCTCACATGGGTGACTCCTCCTATGAGTAACCGTGGAGGCAGGATGACTGGCGACACTCTCAACCACAAGGGAGACCTCGTCGCCAGCGTGCATGCAAATGCATGAATGCAATGTCTCACATACAGACATCCACCATAGACTCTCTATTCTACAGAGAATCATACTAACCAGATCAACGCACTCTCCATCCTGCAGAGAGTCGTACTCAACTGATCATAATACTCTCTATCTTGTAGAGAGTCATACCAATCTAATCGACACACTCTCTATCCTGTAGAGAGTCGCACTCAATTGATTATAATAAGCTAGGACCACCGGTCTGTAGCGATACCCTAAGTATCATTCCTCTGACCATTTACACAATACATGTTCAGTGGTAACATACAACCTAAGGGTACTAGAACTAACCCTAGGTTAAAGATATTATCTACCTACGGATGACCTTTTTGCCCAATGTACAATCAGGTTGTCATCCGGACTTTACTAATTGCACTTAACTTAAACAAATTCTAAGTTACTTGCATCACCTATATGTATAACTCCTAATCATGATAAAATAAACATGATGTCAACAATGGAGTTAATAGCCAACGGTAAAGGATTAAGCATACGATAAAAAGAGTAGGGTCAAGATAATATGAATATCTAACATGCTCATATCTATGACTAAATCTGAATGCAATACATCTACCCGGACCAGGTAGGAAATTACCCACCTGCTTTGTAGACACCAGTCGTCTCCACATCCACATATATGATCTCTATTCAGAATCCTGCACACAACATAGAACATAATTAAGTTCTATCGTACATCACATAATCGAACCAAACTCCACATCGACTTCGTATCTCAATCTATAAGATTGATTTAGTTAGCCAATTAACCTAATCAATCCTTCACATCCATCCTTATATTTCATCATCAACTAACATCAAATCGGATAACAAGGTAGCCAATAATAAACTAACCATGAATCTAACATCTCAACCATAGCACTTAATTCACAACTCACCTAACTTAGTTCCAACTTCTAATTAGCTCACTCCAAATAGGAAATGTCAAGCTTACCCACGT
Organism: Wurfbainia villosa; assembly: GCA_025175895.1. Taxonomy (NCBI): domain Eukaryota; kingdom Viridiplantae; phylum Streptophyta; class Magnoliopsida; order Zingiberales; family Zingiberaceae; genus Wurfbainia; species Wurfbainia villosa. Next base: position 77,147,553 of record CM046006.1, on the reverse strand, counting down.
TTGTCTTCAACACCTGCACCGAAAGGCAGATTAGAAGCAACCACCATATCTATTAGCAAAATAGCATTGGTATAAATCCAAAAACATTCAAATATGGACTCACCAAGCCTAGCTTCCTTCATCGCTTCTTGTTCTCATTCAAGGTATGGATTGAAGTCCAAACAACCAAATTGAAAGCAACCTCATAACCTTATATGTTCATCATATAAAAACATGTTAACTTAATCGACATATAAACACCTTACCTTTCCCTAGATCAATCGGCCATAGCTTGGAGGTAGTAACACACAACAGCTCACAACAAGGAAGAGGTCTGTGCGAAGAGCTAGCTGCAGTGCCATCGAGCCCACAGTGGTATGACGAAAAGCTATGCTCACGACAGAGGGAAAATGACCCGATGCAGTAAACATCCGATCGGACTAAGCGCTGAAAAAGGTTGCTCGTGGATCTGTTGATCCCCATGGACAGGATGTTGATCGCCATCGATGTTTGCCACAACAAGGCGGAGAGGATCGGGATGAGGTCGATCCCAGCAACAACCGAAAAAAAAATCCAGATGAGGAAGAAGAGACACTATGGAACAACTCATCGGCGAGGCAGACGACAGAAAGAGAGATCGTGATGAACAACAATTCGGAATCGAGATCTAGCGATGAGGAGGCAGAGTTTCGGGGAGGCGAGCGATGCTACCGATCTCGCCAAGCTATGCTCGCGGACTCAACAGTATCTCTGGTAGGTGGTTCCATTGACCGGAGGCAAACCGTCGACGGCCAGAGCGAAGGCAACGACCGAGGAAGAGAAGGGAAATGGAAAAGAACAGGATCGGAATTTCCAGGCTGCGGCGACGGGGCGGTAGCAGATCTCTCGCGGTGGCGACGACGCGTTAGGGCACGGCGAGCTCGGCGACGGTGTTGGAGTAGCATCTGTTGGCGAGAGAGGGGACGACGACGAGGCACGGCGACAGGGCACGACCACCGTCGTTGCCGGCGCGCGAGGGAGAAGGCGGCGGCACTTGCTGTTGTCGTCGAGATCAGAAGGAACCCCCCATCGCTCGCGGCGACAACTATGGAAGCGATGCCCGCATGCAAGCGGCTTATCGTGGTGGTAGTCGAGGAGAAAGCGGTGGCGAGCGACGCGGCATCTGCGAGTTAGGGCTCGGGCGGCGACGGTGGAGAGAAGGAAAGAGGCCTCTGGTTGCTTCGGAGCCGAAGAGGGGCGATCGGCTGCATCGCGGAGAAGAAGAAGAAGACGCGATGAGAGAAACAGGGGGCGAATCAGAAAAGTCGCGATCGGGAAAAAAAAATAAGAAAGAAGTGATCGGTGAGGAAAAGAAACCGAAGAAACGTCCGTGTATAAAAGCGACAATCGGCTGTGTAAGGGGGTCGAGCTAGCCCAAGTCTAATTCAATCCCCTATTTAAGTCTTAATCTTCCTCCGATTCGATCATAGGAACTCAATTAAATTCCAGAAAATTTCTAAAAACTTCTGAAAAATTCCACAAGATAATTTATCAATTAACGAAGAATATAATTTTATTTTATTTTATATATATATATTTGATATTTTATATTCTCCCCCACTTATACAAATTTGGTCCCCAAATTTCGTACTACATGCAAAAATTTCTTTAAGCAAGTTTCCGAAAGAACCAAATACATTCCTTAAGTGAACAAATGAGACTATTGAGCTCGGATGGTTTTTGTCTCACTATTGTCGCTCCTTGCGACCAAAAATTCGCACCGGAATCTCCTCATAGGTCGCCTTAGACTGAGGTAGAATCGAAACCCCTAATAACTCTCATCCGACAACATGCACCAACTCCACATCATGTTGGATACTCTGTGGCCTCCAACAGCTGTCGTTCCCCGACTTCCTCCCACAACATGGGGGATCTACAAGGTCTAACGTATAGGGCCTCAGAAGAAGTCATCTGAATGGATGAGTGATAACGGTTCTTACAGCCAAATTCCACTGAAGGAATGTGATTCTCCCAACTGATAATTTCTAAAGGTCTTCGCCTCCGGTCTGCATAACTCTTCTGTCGTTATAGGCAGATTCCACTGAATGAACGTGGTCCTCCTAACTGCCTCTGAAATCCATGACACAGGATCTCAATAGATTCTCCAACGTCTAAATGATACACTTAGACTGTTCATCTGTTTGCGGATAAAACGTTGCACTAAGCCCGCTGTGCCCATAGTCGGGTGTAGACTCTGCCAAAATCACGAGGTAAATCGCGAATCTCTATCAGATATGATACTCAAAAGTACCCCATACAATCTGATAATCTCTCGGCAGTACAATTCTGTCAGACGATCTAACGAGTCCGTCTCACGAATCGGAAGTAAGTGAGCTGATTTGGTTAATCGATCTACGATCACCCAAATCGCATCATGTCCTTTACGAGTTCTAGGTAATCCCGTAACACAATCCATCGTGATATTTTCCCACTTCCATTCCAGGAGGATTAACTAATACTCGTGTAAATGTTAACCGCCATCTAGGTCTTGTAACTGGTTTCACCAGCTTCCGACTCAATGGTTTCCATCATCACCTTTGTCAAACAAGTCCGTGGTATAGTAATACTAAAACATTCTATCCACATCTAAAGAATTAACCAAAACGTACCAAGAAAATCACCTTCTACGGTGGTCGAGTGCGCAACTCCAACTACTACAAAAGGATCCAATCGTGTTCAGGATACACGATTCTCAAATCCAGTGACGACTAAATCGTTAATTAGTCTAGCAACTTAATCGAAATTCATACAATTCATACCAAGTATGAAATTGTCGTCTTTACACACCTGCATCCTCTTTACTCTACGCTGATGATATATATTAATCATCACAACGACAATAATAATTGTATGACTCCATGTCACTACAATATCAACACTCCCGTCGCAAATCAACCTTAGAGTATACACAGGTGTCCTTTGCCGATCTAAATAGATCATTTATCCACAACGAAGGATATTCATTTACAACAACTACTATATTCCATCATCGATAATCGATGCATACTTTCAAAGGTTCATCCCTCTTTTATCAAAGAGTTCTGGATCCTTCTCAAGGAGAAATACTGGAATAGATAAATATCCTCTCCAACATCTCCTATAATCGCAACTCACGTTATTCCAATTCTTTTATAGTGTTTAACAACACTGATACCAATAAAAATATCACTCAATATGTGATCTTCGATACCGGAACTATTCTCGCAATCATTTTAATCGCCTACTCCACTGGCCTATGCAACGACAAGCCTTGGAGTTCATCCAAAATTACATCTGAATGCTCTCAGATTATACGCACATCTGAGAGACATATCGTACCATACTTCCAACAATTTGACCATCCGCAAGGATATGTCTACAGTAAAAGTATGTCTATCAGAGTCTAAGGGCATCCCTTGACTTCTTAATTGTTGATCCTCATCTCACCTGATGGTAGAGATACCACCGACCCACAAGTCGATGTAAAGGACCCTTCTAATCCAACTAAGAATGTTCTAGACAAAGATACCTATAAACTACAAGTATCTCTCAATATATTAATCCAGAGGATAAACTAAAGTAATACCCTGAACGATCAATTATCTGTCGATCCGATCCAAAGGCTCTCCGCAGGTCTCTGCCTTTCTCCGAAGAGAATAAGATCAGATCCAACAGTCCGCGACAAAGCGGTTGCATTTTTGCGACGAATAATCCGAGAATTTTCCTAGATCATCTGATCCCATCACTAAATCCTACTAGCTGAAATTGTAGGATACCGAATAGATACGATCTTCGTCGTATACTCTCTCCTCTGTACTAAGAAAACCACATCTGAGGGTAACTGTTTGTTGTTGTCTGTTGAGTCTTCTACAATATCTTCTGATGATGCTGCTTCTGTGCTGATCTTTGCTGAAGGGGAGTATCAAGGAACTCCAACCACGCCTGAGGTAGTAGGTTGTTGCTGATAAGGTAACCCACATCTTCTGTGCTGATATCTGCTGTCGAGACGATGCATCTTCCTCCCGGAACACCATTGATAGTCTTCAACTGAATCTTCAAGGTACACCTCCTCCACTATATTGGTTGCTCAACAATAGCAACAGCTGAACTGCTCCAACAGATAATCTGGCTTTACGTGTCTTCGTGATCTACACTGCATGCACACGATCCCTTCGAAGTCTTCGTTCTGATTTTGTTGATATCCACGAGAACATTCTGATGATCTGCGGTTGGTCTTCTATAATCGGAAAGTAGCCCCAAGGCCTCTAACTCCGATCTTGTTCCTTTTATCCAACAGTCGAAAACTTCTGACTCTATTAAGTTGACCTGCAATATTTGCTTACCGATCTCCAACTCTTACACCCTTGTACGGAGTCGTTTCTAAACTCCTGTCTCAATCCAACGTCTTTCGGCAGGATTTGATAGAAGATCCCGGTATCCTAATCCAACTATAAGCCCGTAACTCTGGGTGGCTTAAATCATCCATTCATCTTCTTCAGCTATTAGATGGTCATAACCTTCGCAAGTCTCACGACTCCGCACAGTACATTGTTACTAACCGAGTGCCCTTTCTTGAAGCTCAAGAATTCCTTACAATGCATCACTAAAAGTGACACGGGGAAATACTCTCTTTCAATATCACTAAACCATGATCAAGTGATATATTATTTCCCGAAGATTATTTTCTGCATTTATCACCAAATACCGGCTTAACCCCGATAATGGTATGCAAATAACTCTACTTTCTCGGTATAACATGAGTTAAGTACTTAAAAGTACTCTCAAAGTTATACCACTCAGTACGAACAACTCAGGGATAAAATTCCTATGAAACCCCGTAACCTAGCCTTCCGCTATCTGCATCAACAATAGTCTACAAGTCTGTTCATTACCCACAGGTAATGATCCGATTAGCACAGTTAATGAAAATCTCTAAGACTGTAGTCTCTGATTTCCATAATAAATGTGACGACTTGACCCCTATTTTCCGACTCGGTATCAGTCGACTCTCAGAGGTAAATCACCTCCTCGACACAGGTTCAAGACAAACATACTTAACAGGTCATTTCCGGGGTCCACTCATACCACGGTTACGAACAATAACTAACACACTACAGGTTATTCCCTGTTATATATACTAAAAGCATAGCCAACTAAAACCGGGAATATAAACACTAAGGTAACTCCGGTTGGTCATCTCGGTGGACGACCCCTACTACAAGTCATGCACAGGTGTCATAACTCTATTGTATACACCTACTGTTCAAATTTAGATAAATATCTACTAAACCATAAGTTTTTCAGGAATTCTTACCTCGTGCTGCTTGGAGCTCAGGTCGCTGTCCATCTCATCTCAGAAAACCAAAACTGAATAAATCGACTCCCGAGAATCCAAGACTCGACTCAAAAACAACATTGTATGGCATCGCAGAACCTTGGGCTATGATACCACTAAAGTTGTCACGCCCTGAGAGCATGCCGAACCGAAAATCAAACGGACGGCACCTCCCCTGTACGTGGCAACATTTCGGGTTAATACAAGGCCCGTAGGCCACAACAATAACAACATATACATATAAGAACATAACAACATAACGAAAACACAGCGGAAACAACACGACAACAATACAATCCCACAGAGTGCATACCGGTATGACTAACACCAGAACATAAAGAAGCCTCGTCAAAACCCGCACCAACATGTGCGTACATCACATAACACACAACACCACGATAAACTCCGAATACATAACCAAAACATACGGAAGACTCAAAACTCGGACTCTCGGAGTTGAGATGAGGTGTCAGCCAGCTGTGCTCCAAGTCCATCACGAAGTCGGCTACCTGTTACCTGGGCGACAGAAAACCCAGGGTCCGCGGGGGGTGGTGAGTAAAACTCAGCAGGTAATAGAAAATATGTATATATGTCATATCACATGTATTTCGACAACATAATCTAGAAGTACGACAGGTATATCAACATAGTATATAAATACAAGCCTATACCGTCTAACTGAATGAACAACATAAAAAATGCAGACATACCTGAAGTCACCTTACGCTACTTCTGAACATATATCCAACATATATATATATAACAGAAGAGTAGATCAACTCAAAATATACTCTAGCTACGGTCAAGGTATCTAGTGGTGCATCAACACATACCAATATCGGACACAATCGTATAACAAATGCAAGAGACATGCATGAATATGATGTCCACCCAAATGCAGCAAGCATAGTACAAACAAATGCAACATCACAATAATCATATATATATAGACTGTATCCATATATATATTAATCTCAACCATCCATATATATATATATATATATACATGCATATATGTATATATATATGGTAATATGCAAAGCGCCATCAGATACGACAATGCAGCATGCATGGTTATGTCGGCTCACCCTAAAGCTACCACGACCCCGGTGTGGCCTCGGTGGCTCGAGCATGACAACTGTCCCAAATCAACACCAACCACTACTCTCGAGTGGCCGAGTGGGCAGTATGATCGAATAGCATATAAGCGTAAAGAGCAAGCTACACGATGGGGGTCCCTGCTGTTGGCCACTCCGACAGTCACTACCCATGAGTGGTCGAGTGTCACACACGTAGGACTACGACACGCAAATCCAACTACCACCGTCTATAGTGGTAGAGTGCGGCACCACAATGCTCTGCCCTCACACGGGTGACTCCTCCTATGAGTAACCGTGGAGGCAGGATGACTGACGACACTCTCAACCACAAGGGAGACCTCGTCGTCAGCGTGCATGCAAATGCATGAATGCAATGTCTCACATACAGACATCCACCATAGACTCTCTATTCTACAGAGAATCATACTAACCAGATCAACGCACTCTCCATCCTGCAGAGAGTCATACTCAACTGATCATAATACTCTCTATCCTGTAGAGAGTCATACCAATCTAATCAACACACTCTTTATCCTGTAGAGTGTCGCACTCAACTAATTATAATAAGCTAGGACCACCGGTCCGTAGCGATACCCTAAGTATCATTCCTCTGACCATTTACACAATACATATTCGGTGGTAACATACAACCTAAGGGTACTAGAACTAACCCTAGGTTAAAGATATTATCTACCTACGGATGACCTTTTTGCCCAATGTACAATCAGGTTGTCATCCGGACTTTACTAATTGCACTTAACTTAAACAAATTCTAAGTTACTTGCATCACCTATATGTATAACTCCTAATCATGATAAAATAAACATGATGTCAACAATGGAGTTAATAGCCAACGGTAAAGGATCAAGCATACGATAAAAAGAGCAGGGTCAAGATAATATGAACACCTAACATGCTCATATCTATGACTAAATCTGAATGCAATACATCTACCCGGACCAGGTAGGAAATTACCCACCTGCTTTGTAGACACCAGTCGTCTCCACGTCCACAGATATGATCTCTATTCAGAATCCTGCACACAACATAGAACATAATTAAGTTCTATCGTACATCACATAATCGAACCAAACTCCACATCGACTTCGTATCTCAATCTATAAGATTGATTTAGTTAGCCAATTAACCTAATCAATCCTTCACATCCATCCTTATATTTCATCATCAACTAACATCAGATCGGATAACAAGGTAGCCAATAATAAACTAACCATGAATCTAACATCTCAACCATAGCACTTAATTCACAACTCACCTAACTTAGTTCCAACTTCTAATTAGCTCACTCCAAATAGGAAATGTCAAGCTTACCCACGTTTGTCTTCAACACCTGCACCGAAAGGCAGATTAGAAGCAACCACCATATGTATTAGCAAAATAGCATTGGTATAAATCCAAAAACATTCAAATCTGGACTCACCAAGCCTAGCTTCCTACATCGCTTCTTGTTCTCATTCAAGGTATGGATTGAAGTCCAAACAACCAAATTGAAAGCAACCTCATAACCTTATATGTTCATCATATAAACACATGTTAACTTAATCGACATATAAACACCTTACCTTTCCCTAGATCAATCGGCCATAGCTTGGAGGTAGTAACACACAGCAGCTCACAACAAGGAAGAGGTCTGTGCGAAGAGCTAGCTGCAGTGCCATCGAGCCCACAGTGGTATGACGAAAAGCTATGCTCACGACAGAGGAAAAATGACCCGATGCAGTAAACATCCGATCGGACTAAGCGCTGAAAAAGGTTGCTCGTTGATCTGTTGATCCCCATGGACAGGATGTTGATCGCCATCGATGTTTGCCACAACAAAGCGGAGAGGATCGGGATGAGGTCGATCCCAGCAACAACAGAAAAAAAAATCCAGATGAGGAAGAAGAGACACTATGGAACAACTCACCGGCGAGGCAGACGACAGAAAGAGAGATCGCGATGAGCAACAATTCGGAATCGAGATCTAGCGATGAGGAGGCAGAGTTTCGGTGAGGCGAGCGACGCTACCGATCTCGCCAAGCTATGCTCGCGGACTCAACAATATCTCTGGTAGGTGGTTCCATTGACCGGAGGCAAATCGTCGACGGCCAGAGCGAAGGCAACGACCGAGGAAGAGAAGGGAAATGGAAAAGAACAGGATCGTAATTTCCAGGCTGCGGTGACGGGGCGACAGCAGATCATACTAACCAGATCAACGCACTCTCTATCTTGCAGAGAGTCGTACTCAACTGATCATAATACTCTCTATCATGTAGAGAGTCATACCAATCTATTCGACGCACTCTCTATCATGTAGAGAGTCATACTCAACTGATGGACACACTCTCTATCCTGTAGAGAGTCGTACTCATCTGATTATAACAAGCTAGGACCACCGGTCCATAGCGATATCCTAAGTATCATTCCTCTGACCATTTACACAATACATGTTCGGTGGTAACATACAACCTAAGGGTACTAGAACTAACCCTAGGTTAAAGACATTATCTACCTACGGATGACCTTTTTGCCCAATGTACAATCAGGTTGTCATCCGGACTTTACTATTTGCACTTAACTTAAACAAATTCTAAGTCACTTGCATCACCTATATGTATAACTCCTAATCATGATAAAATACACATGATATCAGCAATGAAGTTAATAGCCAACGGTAAAAGATCAAACATACGATAAATAAGAGCAGGGTCAAGGTAATATGAACACCTAACATGCTCATATCTATGACTAAATCTGAATGCATTACATCTACCCGAACCAGGTAGGAAATTTTCCACCTGCTGTAATGCTCGAAACAATGTAGTCCTCACGGCCGCAGACCTGTCTCATATCCACGTCCTGCAAACAAACATATATGATCCAATCATACACCCATTCTAATATTAGAGTCAAATCATAATCCTACATCAACTTTATATCCCGATCAACTAGATTGATCTAGCTATCCAATTAACTCAATCAATCTTCCACATTAATCCATATCAACTATTCGGCCACTTAACAACCTATTATGCATTTATAATCACCCATATCGGAACTTACCATCCACAGCTCCCTTCACATCTTCTTGTTCTAATTCAAGGTATCGGATTAAAGTCCAAACATCCAAATTAAAAGCAACCTCATAATCTTATTTGTTCATCCTATAGAACTATGTTAACTTAATCAACATACAAAAACCTTACCTCCTAACTCATCCCGCTTCCCCCAGCTCATTTACAATCCCTTTTTTTTTACAGAGTATCATAAATCCTTCCATACGTCAACTTATTCCCTAGAATCAATTACTCATCAATTAAGAAGAGAACTATGAAGGAAACTCACCTCTCAACCCCAAGGCACCAGCAGGATCGATCCACGCCAATATAGGAGAAGATCAACAACACCCGTTGCCTACCAAACACTCGATCATAGCTGTGAACAAAATTAATCAAACTCAACCATTACCCAATAAAGGAGACACTACCCAATAACTTACCTCATGACACAGCCATCACCGGGTCCCGACGACAGTCACAAGATACTCAACTTACCAGCCAAGAAAAACCCCTGTCGCAGCTTAACAACATGACAAAATCATCGATCAATACCCCCTTTGTCAAAAACTCGATTTATCCCTCTCTTACACACTGCCACCGACCAATTCGACCCACGATCCAACACCTACAACTGCCAGAAATGAAATGGATAGCAGAGAAAAGGGGAATCGACTGATATACCTGAAATTGAGCTTCATCGACGGTACTCCCCACTGCTTTGTTTGCCGACCACAGCTCCACCTCCGGCTGGAATGACCAATCGCAGTGACATTGTCACCTTGCTGCTCGCGGGAGAAACAATGAGGTGTGATATAGAGATTGACCGAAATCAACCGAGAATCGGGCCCTTACCTTGCTCCGATGACAACCGGCTAGGTCAACTCAATGACGCCGAATAGAAGAAACCCCCAAAATCCACATTCTCCGTGAAATCGGCGCTTACGCCTCATCGCCTAGCTCCTGCAACCACCGGCAGCGAATTCGCCCACACCAATGGCTCTGCTTGCTATCACCCTCCAGCCATTGCTAGACCACCATCTACTCCGGCAGAGATCCCAGATTTGCAGCACACCGTCGGACGTCGTCGATTCAAGCTCCCAACCACTCACGTGCCCTCTGATTTCGCTCGTCCGCAAGATTGCCTAGGATGGTCCAGCCGCAGTCGCCGCTTCTTCGCGCTCCGACAAGGTCACGGTCTCGGCAATCCATTGGTCGCGAGATCGCGAGAATCTGTTTCGCTCGTCCGCAAGATCGCCGAGGATGGCCCAGCCACAGTCTCCGCTTCTCCGCGCTCCGGCGTTGCAAGTGGCCGGTGACGTGGCGAGTTCGAGAGTGGCCGGCGCGCGAGAGGAGAAGGGAATCGACGAAGAGACGTGGCACGATCGGGAAAAGAAGAAGAGGCGTCACGGGGAAAATGAAACCGACGGGAAAACGGAGTTAATTAAATCCATTTAATACCTCGTAGAAGATAGCCTAAACAGGCTTTATAAAAGCCTGTTCATTTTATCCCCATTAAATATCCATAAAACACCCGTTTAAATCCAAAAAAATTTCTAAAATTTTTTGAAAAATTCCACAAGATATTTTATCAATTACCGAGGAATATATTTTTTTTCCTCCGGTATTTTACATTCTCCCCCACTTATAAAAATTTGGTCCCCAAATTTTGTACTAACATGCAAAAATTACTTCAAGCAAGTTTTCGAAAGGACCACATACCTTTCTCAAGTGAACAGATGAGACTATCGAGCCCGGATAGTATCTTCCAGCTCCCACATAGCCTCTTCATCGGTATGATGCTGTCATCCAACCTTTACGAGTCGGATAGTTTTCGTCCCACTACTGTTGCTCCTTGCGACCCAGGCTCCACCCTGGAATTTCCTCGTAAGTCACATTAGATTGAGGTGGAATTTGTTGGTGAAATCGGCCCAAGTAGATGATAGTATTTTGATGATAGACAAAACTTATGACATAGGATTGTCATGGGAAAGTCCAACATGGTGTTGGCATGGGAAAGTCCAAAGCATTGCGAAGCCGTGCGCTTGGTGCATATGGGAAGTCTTGAGGACTTGGTAAGTTCACTAGGCTCGGGGTCCTTGAGTCGGTGAAGGATGACATTGCGAAGTCGTGCGCTTGGTGCATCCGAGGGACCGTCGGACAAGGAGTGAATGGAGTGAGTCCAAAGGGAAGCATACTTCTAGGGTATGAGACGCGAAGGATGGCGTTGCGAAGCCGTGCGCTTGGCGCATCCGAGGGACGTAGGCCGAGGGAAGAGAGCTTCGGTGGGGAACTCCATGAGGGATAAGGTGGACTTGGCCAAGTGGCTAAGACTGAGTGTCGGAGGCTCAAACTTGATGTTTGAGGGTTTACCCAACGGTCGGATGCTGGTTTTGCCCGACATCAGTCGACTGGCATAGGTGTCGGTTCGACTGATCCAAGTCGACTAGGGTTCGACTGGTGTAAGGCTAGGGTTTTGTGCTTGGCAGTCGACTGCCGAGGGATGTGATGATCGATGAGAGTGTCGCGAGCACGAGCGCTCCGTGGCCGATGCGGCGATCGACTACTAAGTCACCGATCGGTGATGGGCATCATCATCGGTCGGGTAGGTGATCCGTTGGAACTTGCGGCGTGGATCGCCGCGTTGTGAGACAACGGCTCTGAGGGCACGATGGGGCCTTTGGCGATCGCGCTACGCGAAAACAACTCGATGTAGGTTATAAAAGGAGCTCGAGATGGAGGTTTTTGCCATGCCTTTGTGAAGCTATTGGAGGGGAATTGCTGTTGCATTCCAGACCTTCAAGAGCCATCTAAAGCAAGCAACAAGAAAGCGATCAAAGCAATTGTGTAAAAGTTCTCTTTTGTATTGTCTTTGTATTTCTTCTTGTATTTCATATTACTTGTTGTAATAGCTTGTGAGAGGTTTCTCCACCTCCGACGTGTAGTTGAGAAGGAGTTTAGTTAGTGTCGTGCGCATAATTAGAGCTCGGTGAGCTCGCCCGTGGAGTAGGAACCATTTGGTTCCGAACCACGTATATCTTGTGTTATGTGATTGTGTATTGTTGTTAGTTTCATTATTATTGTTATTCCGCTGTGCTAACAATAATCGTAGACAAGCAACGCAACGAGAACGAGCGAATTCCGCCACCAAACGATTGAGGGCTATTCACCCCCTCTAGCCGGTCGTTTCGATCTCCAACAAGTGGTATCATAGCCGAGGTCGCTCTTCAAGGACTAACCGCCGCGAGAGCACTATAAGATGGCCGACTACAATCTCCAACCACCAAAATTCGAAGGAGATTTTCTATGGTGGAAAAGAAAAATGGAGGTATATCTAGAAACCGATTTTGATTTTATGCTAATCTTAGAAAACGGTTTCAAATTACCTAGGGATGAAAGAAATAGGCAAATTGAGAAGTCAAGATGGACCCAAGACCAAATAAAGGACTTCAAGACAAATCTTGAGGTAATTAAATTGCTTGGTGATTTGTTACCTAATCATATTTGGTCTAGTTTGTGTGACTATAGGGATGCAAAGGAATTATGGGAGAAGATAATAAAATTTCAAGAAAGTTCCCAATCGGCACAAGTAGAGGAAGATGCCGTGGAAGAAAGTCCATCCACATTTGAAGATGTTGATGATTTGGTGGAGACTTCCACCTCTAGCATTGAGGGGGAGGAAAGGATTTCCACTCCGAAGCCAAGCCAAAATGAAGCATCTACCTCCGGAAGAAATGACCAAGAGGCTTTCACCAACTCCCTAGGTGACTCATGTATTATAATTAATCGTAAAGATTATATTATTTGTTTTGAGTGTAGGGAGAAAGGGCATTACAAGAGCAAATGCCCAAAATTGGCTAAGGAAAAGGCATCGACACCAAAAGTCAACCTAAAGTCAAAGGATGCCGGTGTTCCCAAAACTAGAAGCAAAGAGCACATTGTGTGCTTTAAATGCAATCAAAAGGGGCACTACCGAAGCCAATGCTCTAGGGGGAGGAAGAAAGGGCTAGAAAGTGTATATCATGTAGGGGGAGCTCCAAAAGCTAACCCTAAGGTACATTTAGTTAATGCACCTTCAATTCCTAAAGTCAAAAAGCATGCCAAAAATTATTGCTATTATCAATGAAAAGCATGCTAGGAGAAACAATAAGGTTTATTGCTTAGGTGCTAAGCATGTTAGTTTCTCTAAGGATAAACCTAGGACTCATAATTCTAGAAATATTTTGCCTAGGGAATCAATTAGGAGAGTAGAAGAAAATTTGGGTATTAATCTCAAAAAGTCTAGGCACATGTCGAAAAGGAAAAGGTCTTTCCAAAAACCTAATGAAAATTTAAAAATGGAAAAATTAGAGCTAGAGAACCAAGTCTTGAGGTCAAGACTTGAAAGAATGGAGAAAACCCTTAGAATCATAGAAAATTCAATTCTAGGGTCAAATGCCCAAAAGTCAAGACCTAGGGTTCAAAAACGGTCTAAGGGCAAGGAAGGTTTGAGTCACAAACCTAAGTCCAAGAAGACTTATCATAATGTTCCATTTGATTATGGAACTATTTCTAGGTCTAGGAAAACCAAGGCTAATAGGGAATCTATCCCTAAGACTAGCCATGGTGTGTGCTTAGTGGCTAAGGACTTAAGGAAAACCAAGAAAGCCACTAAGGAGGTCAATGGAGGAGTCACCTCTAGAGTTGACCTAGGAAAGACCCAATTGACTAATGTGTCAAAACCAAAAAGGGTCATTAGGAAGGTATCTAGGGAAGTTATCCCTAAGGAACACCTTGTTAACCCAAGGAGCTCCAATAGGTATTGGGTTCCTAGAAGCGTGACCGATTCACGCTAGATGAGTTAGGGTGTGTCAACCCTAAGTGGATAGGTAGTTAACCTAACCATAGTAGAGTTGACACATTAGGATGTGCCAATATGCTTGAGAAGTAAAAAAAAAATGATTAAATTGGCACAATTAGGTCATAGAGGTCATGGTGTGTCATTTTGGATTTTTGGCACACTAGGGAAATGAATGGCATTAAGGCAAAACTGAAATAACTTAAAGAAATGACAATTTGGGTTTAACACTTAGGTACTTTATACCTTAGTCCATTTTGCTTGCTATGCTTTATTTGTCTTGCCATGTCATGACATCATTCTCATTTGTATCTCTAAATATGTCATGATAATGTTTAGATTTATTTTTATATGTCATGTATGCTTAAATGTCATTTACATGCCATGACATCATGATTTTGGCATATGCTTTTATCTATATCATATTTATGCCATAATCATATCATGCATTAAATAAAATGAAATTAAGGACTATGACACAATTTGAAGGGAATCAAATTATATTGCCTTAGAAATATGCATGAGAACATAAAGAACAAAAAACCCACATCTCACTAAGATTTTTGACTTGTATGTGTTTTACACATTTAGATATTGGTGAGATGTTTAGGAAAAAGAAAATAAAAGTTTTGAAAACTTTTTGAAAAACCTTAGTGAAGCCTATCTTTTGATAGCTATCACCATTGAATGGGATGATACAAAGAGGGCTCTTTATTGAAGCTTTTCTTAAATTTTGGACTTTGTATCAATCTCCTAATTTAATGGGTAAAATAATTTTCCAATATTTTTCACCCATAGTGTTTATGATAAGTAATATACATACCAAATTTCAAGAATTTTAAACTTATGTATATTTACTTATGGATTTCGGAAATCCATTTCTGAAATGTCAAAATCAAGAATCGAAGATCATACCGCCATGGACCGGCAATGATCGATGGGGTGGCATGACCGATTTCTAATTTCATGACGCCAGCTGATTTCGGGTAAATCTTGTTGGTTAGGCCCATGTTCAGCTAGGTTAAGGTCCCCTAACCACTCCTAATCCTAGGATATGCTTGGGAGAGCATTAGAGAGGATGGAAATCCATTGGACATGGATTAGGAGAAGGGTTTTAGGGAGAGTATCAACTTTAAGGTGGAAGAGAGTTCATTTTTGAACTTTGCCTTAATTTTGATTTGGTTAATATTCCTATTGGCTCAGGGATTCTCCAAGGACATTGTTGGTGCAATGGTCAAGGGGGAGCAAGCCTCTAGGGGGAGGTATCCATCATGGGAAGATGGATGTGTATTTCCTCATGGGAGGAAAATTGGGTTGCCTCTCTTAAGTGATATGGGATCACTAGAAAGATTGAGGGCATGCCAAGGGGAAGATTGTAAGATCTCATTGGGATATCAGACATTGAAACCCTTGAGGACCTTTTTGATGTAATGTCAAAAAGGGGGAGGAGTTACCAAGTTACCAATTAGGGTTTGTTGGAATTCTCATTGGGATATGAGAATTGCCAATATGGGAGGATTGGTAGACTTGAGATTGTAGTTTTGTCAATCATCAAAAAGGGGGAGATTGTTGGTGCAATCGGCCCAGGTAGATGATAGTATTTTGATGATAGATAAAACTTATGACATGATATTGTCATGGGAAAGTCCAACATGGTGTTGGCATGGGAAAGTCCAAAGCATTGCGAAGTCGTGCGCTTGGTGCTTGGCATGGGAAATGCATTGCGAAGTCGTGCGCTTGGTGCATATGGGAAGTCTTGAGGACTTGGTAAGTTCACTAGGCTCGGGGTCCTTAAGTCGGTGAAGGATGACATTGCGAAGTCGTGCGCTTGGTGCATCCGAGGGACCGCCGGACGAGGAGCGAATGGAGTGAGCCCAAAGGGAAGCATACTTCTAGAGTATGAGACGCGAAGGATGGCATTGCGAAGTCGTGCGCTTGGCGCATCCGAGGGACGTAGGCCGAGGGAAGAGAGCTTTGGTGGGGAACTCCATGAGGGATAAGGTGGACTTGGCCAAGTGGCTAAGACTGAGTGTCGGAGGCTCAAACTTGATGTTTGAGGGTTTACCCGACCGTCGGATGCTCAAACAACTTGGTGTTTGAGGTTTTGCCCGACATCAGTTGACTGACATAGGTGCCGGTTCGACTGATCCAAGTCGACTAGGGTTCGACTGGTATAAGGCTAGGGTTTTGTGCTTGGCGGATCATGGATCGCAATGATCGCTCGAGGGATGACATTCGATCGATGGGAGTGTCGCAAGCACAGACGCTCCGTGAGCCGATCGGGCGCGATTAGTCACCAATGACCGATGGGCATCATCACGATCGGTAGGTGATCCGCTGGAACTTGTCCGACATGGATCCGCCGCGTGAGACAACGATTACGTGGGCAATGATCGGGCCTTTTGGCAATGATCGCTAGGCGCAAAAATAGCTCGATGCAGGTTATAAAAGGAGCTCGAGATGGAGGTTTTTGCCATGCCTTTTGTGAAGCTATTGGAGGGGAATTGCTGCTGCATTCCAGACCTTCAAGAGTCATCTAAAGCAAGCAACAAGAAAGCGATCAAAGCAATTGTGTAAAAATTCTCTTTTGTATTGTCTTTGTATTTCTTCTTGTATTTCATATTACTTGTTGTAATAGCTTGTGAGAGGTTTCTCCACCTCCGACGTGTAGTCGAGAAGGAGTTTAGTTAGTGTCGTGCGCATAACTAGAGCTCGGTGAGCTCGCCCGTGGAGTAGGAACCATTTGGTTCCGAACCACATATATCTTGTGTTGTGTGATTGTATATTGTTGTTAGTTTCATTATTATTCTTATTCCGCTGCGCTAACAACAATCGTAGACAAGCAACGCAACGAGAACGAGTGAATTCCGCCACCAAACGATTGAGGGCTATTCACCCCCCTCTAGCCGGCCGTTTCGATCCCCAACAGAATTGCTATCTTCTTCAGAACATTCTCTGAATGCGGAACGCATTTCCTCAGCATAGAAACATGCAATACATTGTGAACACCTGCAAGTGTCGGAGGTAAAGTCAACCGATAAGCTACACCTCCATAATCCACGACACAAGATCTAAATAGATCCTCCCACGTCTAAATGATACACTCAGACTGTCAGATCTTGTCTGCGGATGAAATGTTACACTAAGCCGAAGCTCTGTGCCCATAGTCTGGTGCAGAATTTGCCAAAATTGTGAGGTAAATTGCGAATCTCTATCCGATATGGTACTTAAAAGTACCCCACGCAATTTGATAATCTTTCGGTAACACAACGCTGTCGTATGGTCCAACGAGTACGACCCACGAGTAGGAAGGAAATGAGATGCTTTGGTCAGTTGATCCACAATCACCCAAATTACATCACGTCCTTTACGGGTTCTAGGCAATCCCGTAACGCAATCAATCGTGATATGCTCCCACTTCCATTCCGGAATCGGAATTTTCTAGAGCAATCACGCGAGTTTCTGATGTTCAGCCTTCACCTACTAGCATACTAAACATCGAGCAGCAAAATCTGCTATAACTCTCTTTATACCATTCCACCAGTATAAACGTTTCAACTCTCGGTACATCTGAGTACCACCAAGGTATATAGCCCATCTCAAATGATGTGCTTTTTGTAGCAACTCTTTCTTGACTGGACGCGTGTCCGGAACACACTATCTTTATCAGAGATGGAAAATTATCTTCTCATAAGAGAAGTCCATCTACCATCCAAAATCCACTCTACCACACACTCTGTAAGTGCATGGAAGATTATAGCGATCAATCTCTCTGGTTACAACTGTTTGCGTACCAACAACTCTATAGTAGCTACCCAGTAGCTAGTCAAAACTCCATGAGCACTTCTGCTTCATATCACTACAAATCCAAATAATAACTACTAAAGTCACGTCTTGCATATGACATACTATCTCCTAGTTTTTTAACTGACGTAGGCATAAGATATGCCTCATTCAACTGCATCGGAATCGTTTCGATCCTTGAAACGACGCAACTGTGTACATCATCCTTTTATCCACACCGGAAGGATTAACTAATACTCGTGTAAAAGTTAACCGTCATCTAGGTCTTGTAACTGGTCTCACCAGCTTTCGACTAAATGATTTCCATCATCACCTTTGTCAAACAAGTCCGTGGTATAGTAATGCCAAATATTCTATCCACATCTATGGAATTAACCAAAACATACAAGGAAAACCACTATCTACGGTGGTCGAGTGCGCAACTCCAACTACCACAATCAACAGTGGTCAGGTTACGCAACTCCAACAACTACAAAAGGATCCAATTGTGTTCAGGATACACGATTCTCAAATACAGTGACGACTAAATTGTTAATTAGTCTAGCAACCTAATCAAAACTCATAAACATTCATACCAAGTATGAAATTGTCGTCTTTACACATCTGCATTCCCTTTACTCTACATTGATGATATATATTAATCATCACAACGACAATGATAATCGTATGACATCATGTCACTACAATATCAACTCTCCAGTCGTAAACCAACCCTAGAGTATACACATGTGTCTTTTGCTGATCTAAACAGATCATCTATCCCCCAACGGAGGATATTCATCACGATAACTACTGTATTCTATCATCGATAATCGATGCATACTTTCAAAAGTCCATCTCTCTTTCAACAAAGAGTTTCGGATCTTCTTAAGGAGGAATACTGGGATAGATAAATATCCCCTCCAACATCTCCTATAATCGCAACTCATGTTATTCCGATTCCATAGTGTTTAGTAACACTTATACCAGTCAAATTATCACCCGGTATAGGATCTTCGATATTGGAACTATTTCCGCAATCATTTTGATCGCCTACTCCACTTGCCTATGCAGCGGCAAGCCTAGGAGTTCATTCGAAACTATATCCGAACACTCTCAGATTATACGCACATCCGAGAGACATATCGTACCATACTTCCAACAATTGGACCATCCGTAAGTATATGTCCCCAGTAAAAGTATGTATATCAAAGTCTAAGGACATCCCTCGACTTCTTAATTATTGATCCACATCTCACCAGACGATAGAGATACCACTGACCCACAAGTCGATGTATAGGACCTTCTAATCCACACTAGGAATGTTCTAGACAAAGATATATGTAAACTACAAGTATCTCTCAATATATTAATCCAGAGGGTAAAACTAGAGTAATACCCTGAACGATCAAATATCTGTTGATCTGATTCAAAGGCTCTGCACAGGTCTCGACCTTTCTCCGAAGGGAACACAATCAGATCCAACAGTCCGCGACAATTCGATTGCATTTCTACGACGAATGATCTGAGGATTTTTCCAAGATATTCCATCCCATCACTTAATCCTACAAGCTGTAACTGTAGAATACCGAATAGATACGACCTTCGTCGTATACTCTCTCCTCTGCACTAAGCAAAACACATCTGGAGGTAACTGCTTGTTGTTATCTGCTGAGTCTTCTACAATGTCTTCTGCATAAGTCACTTCCCTTGAAGGGAAGTATCATGGAACTCCAACCACGCCTGAGGTGGTAGATCACTGCTGACGAAATAATCCAATCTTCTGTGCTGATCTCTGCTATCAAGACGGTGCATCATCCTCCCGGAACACCATTGGTAGTCTTCAACTGAGTCTTCAAAGTACACCTCCTCCACTGTACTGGTTGCTCACAATAGCCACAGCTGAACTGCCCCTACGGATATCTGACTTCGTGTGTCTTCGTGATCCGCACTGCACGCACATAATCACTTCGGAGTCTTTGTTCTGATTTCGCTGATACTCACAAGAACATCCTGATGATCTGCGGTTGGTCTTCTATAATCGGAAAATAGCTCAAAGCCTATAACTCCGATCTTGTTCCTTTTATCCAACAGTCGGAAACTTCTGACTCTATTAAGTTGACCTGTAATATTTGCTTATCGGTCTCCAACTCTTAAACCCTTATACGGAGTCATTTCTAAACTCCTGTCTCAATCCAACGTCTTCCGGCAGGATCGGGTAGACGATCTCAGCATCCTCATCCAACTATAAGCCAATAACTCTGGGGGCTTAAATCATCCATTCATCTTCTTGAGCTATTAGGTGGTCGTAACCTCTGCAAGTCTCACGACTCTGCACAGTACACTATTACTAACCGATCGCCCTTTCTGGAAGCTCAAGAATTCCTTACAATGTGTCACTAAAAGTGACACAGGGAAATATTCTCTTCCAACATCACTAATCCATGATCAAGTGATGTTTTATTTCCCGAAGGTCATTTTTCTGCATTTTCCACCAAATACTGGCTTGATCCTGATAATTGAATGCAAACAACTCTTCTTTATCGGTATAACATGAGTTAAGTACTCAAAAGTACTCTCAAAGTTATACAACTCAGTACGAACAACTCAGGGATAAAATCCCTATAAAACACCGTAACCTAGCCTTCCGCTATCTGCATGACAATAGATAATTTGTCTTGTCCATTACCCAACAGGTAATGATCTGACTAGTACAGTTAGTGAAAATCTCTAAGACTGTAGTCTCTGATTTCCATAATAAATGTGATGACTTGGCCCCTGTTTTCCAACTCGGTATCAGTCGGCTCTCAGAGGTAAATCACCTCCTCGACACAGGTTCAAGACTCACAAACTCAACAGGTCGTTCCCGTGGTCAACTCAT
The DNA here is from genome assembly GCA_025175895.1 of Wurfbainia villosa. NCBI lineage: Eukaryota > Viridiplantae > Streptophyta > Magnoliopsida > Zingiberales > Zingiberaceae > Wurfbainia > Wurfbainia villosa. Next base: position 77,126,564 of record CM046006.1, on the reverse strand, counting down.
ACCACGGTTATGAATAATAACCAACACACTACAGGTTATTCCCTGGTATAAGCATCTAAATGCATAGGCAACAAAACTGGGAGTATAAACACTAAGGTAACTCCGGCTGGTCGTCTCGGTGGACGACCCCTACTACAAGTCTGTACAGGTATCATAACTATATTGTATACACCTACTGATCAAGTTTAGATAAGTATCTACTAAACCATAAGTTTTTCAGGAATTCTTACCTCGTGCTGCTTGGAGCTCAGGCTGCTGTCCATCTCATCTCAAAAAAAAAAAAAAAAAACCGAATAAATCGACTCCCGAGAATCCAAGACTCGACACAAAACAACATTGTATGACATCGCAGAACCTTGGGCTCTGATACCACTAAAGTTGTCACGCCACGAGAGCATACCGAGCCGAAAATCAAACGGACGACACCTCCCATGTACGTGGCAACATTTCGGGTTAATACAAGGCCCGTAGGCCCACAATAACAATAACATATATATATCAAAACAACAACTACACAAAAACACAGCAGAAACATACCACAACAATACAACAATCCCACACATGCATATCGGTATGACTAACACACCATAACAACACGAAATCTCGACAAAATCTGAATATACAACATATACATCACGAAAACTCCCAAATACAATGCACAACGGACAGAAGGCCCAAAAAAAACACGAGAGCCTCGGAGTTGAGATGAGATGATGTCAGCCGACGATGCTCCAATGCCATCACGAAGTCTTCTACCTGTTACCTGGGCGACAGAAAACCCAGGGTCCGCGAGGGGGGGGGAGGGTGAGTAAAACTCAGCAGGTAATAGAAAAACATGTATATATGTAATATAACATGTATTTCAACAACATAATCTAAAGGTGCAACAGGTATATCAGCATCGTAAATAAATACAAGCATATACCATCTAACCAAATGAACAACGTAAAATGCAGACATACCAAGTTCTTTAGCTACTCTGATCCAACCTGAACATATATCCAACGTATATATAACAGGAAGAGTAATACCAACTCACCATACTACCGGTCAAGGTACCTAATGGTCTGTCCAACACATATAAAAATATCCGACACCACCGTATAATAAATGTAAGAAACATGTATGAATATGATGTACAAACAAGTGCAACAAGCATAACCCAAACAAATGCAACATCACAATCAACATATATATATAGACCGCATCTATATATGTATACTAATCACAATCATCCATATATATATATACATGCATATATGTATATATATGGCAATATGCAAAAATGTCATAAGTCAGTAATGCAGCATGCATGGTCATGTCGACTCACCCTAAAGCTACCACGACCCCAGTGTGGCCTCGGTGGCTCAAGCATGACAACTGTCCCAACTCAACACCAACCACTACTCTCGAGTGGCCGAGTGGGCAGTATGATCGAGTATCATATAAGAGTAAAGAGCAAGCTACACGATGGTGGTCCCTGCTGTTGGCCACTCCGACATTCACTACCCATGAGTGGTCGAGTGTCACACACGCAGGACTACGACACACAAATCCAACTACCACCGTCTATAGTGGTAGAGTGCGGCACCACAATGCTCTGCCCTCACACGGGTGACTCCTCCTATGAGTAACCGTGGAGGCAGGATGACTGACGACACTCTCAACCACAAGGGAGACCTCGTCGCCAGCGTGCATACAAATGCATGAATGCAATGTCTCACATATAGACATCCACCATAGACTCTTTATTCTACAGAGAATCATACTAACCAGATCAACGCACTCTCTATCCTGTAGAGAGTCGTACTCAACTGATCATAATACTCTCTATCCTGTAGAGAGTCATACCAATCTAATCGACGCACTCTCTATCATGTAGAGAGTCGTACTCAACTGATGGACACACTCTCTATCCTGTAGAGAGTCGTACTCATCTGATTATAACAAGCTAGGACCACCGGTCCGTAGCGATATCCTAAGTATCATTCCTCTGACCATTTACACAATACATGTTCGGTGGTAACATACAACCTAAGGGTACTAGAACTAACCCTAGGTTAAAGACATTATCTGCCTACGGATGACCTTTTTGCCCAATGTACAATCAGATTGTCATCCGAACTTTACTATTTGAACTTAACTTAAACAAATTCTAAGTCACTTGCATCACCTATATGTATAACTCCTAATCATGATAAAATACACATGATATCAACAATGGAGTTAATAGCCAACGGTAAAAGATCAAGCATACGATAAATAAGAGCAGGGTCAAGGCAATATGAACACCTAGCATGCTCATATCTATGACTAAATCTGAATGCAATACATCTACCCGAACCAAGTAGGAAATTACCCACCTGCTGTAATGCTCGAAACAATGTAGTCCTCACGGCCGCAGACCTGTCTCGTATCCACGTCCTGCAAACAAACATATATGATCCAATCATATACCCATTCTAATATTAGGGTCAAATCATAATCCTACATCAACTTTATATCCCGATCAACTAGATTGATCTAGCTATCCAATTAACTCAATCAATCTTCCACATTAATCTTTATCAACTATTCGGCCACTTAACAACCTATTATGCATTTATAATCACCAATATCGGAACTTACCATCCACAGCTCCCTTCATATCTTCTTGTTCTAATTCAAGGTATCGGATTAAAGTCCAAACATCCAAATTAAAAGCAACCTCATAATCTTATTTGTTCATCCTATAGAACTATGTTAACTTAATCAACATACAAAAACCTTACCTCCTAACTCATCCCGCTTCCCCAGCTCATTTACAATCCCTTTTTTTTTACAGAGCATCATAAATCCTTCCATACGTCAACTTATTCCCTAGAGTCAATTACTCATCAATTAAGAAGAGAACTATGAAGGAAACTCACCTCTCAACCCCAAGCCACTAGCAGGATCGATCCACGCCAATATAGGAGAATATTAACAACACCCGTTGCCTACCAAACACTCGATCATAGATGTGAACAGAATTAATCAAACTCAACCATTACCCAATAAAGGAGACACTACCCAATAACTTACCTCATGACACAACCATCACCAGCTCCCGACGACAGTCACAAGATACTCAACTTACCTTCACAGCCAAGAAAAACCCCTGTCACAGCTTAACAACATAACAAAATCATCGATCAATACCCCCTTTGTCACAAACTCGATTCATCCCTCTCTTACACACTTCCACCGACCAATTCGACCCACGATCCAGCACCTACAACTGCCAGAAATGAAATGGATAGCAGAGAAAAGGGAATCGACTGATATACCTGAAATTGAGCTTCACCACAGACTCTAACGCTTGTTTGCCGACCACGTACCCCACCTCCTACCGAATGACCAATCGCAGTGACGTTGTCACCTTGCTGCTCACGGGAGAAACAATGAGGTGTGATATAGAGATTGACCGAAATCAACCGAGAATCGGGCCCTTACCTTGCTCCGATGACAACCGGCTAGGTCAACTCCCAGCGACGCTCGAATAGAAGGGAAACCCCCAAAATCCACCTGTTCACCGGCGAAATCGGTGCCTACGCCATCGCCTCTAGCTCTCGCAACCAATGAATCGCCCACACCCCGCGCATATCGCCCTCCAGCCGCTGCTAGACCACCATCTGCTCCAAGAGATCCCAGATCGGCAGCACACCGTCGGACGTCGCCGATTCAAGCTCCCAACCACTCACGCGCCCTCTGATTTTGCTCGTCTGCAAGATTGCCGAGGATGGTCCAGCCGCAGTCGCCGCTTCTCCGCGCTCCGACGAGGTCACGGTCTCGGCAATCCACCGGTCGCGAGATCGCGAGAATCTGCTTTCGCTCATCCGCAAGATCGCCGAGGATGGCCCAGCCACAGTCACCGCTTCTCCGCGCTCCGGCGTTGCAAGCGGCCGGCGACGTGGCGAGTTCGAGAGTGGCCGGCGCGCGAGAGGAGAAGGGAATCGACGAAGAGGCATGGCGCGATCGGGAAAAGAAGAAGAGGCATCGCGGGGAAAATGAAATAGACGGGAAAACGGAGTTAATTAAACCCATTTAATACCTCGTAGAAGATAGCCTAAACCGGCTTTATAAAAGCCTGTTTATTTTATCCCCATGAAATATCCATAAAACACCCGTTTAAATCTAGAAAAAATTCTAAAAATTCCTGAAAAATTCCACAAGATATTTTATCAATTACCGAGGAATATATTTTTTTTCTCCGGTATTTTACAAAATTACCCTTAAAAAAATAATAATCCTCACTTGAGAGTCGACCTCATGATTTATGAAAAAGAAATAAATCATGAAAAAGAAAGAACAAATTTTATCATCTAAACACCAATTTGATTTTGTCTGTAAAAATTAAAAAAAAATCATTCACTACGATGACAAAAAAGGAAGAGAAAAATACAAGAGAGACAAAGAGCGATAAGGTTTTATATGTTTGCTTCCCTTCAATTTTAAAAGAATAATTTCGACGATAGATGATATAAAACTATTATAAATATGGAAATTAAAAAAAATAATTAATAATTATAAAGTAAAAAAAATTATTTAAATATAAATAAAGATATAATAATTAATAGAATCCCATAATCATAGAATAATTTATACAATGAGTCCTCTCCGATGAAATAAAATTTGATGGCCGAGTCTTAATTTTTTATTTATTCATTATTTCCTCACTTCGCTAATGATCTCGACAAGTCTCCACGGGGATAATATGGTAGCTAAGATACGATGATATTTACGGATATGATATGGATCGATTCTGAAGGAGATCTAACATTTTTTTTCTGAATTCAAATGATTCCCATATATTTTGGTCATCACGTAGCTCATAGGATATTCTGTGATTTATCTCTCTCATAATGGTCATGGAACGGACTAGTAAAGACCGCTAGATTGACGATTCGAACCTTTTTACAACTAACGATTTGGACGGCGATAAGAATGATACACTATTAATGTATTACAAATATAATTTGAAACACAGTTCAAGAAAAAAAAAAGCACTGAACGACGATCATCAAACATTAAGATAAACTAATAACAGAAAGAATGTTGTACGAGAGGACCACCTGATTAACTGACGATAAGATTGTTTTAAAATAAAGATTAATTTTCAGAGATTATACTCATCGTTAGTGATATGGAGCTCAATGCGGAGATCGGTCAGTGTCTCTTCCTGAGACCAGGAAATCGAACCAGAGGCGAAGAATCTTTGGAGAACAGAACGAATGCCGTGCAGCTCCAGTTCATGTTCCTGCATGTCTTTGTCTCCTCCTCCTGCTCCTCCTTCCTCGACCTCGTCGATCGCTCGCAATCTTTTGCCGGCGGCCTTTCTCGGCTGCTCCTCTGCTCTCAGTCTGTGCTTGACCATGGTGGAAAAGGTTTGGATTCGGAGCGCCCTGTCGACGGAAATCAAACAGCAGCACAGAATGATCTCGACCGGGACCGAAAGAAGGTTTATATATAGCTGGGGAATTCTGTTTTAGGGAGGGAGAATTATCAGGGACTGGCGCGCGCTCACTCGATCAAAAATGAGTTTAAATATTTTTGAGATTTAGGGTTCAAATTCATTCTAGACCGGAAAAAGCTCTGTCATTTCTTTAAATTTGGGGTAATATTTTCATGGTGTAGCTTTTAAAAAAAAAAAGAAAGAAAGAAAGAAAGTTAAGAATTGTTATTTAGTTAGATTTTAAAATTTTGTGTTTTATGTAATTAAATATTTCTAACTCATTGCCAATAATCCATCTTCTAAAGGATTGTCTAAGGATGATACGATATTCTTAATTTGCAATCAATTTCTATCGTTGGTGCAAAAATAAAAATAAAAAAATAAAACAAGTCAAGCAACATAGATTTAAGTCTTGCTCGGCATGACTAAAAATTATATTATACTTAACAATAACAATTAAATTTTATCTCGAGTTGACTGTATAATTATGATTTGAAATAGATAATTCTTTTAAAAACAGACTCTTAATTATGATTTATAATTCAAAATCATTCGTTAAAATTTAATTCATGATATGGCACCACGATTTGAAATTATTATTTATATTTTATTTATTTTCAAAAACATATTTAAAAACTTATAAATATGAAAATATAAAATATAAACTAATTTAAGTTATCTATTTATTCACTTAGAGTATAAAGAAATTAAAATCATGTTCGTTAATTTTTACGCTACCAAAATCTTTTATTTCATCTTTAAAAAGAATATTTTTATTCATTTTAAATTTTTATTTTCTAATATATATATATTTATATATATATATATATTATCATATATAATTCATCCGTGAGTATTTCAATTATCCATTGTCCAATCCTCTAAAGTTCAATGACTGAACTATAGTATTCATCCGATCAGACAATGAATAATAGAAGTGCTCACGGGACACAGATGAATATATATATATAAAGAAGAATGATTATCTACATGATTCATCTATGAGTGCATCTATAAGTATCTCTATTATCAATCTTTCGATTGGGTGAACACTGTAGTCCAATCTTTAAACTCTAGAAAATCAGATAATAAATAATAAAGATGCTTACAGATAAATTATGTAAGTCTACATTTTTATATATATAATTAAATAAATGATATTCTTTGACAAATATATTATTGATTGTGTCGCACAATTTAAATAATTTTTATAAACTTAATGTTTAATGAATAAAAAATATAAAATAATAAATAATTTATTAGGATAATTAAATGAGATTAAATTTAATATAAAAAAGTAAAAGATGTTGGTATAGTAGGTACCAGATAATCGAACCTGAATTTTGATTATGGTAAAGACTCAAAGTTAATTAAGGTCATATTGTTGTCTAACGAGCTGAACCAAGTGTGCATGAATAGTTAAGCTGAGTTGAAGGTCGACGACACCCGGAGAATCCTGAGTCAAGAAATCGTGGTGGTTGGACAATACCGAGAGAACTTCAGATGGAGTCGAAGAGCCCAGGTGGAGACCTGAAGCAAAGATACAAGTCACAAAAGGATATAAGATAAGCTCGTGTGTGAGTGAATGTAAGGTCGGGTCCTCCGTACAAGGACATCCTTAGACGGCGATCCGACTAAGACTTCCCATGGAAGGTCTAAGTCGAGATCGGACAGTAAATGACCGTTGAATTCATTTATATTGTGTTTATTTCGAGCTAACTCTTTAGTCCAGTCGAGAACCCTGACCATTAGTCAACTGTTGTCTTGTAACAGTCGACTGTTGGCATCAGTCGAACTGATAAGGGAAGCAGTCGACTGTCATTTGAATTTTCAGCCTTGAAGAGAGTTAAGATAAGCTCCACTTATCTTGGGGAGATGAGGTTCTTTGACCATGAGCTAGAACTGAACGTTGGGAAGCTTTCAAGGCTATAAAAGAAGGGATTTTTTTTACCTATTTAGATCATCCAAAGTGCTTACAAAGTGATCCCACAATACCAAAGGTCTATGACAACACTATGATGCCAAAACTCTACCGCGACCCCGACGACACAACCTCAACATCAACTTCTATTAGTCGTCGGTATTGTTTAGTTGTTGTCATTTCAGCTCATTATATTAAAGTTGTCTTTATCAAGCTTTTGATCGTAACGAGGAGAGGTGAGATTGTCCCTCTGCCTCGAGTTTTCTTTGATTTGTAATCGTTGTCGCCTTCCTCCAATGAAGAGGAGACTTAGTTAGTGATTTCCCTCCGTACGCGGTCTAGGATCGCAAGGGCTTTGGATTAGCAACCGTTTAATTGTGAACCAAGTAAAAATAAACTTGTGTCATTTACTTTTCCGCTGCAATATTCAAGTTTTTCTATGAACGAAAAGATTTGTCATGTGCTATTCAATTCACTCCCCCTAGTGCTCTTTTTCAATCCAACAAAAGAGTCCTTCGTTAAGTAAATTAAAAATTTTAATTTAAATGGATTAGTATAATAGTGATACGTTGAAAATTTTGAAACAAACAAATCAATTTATATTGAACTATGTTGGATCGAGCGGATCGTTAGAGGGGGGAGGGGTGAATAACGATAAAAGCTTTTCGTCGATTTCGTTTCAAAACACAAGTAAATGTAGTGGAAAGATAAAATGAACACAATAGGATTTTTTTCTTGGTTCGTAGCCTACGGCCCTAGTGGTCCTTGACCACGCATGGAGGGCAAATCACTAACGAACTCCTCCTCGTTGGAGGTAGGAGTTAATCGAATACACAAAAAAATAAAGCTTGAGGTAAAGGGACACTCCCCCTCTCCTCATTGCAATAAAAGCTCGTAGAATAAAAAGTAAATACAAGAGTTAATGGATAACTTAAAAAACTTTTACCGACGACCAAATGGATGGAGGCTTGAGCTTGTGTCGTCGGCGTTTCTGTAGCACTTCGTCGTCGTGGAGTCGTTGGAGTGTCGTCACGTTACGGAGGCTTTAGGGCACTTTTTAATTGATGAAAAACCTTTAGAGAATCCCACCTTTTATAGTTTTTGAGCCCCTCATCGAGTGGATCTTCAGCCAATCAAAACTAGGCACAAAGCCCCTTAGAATGAGGTGATAAAGCTTGACTCCTCGAAGCTGATCCTTGATCATCAGTCGACTGATGACCATCATCAATCGACTGATGGCAGCGTCAGTCGAGTCGCAACCCTCAGTAGTCGACTGATGAAGGCAGCCAAGTGGCTCTCGTGTGCATTCGACTAATGCTTGCTAAAATCACAAGTTAGCTTAATAAAAATATAATTTCGACGATCGTCGATCGTCCGATCTCGACCTAGACCATCCATGGGATGTCTTTGGTCGGATCTACGCTTAAGATCATCCCCGTAAGGAGGATACAACCTCACTTACGCTCACACACACGAGCTTACCTCGATACTTACTTTGTAGCTCTCACTTCTGGCCTTCCACTCGATTCCTTTGGCTCCCTCCGAAGTCATTCGAGTGTCGCCCGACCACCGCGGCTTCCTCCGGATGTCGTTAGCCTTCAGCTCCAGCTTTAGCACTTTTCTCTAACACTCGATTCAGCTCGTGAGATAATGATATGAGCTTAACTTTGTATCATTTACTATAATCAAAACTCATGTTCGACTTAGGTGCCTACTGCACCAACAATCTCTTCCTTTTTGATCTATGACAAATCCACATACAAAGTTAAGGAAATAATATGCATGAAGAATTAAAGATTAAGTAGGAGTAATAGAGACTTTCTTCCAAGTACTCCCCCTTGAGGAAACCTCCTCCTTGACCGAGAGTGAGTCTTGAAAGAAGATCTTAATCCTCCCCCTTGATGTTTGCTATTTAGGAAGAGTTTAAGTAATTAAAAATTACTTAAGGTTGGCCTTAGCATTAAAAAAAAAAAGTTTAAGTTAAGAAGATTTCTTAACTTAGCCTTTCTCCCCCTTTCTCAAGTAAAACATTAACGTTTGACCATAAGAATATAGAATTAACTTACTAAGTTAAGTTATAAAAAAAATGATCCCTTAACTTTGGTCTTTTCTCCTCCTTTTGTAATAAATCGGAAAGAGAGATTTTGAAAAAAATATAAGTATTAAGTTTTAGTTCGAAGTTCAAGCATGTTTCATATTATTTTGAAAATAATATACTAAAAATAAGTTCATCTATTAAATGTTTAACTCTTATTTGACTTGATTAACATGAAAGTTCAACAAGTCCTGGTCAGAGTCGGTTAATATAGATGATTATACTCCGTGGTTCATGGCGATGTACTAGCTCTACATCTGGAACCAGGAGTAAGGTCCTGACATCTCACGCCCATCTACGTGGCTAAGTACACAAACACATTAGTCCTATGTGTTGTGAGATGTATTGACTCTTTAAATCTATAGGTGTATGATATCTAGGGTAAGCCCTAAGCTAGTTCCATTAACATGAAAATAGAAGTAAATACTAGAGTATGTAAAAAGAATGTAAGTCCTACTATATTATGCACATACCTAATTTTCGTCTTAGTAGACTAAATTTGACTTCGGGTAGTGGCTTGGTAAAGAGATCGACTAGGTTTGACTTGGATTCGACGTATTCAAGTTGTATGCCTCCGTTGGCCACATGTTCTCGAATGAAATGGTGTTTGACCTCTATATGTTTGGTCATAGAGTGACATATTGGATTTTTAGTTAGGTTAATTGAGCTAATGTTATCTACGTGAATTTTAGTGTTTGTAAAGTCTAACTTAAAATCTTGGAGAGTGTGCTTCATCCAAAGAAGCTGAGTGACACACTCACCCATCGCAATGTATTCGGCTTCGGTGGTAGATAAGGCAACATAGTGTTGCTTCCTACTGCACCAACTCACTAGACTCGAGCCGAGAAGTTGACAACAACCACTCGTACTCTTTTTATCGAGCTTACTACCGGCATAGTCCGAGTCAGAGTAGCCGATTAGTTTGAACTCGGTAGATCTAGGGTACCAAATACCGATATTAAGTGTACCCTTTAGATATCTAAGGATACACTTAACTAGAATTAGGTGAGATTCCTTGGCACATGTTTGGAACCTTGCGCACATACTTACTGCAAATAAGATATCAGGTTGACTCGCAGTTAAGTAACAGAGGCTCCCTATCATGCTCCTATAGTATTTTAAGTCAATTGAATTTTCGGTTTCATCTTCTCCTATATTTACATTTGTTGTCATTGGGGTATTAATAATTTTAGCGTCTTGCATTCCAAAATATTTAATTAATTCCCTAGTATATTTGCATTGGTGTAAGTACATTCCATCTTTAGTTTGTTTAATTTGTAGACCTAAGAAGAAACTCAACTCACCTACTAAATTCATTTCAAATTCACTTTCCATAAGTGAAATGAATTCGTTTAGTAGGATCGAATTAGTTGTTCCGAAAATGATATCATCTATGTAAATTTGGGCTATAAATATTTCCTTACCTAAGGTTTTTACGAAGAGGGTTGGATCGACTAGGCCTTGGTTAAACCCTTTTGACTTGAGATAAATTGAAAGCCTCTCATACCAAGCTCGAGGAGCTTGTTTGAGTCCATAAAGAGCTTTCTTTAGTTTAAGGACATGGTCGGGTTTATCTAGGCTTTCGAATCCGAGGGGTTGTGTAAAATACCGGAAAAAAAAAATATATTCCTTGTTAATTGATAAATTATCATATGGAATTTTACAGGATTTTTAGAAATTTATTTTGAAATTTATTTGAGTTCATATGATCGATTAGGGGGAAGATTAAGGCTTAAATTGGGGATTGGGTTAGACTTGAGCTAGCTCAATCATTTGATCGGTTTTTAACGCTCGAACCCAAATGCTATCCCTTCCGTTTTCCCCGATCAACCGTTTCTTCCTCTCCGCGGGCGTTCTGCGCCGATTCTTTTCTTCGCCCGATTTCTCTTTTATTCTCCCCAAATTCTCGCGATCGCTTCTCCTCCTCTTCCCAAACGTCTCCGCCTCCATGCTGCTCGCCGATCCATCTCCGCCACCACGATTTTCTGTCGCCATCGCCTCTTCTCTTCTCCTCACCTCACTGCTGCGCCACGACCATCCACGGTCGCTTGCGACCCCGAGCAGAGCACCTCGCGTCCTGCCAGCCCTACGCGCGAGCACAGCGATGACACCTTCACCGCCGCCTTCGTTTTCCCCCTTGCCCAGCCGTCGGTTGTCGTCGCACCTTCGCCGGAGGTCACCTTGAGGGGAGGACCATCGATGGTTGACCATCGGGAGCTCTATCAGCCGCCGCCGGATCTGGCCTTCCCACTCGCCGGCCGGCCTCCAGACGACGCAAGCCCCAACCATTTCAACACTCACTTCCCCATGTGTCACTCTCCTCTGCCCTCTTTCATGGTGGTTTCCGCCCAAGACCGCCGCCGCCCTGTAGGCCGACGATCTTCCCACTGGAGGCGCTGATCGAAACACCGACTATGATCTTCACCGCGAGGATTCCAAAGTTGATCGTCACTATAGCTGTTTCTCCTCCGTGCGACATTGCCTTGTGCTGGCCCCTTTGTCGTTGTTGGTTTTCTTCGATGGTTTTCTCGGATGTGATCTGCCGGTCTCCATCGCGGACAGTCGCACCCGCCACCGCGATCAACTATGACCACCCTAGGCAGTCTGTTGCCTCTCGTCTCTTCATCAAGCATCGTCGGTGTAGCTTGCAGATCACTGCTCCTCCGCATGAATCGTGCTGCCCTTGGTTATTGCGAGCTAGCCAAGGTGTGAACTCAACCCCGATGCTACCATAGCTAATGTCGCCATCTCTTGTGCTCAGATCTTTGGATCAGTTGTGTTTTCGATTTTGGCATGGCGATTGGGTTGTAATGTTTCTAATTTACGGGGAAGGCATTTCTTTCGCTTGAGCAAGCTGAGGGAAACATGAATAGGATTTGTTTTGGATTAGCTATGAATGGGGGAGGCAAGGTCAGGTAAGTTGATGTTTTAGACATTTTGGTATATGATTGTTGTGCAGCTAATTTGATAGTGGTTTCATGGATGATGGTGAACAGGGGAAGAGTGTTCCAGATGGGTTGTGGAAGCTGAACGGTTGAGGTAAGGTTTAAATTGGATTGATGATACCTGTGATACATTTTGCAATTACAAGTGGAGATAGGTTGTTGTCTTTAGTTGATCTGAATTGTTCATATCATATTTTCAAATGTAGATCAAGAAAGTTATGCAAAGAAAGTTAAACTTGGGCTTTGATTAGTGACAGATGCTTGTACGTGTGGATAGCTAGCGGAGCTATGTAACAGGTGGGTAATTTCCTACCTAGTCCGGGTAGATATATTGCATTCAAATTTAGTCATAGATATGAGCATGTTAGGTGTTCATATTATCTTGACCCTGCTCTTTTTATCGTATGCTTGATCTTTTACCGTTGGCAATTAATTCCATTGCTGATATCATATTTATTTTATCATGATTAGGAGTTATACATATAGGTGATGTAAGTAACTTAGAATCTGTTTAAGTTAAGTGCAAATAGTAAAGTCCGGATGACAACCTGATTGTACATTGGGCAAAAAGGTCATCCGTAGTTAGATAATGTCTTTAACCTAGGGTTAGTTCTAGTACCCTTAGGTTGTATGTTACCACCGAATATGTATTGTGTAAATGGTCAGAGCAATGATACTTAGGGTATCGCTACGGACCGGTGGTCCTAGCTTGTTATAATCAGATGAGTACGACTCTCTACAGGATAGAGAGTGTGTCCATCAGTTGAGTACGACTCTCTACAGGATAGAGAGTGCGTTGATTAGATTGGTATGACTCTCTACAGGATAGAGAGTATTATGATCAGTTAAGTATGACTCTCTGCAGGATAGAGAGTGCGTTGATCTGGTTAGTATGATTCTCTGTAGAATAGAGAGTCTATGGTGGATGTCTGTATGTGAGACATTGCATTCATGCATTTGCATGCACGCTGGCGATGAGGTCTCCCTTGTGGTTGAGAGTGTCGTCAGTCATCCTGCCTCCACGGTTACTCATAAGAGGAGTCACCCGTGTGAGGGCAGAGCATTGTGGTGCCGCACTCTACCACCGTAGATGGTGGTAGTTGGATTTACGTGTCGTAGTCCTGCGTGTGTGGCACTCGACCACTCATGGGTAGTGACTGTCGGAGTGGCCAACAGAGGGACCCCCATCGTGTAGCTTGCTCTTTACGCTTATATGCTACTCGATCATACTGCTCACTCGGCCACTCGAGAGTAGTGGTTGGTGTTGAGTTGGGACAGTTGTCATGCTCGAGCCACCGAGGCCACACTGGGGTCGTGGTAGCTTTAGGGTGAGCCGACATGACCATGCATGCTGCATTGCCGACTGATGGCATTTTTACATATTGCCATATATATACATATATGCATGTATATATATATATGGATGATTGTGATTAGTATACATATATAGATACAGTCTATATATATATGCTTATTGTGATGTTGCATTTGATTGTATTATGTTTGCTGCATTTGATTGTACATCATATTCATGCATGTCTCTTGCATTTGTTATACGATTGTGTCGGATATTGGTATGTGTTGGACAGACCACTAGATTCTTTGACCTGTAGCTAGAGTATATTGTGAGTTGATCTACTCTTCCTGTTATATATATATGTTTGATATATGTTCAGGTTGGATCAGAGTAGCGTAGCAGACTTCAGGTATGTCTGTATTTTATGTTATTCATTTCAATTAGACAGTATATGCTTGTATTTATATACTATGCTGATATACCTGTTGTACATCTAGATTATGTTGTTGAAATACATGTGATATTACATATATACATGTTTTCTATTACCTGCTGAGTTTTATTCACCACCTACGGACCACAGGTTTCTCAGCCCGGTAATGTAGCAGTGCCGACTTCGTGATGGACTTGGAGCACCGCTGACTGGCATCATCTCATCTCAACTCCGAGAGTCCGGATTTTTGGTGTTCTCATTTGTATTCCGTTATGGATTTGGTTTATGTGATGATTGTAGTTGTGACTATTGATGTTGTACCCCTTTTCTTCCTTTCTAGTTTTATTATGGTGTCCTGAGTTGGTGTTAGTCATACCGGTATGCTGTGTGTAGTCGTTTGTGAGATTGTAGTATGTTTCCGCTGTGTCTTGTGTAGTTTTTGTTTTCATATATATATATTGTTGTTATTGTGGGCCTACGGGCCTTGTATTAACCCGAAATGTTGCCACGTACAGGGGAGATGTCGTCCGTTTGATTTTTGGCTCGGCATGCTCTCGGGGCATGACAGGTTGACTAACGTATATCTCTTTCTTAATAAGTCCATTCAAAAATGCTGACTTAACATCCATTTGAAATAACTTAAATCCTCGATGTGCAGTGTAGGCTAACATGCGCATCATAAGGGAGGTAAATCATGGTAGGTCTTTGGCCCTTAAGACTAGTAACTAACGTATGGAGGGACGCACGGTAGTGCCCGCACAGGTGTCGCCCCTGGCACGCTGCAGCTCAAGCGTCGCTCCCGCGTCGGCGTCACCCACATAGGGACGATCCCGATTAAGCGAATCTAGATCCGACGGTGGATCGCTGAGTTTTGAGAGAGAGAGACGAGCGAGCGTACCTGTGTTTAGTGGGATCGATTGAGCAAAGATGCGAGAAGGGAATTAATGGGAAGTCTGCGATGAAAGATAAAGTTTGTCGTATAATTTGTTATGATGTAAAAGGTTAGAATCCGTCAATCTAGCGACCCCTATCAGCCCGCCCCCGGACCATCGTAAGGGAGGTAAATCACGGTAGTGCCCGCACAGGTGTCGCCCCTGGCACGCTGCAGCTCAAGCGTCGCTCCCACGTCAGCGTCGCCCGCATAGGGACGATCCCGATTAAGCGAATCTAGATCCGACGGTGGATCGCCGAGTTTTGAGAGAGAGAGAGAGAGATAGACGAGCGAGCGTACCTGCGTTTAGCGGGATCGATTGAGCAAAGATGCGAGAAGGGAATTCATGGGAAGTCTGCGATGAAAGATAAAGTTCGTCGTATAATTTGTATAATTTGTTATGATGTAAAAGGTTGGAATCTGTCAATCTAGCGGCCCCTATCAGCCCGCCCCCGGACCATCGTAAGGGAGGTAAATCACGGTAGTGCCCGCACAGGTGTCGCCCCTGGCACGCTGCAGCTCAAGAGTCGCTCCCGCGTCGGCATCGCCCGCATAGGGACGATCCCGATTAAGCGAATCTAGATCCGACGGTGGATCGCCGAGTTTTGAGAGAGAGAGAGAGAGGGATAGACGAGCGAGCGTACCTGTGTTTAGCGGGATCGATTGAGCAAAGATGCGAGAAGGGAATTAATGGGAAGTCTGTGATGAAATATAAAGTTCGTCGTATAATTTGTATAATTTGTTATGATGTAAAAGGTTGAAATCCGTCAATCTAGCGGCCCCTATCAGCCCGCTCTCGGACCATCGTAAGGGAGGTAAATCACGGTAGACTTTTGGCCCTTGAGACTAGTAACTAGTGCATAGAGGGACGACACCCTCGCATTTACGAGGGATTGACCCGTTGTCCTATAATCAACGTCTACATGCGCTAGCCATTAGGCCCTTTCCGATGAAAATGAAATTCGTCATAAATTTTGCAACGAATTCCATTTTCTAACAGAGTTTACAACGAATCTCATTCTCATAGCAAAATTTGCGACAAATATGAAATTCACCGCCAAATCTACGATGAATGTCGCTTTCCCTCTTGCGCTAACCATCGCATTTTTTTCAAAAATTAATTAAAAATCTGCGACGAATGTGAATCCGTCACAAAATTAATATTTTGCGACGAATCTTTTTTCGTCACAAAGTTTATAACGATTTTGATTTTTCATCGTAAATTTGGCGACGATAGTTATATTCATCACAAATTTTGCGATAGATTTCTTGACAAAAATTTATTTATTATAAAATCTGGGACGAATAAATAATTTATTACTATTTTTACGATAAAATATTTTTTATTGTTAATTTTGTTACTGTTTTATAATTTTTAATAATTCGTTGTCAAATACATTGTAAATTTACAATAAATTTTTTTTTTGTTACTCAAATGTATCATTATTTTAATATATTTTTGTAGTGAATAAACTCTCTAGGTGAATGAATTTCAAAGGAATCGAATTTTACTCTCTTGTTAGTAAATTTATTACCTGAGTACCATACTCAATTATATCTATAAAAATTTTAAAGAATTATTCATTCTCTCGAATGACAAAAAGAGGAAGGGAAAAATACAAGAGGGTAGTGAGCAACAAGGTTTTATATGTTTAATTTGCTTCCCTTCCATTTTAGAAGAATAATTTTGACAGGAGACGATATAAAATTATTATAAATATGAAAAAAAAAAAAAAATTTAATTAGTAATTATAAAATAAAATAAAAAAAATATAAATATAAATAAATATATAATAGTTAATAGAGTCTCAAGAATTCATGCAATCGGTCCTATCTAACGAAATAAAATTTCATCTAATTCTTAGCTTTTTATTTATTAATCGTTTCCTCGATTCGCTAACGATCTCGATGATACGTATGAAACAATTACAAATATAATTTCTCTGAAAACACAATTCCAGAAAAGAAAAAAAGAAACAGCACTGTACCATGATCATCAAATATTAAAGTAACTATATCAAATCCAGACCACCAGACCAATTGGACAATCTTTTAACAGACAAGATAACAAAAAAAAAAAGTTAGCGATTAATATGGATGATAAAATTGTTAAAAAGAGTGAAGATTATAAAAAATTTTGAAATATCAATTCTTTAGCTACCTTAATTTTTAATTGAATAAAATACTCCTAATTTATTTCTTTATAATGATTATAAAACTAATGGATAGAACGACGAATTTCACTAATTGTTCCGAAGATAACAGAAACAATATAAGATAATAAAAATAACATTAAAAAAAAAAGGGAAAAAAATCCTCAAAAGTTTCCCACAAATTAATGACTATAAATCATAGTTTTGGTCGGCCGGGCTTCATCGGGGCCGCTGACTGGCGCCTTCACATCGAACTCTCAGAACTTTCTCCGACGAGTTTGTCTTTGTCGCTGCTGCGGCGGCGACGGCGGGACAACTCGGATCCTATTTTTTTAATCTCCGACAAATACTCATCGTTCGTGATATGGAGCTCAATGCGGAGATCGGTCAGTATCTCTTCCTGAGACCAGGAAATCGAACCAGAGGCGAAGAATCTTTGGAGAACAGAGCGAATGCCGTGCAACTTCAGTTCATATTCCTGCGTTCCTTTGCCTCCTCCTCCTCCTGCTCCTCCTTCCTCGACCTCGTCGATCGCTCGCAATCTTTTGCCGCCGCCCTTTCTCGGATGCTCCTCTGCTCCAAGTTTGCGCTTGACCATGGTGGAAAAGGTTTGGATTTTGAGTGCCCTGTCGATGGAAATCAAACAGCAGCACAGAATAATCTCGACCGGGACCGGAAGAAGGTTTATATAGCTGGAGAATTCTGTTTCAGGGAGGAGAATTTTTAGGGAATGAGCGCGCGCTCACTCCATCATAAATGAATTCAAATCTAATTATTATTTTTTATTTTTTATTAAAAACTCCATTAGCCACTTTTTTTCGCTGTTTTCACTTCGTGATTTGGTAAAAAAAATCTAGATATCTCACTTTAATTCATATTTAGAATTATCATTTTGTTATTCTTTTATCAAATTCAATCTGAAAAAAAAAAAAATCGTTACATTAACGATTCCAATTAGCTACTTCTATTGGTGGAGAAGATAAATTAGAATTTGACAAGTGTAAAGGAAGATAATTGATCGATGATTCAAGCTACTTCCCTGAGGTCAAACTCAAAATTGGTGAAAAACAGATAAATCATGATACCAAATGAGTGAAAAAAAAACTCTCTATGAATGAATTTCAAAGGAATAGAATTTTACTCTCCTGTTAGCAAATTTATTATCTGAGTATCAACTTAATTGATTACATCCATAAAAATTAAAAAATTATTCATTCAAGGTATGACAAGAAGAGAGAGAAAAATACAAGAGGGATATAGAGCGATCAGGTTTTATATGTTTGCTTCTCTTCAATTTTAGAACATAAAATTATTATAAATATGAAAATCAAAAAAATTTGATTAGTAATTATAAAAAAATATATTTAAATATAAATAAAGATATAATAGTTAAGTAGAGTCCCAAGAATTTATGCAATCAGTTCTATCTAACGAAATAAAATTTTATCATTGAGGTTCAGGGGACGTTTGATTTGATATATATTTTCTTCTTCGTTTTTTATTTTTATTTTTTACGAAAATGAAAAAATATATTTTGTTTGTGTTTTCCATCTCTATTTTCTAGAAAATAAAACAGCGTTTTTTTCAAAAACTAGAAAACGAAAAATAATCGTTTTTTATTTTCATTTTTATTTTCTAAAAAATAAAAGAACGTTTTTTTGAAAAACTGAAAAAAATAAAAAAAAACTCATTTTCTATTTTTATGAAAAACGAGAAAATAAAAATAAAAAATAATAAATTCTCTACGGATCAAACGCCCCTTGATTTTTTATTTATTCTTAGTTTTCTCAATTCGCTAACGATCTCGAAGACCATATGTGTGATATACTATTTTAATGCATTGCAAATATAATTTCTTTGGAAACGCAGTTCAAGAAAAAGAACATCAAATATTAAAGTAAACTATATCAAAACTAGTTGAACCATCTCTCCAACTAGATGATAAAATTATTTTAAAGAATAAGGATCAATGTTCTAATATTGTAAAAAATTTTAAAATATTTATTTTTAGTTGAACAAAATATTTTATCTAATTTATTTTCTTTATAATGATTATGAAATTAATTTCACCCATTATTCTAAAAATAACAAAAAGAAAATAACATTAAAAAGAAAAAAAGGAGAACAAATCCTCAAAAGTTCCCACAAATTATTGACTGTGAATCATATTTTGGTCGGGCTTCATCGCGGTCGTGCGCTGACTGGCGCCTTCACATCGAAATATCAGAACTTCCTCCGACGAGTTTGCCTTTGACGCTGCTCCGGTGGCGGTGGGACAACTCGGATCCTAATTTTTTTATCTCCGACGAATACTCGTCGTTGGTGATATGGAGCTGAATACGGAGATCGGTCAGTGTCTCTTCCTGAGACCAGGAAATCGAACCAGAGGCGAAGAATCTTTGGATAACAGAGCGAATGCCGTGCAGCTCCAGTTCATGTTCCTGCGTGTCTTTGCCTCCTCCTCCTCCTCCTCCTCCTTCCTCGACCTCGTCGATCGCTCGCAATCTTTTGCCGCTGCTCTTTCTCGACTGCTCCTCTACTCCCAGTTTGCGCTTGACCATGGTGGAAAAGGTTTGGATTTTGAGCGCTCTGTCGATTGAAATCAAACAACAGCACAGAATGATCTCGATCGAGACCGGAAGAAGGTTTATATAGCTGGGGAATGCTGTTTTAGGGAGGATAATTATCAGGAACGGCGCGCGCTCATTCCATCAAAAACAAATTCAAATCTATTTATTTATTTTTTTAAAAAACTCCATTGGCCACTTTTTTCTCTCGCTGTTTTCACTTTAAAAAATCATCCTCGATAAATTAAATATTTTTTGATATTCAAAATGATTATTTTTTTTATTCTTGATCAGATTTTCAATTTAACGAAGCAAATGGTATTGATGGTGATTATGGTAATATATTCGATTGTATTATATTAATTCGAAATTGATTAAAATAATCTAATCATTATGATTTTAATTAATAAATTTATATTATTAGATGTGGATTAATAGATTTTAAATTCATATATGTAAATTCATTCATCCTTATCTTTAACATTGATGGAATTTATGAAAAAAATTGATTAATTTTTTCAATTATATGAATGAGAAATTAATATGACTTAATCTAGATCGTTGGATTAAGATAGATAAATCTGATTCATTCAAATGAAAGGATATAAGTACCTTTTTGGATGACTTAATCTTGATCATTGAAATCAAAATGAAAGGCTTAGATGCATCCAAATGAAGAGACATTATGTCTTTTGGGAAGAGATGCAATCTAGATCATCCATTTTTAATTGAATGGATGAGATTTGATTGAACCAAGAGGTGTCTCTATCCCTTCACAAGTATAAATAGAAACTCTTAGATGATGGAATTCACTCATTCACTCAAGTTCTCATCTCATCTATCCCATCTTCTGCATCCAGAGTCCAAAAAGCCTACGAGTAGGTTCGCCGGTCTCGGAATTTGTAGTGCTACTATTTCGAGACATCGTCGTTGTATCTTGGAAACGAATTGCTGCTATCCGTAAGCACCTGAGCGGAGCAATATCGTTTTATGGAGATAGTGTCGAACACTAGCCTCGACGAGATCATATTAGATTGTTGTCTCCCCGATTATTTCGGAAAATCTTTTATCAACAATCATAAAACGATATTGGTGCAATCTGATATGGTCGTGATCAACGACGTTCCGACCACCGGAGTCACAACCTCTGTTCCACCCGGAGAGAAGCCGGAGAAATTCAACGGAGCCGATTTCAAACGATGGTAGCAGAAGATGCTGTTCTATCTGACAACGCTAAACCTCGTACGGTTTTTGCGTGAAGACCCGCCAGCCGCTAAGGAAGATGATTCCGATAGTAAGGCTGCTTGCGATGCATGGTTGCACGGAGATTTCCTGTGTCGTAATTACATTCTCAATGCATTGGACAACACGTTGTATAACGTGTATAGTCTGATAGAGACGGCGAAATCTTTGTGGGAATCACTAGAGAAGAAATACAAAATCGAAAATGTCGGTTTGAAGAAATTCATCGTCGGCCGGTTTCTGGATTTCAAAATGGTGGATTCCAAGAGTGTGACATCTCAAATCCAAGATATGCAACTGATATTGCATGATCTGGATGCCGAAGGCATGAAGCTGAACAAGTCGTTCAAAGTAGCCGCGGTAATTGAGAAACTCCCCCGTCGTGGAAGGATTTCAAAAATTACCTGAAGCATAAGCAAAAGGAGATGGGGCTTGAAGACCTGATCCTGAAGCTACGAATAGAGGAGGATAATCGAAGATTCTCTGACTCTAAAGGAACGAAGCGGACTATCGACGAGATGTCTAACCTGGCTGAGCCGAACACCAAAAAGCCGAAGCAATTCAAAAAGACTGCATTTTTAAATGGTGAGTTGGAAGAAGAAATCTATATGGAGCAACCCGAGGGGTTCATAGTTCCAGGAAAAGAGGAAAAGGTGTGCAGACTTGTTAAGTCGTTGTACGGACTAAAACAAGCGCCTAAACAATGGCACAAGAAATTTGACAAAATAATGCTGTCAAACGAATTCAAAATAAATGAATGTGACAAATGCATTTATGTCAAAGACACACCTAAAGGTTATATAATTGTCTGTCTATACGTAGACGATATGCTTATAATGGGTAGTGACCATGAGATAATCATGAGTACAAAAAAAATGTTGACCAGGAATTTCGATATGAATGATATGGGTCAAGCAGATGTTATATTGGGAATTAAAATTCTCAGGACGTCTGAGGGGATAGTTTTGACACAATCTCACTATGTAGAATCGGTGTTGAAGAAGTTCAATGCGTACGATTTCTCTACAGTAAAGACACCTATGGATCTAAGTCAACACTTAGCGAGAAACCAAGGTGAGCCCATATCACAATTAGAATATTCCCGGATAATAGGCAATTTGATGTATCTCACAAATTGCATACGTCTGGACATTGCCTGTGTGGTTAACAAACTAAGTTATTTTATAAGTAATCCAAACGACACCCATTGGAAAGCACTGATGCGAGTTCTTAGATATTTGAAATATACTATGAACTATGGATTACATTTCGAAAAATATCCCGCTGTCTTAGAGGGATATTGTGATGCTAATTGGATATCAAATACAAAAGATTCCAAATCCACTAGTGGATATGTATTCACAATTGGTGGAGGAGCGGTATATTGGAAATTTACTAAGCAGACGTGCATTGCTCGGTCAACTATGGAATCCGAGTTTATAGCACTAGACAAAGCAGCTGAAGAAGCTGAATGGCTGCGAAATTTCTTGGAAGATATTCCGAAATTTGGACAAAACACATGTCTGTAGTACTTATACATTGTGATAGTCAATCGGCGATTGGAAGGGCACGCAGTAGTATGTATAATGGTAAGTCACTACATATACTTCTTATACATAATAACATTAGTCTTTTGATCTCGAATGGAGTGATTGCAATCGACTATGTCAAGTCTAAAAATAATTTAGCAGATCCTCTTACGAAGGGGCTAAATCGAGATCAAGTATACTGCTCATCGAGAGGAATGAGATTAAAAATCTACAACTAAAATAAGCTAGTAACTCCAACCTTGTTGGTTTGGAGATCCCAAGATCTTGGTTCAATGGGACAACGAAGTTACAGAAGTTGAGTTACAACACACAAGATATATTATCTCTATCCCAGTCCTAGGATAAATATGTGTTGTCCTACCACATGTAGTGAGATTAAGCTTATGCTTTTAATGACTTCTATACCTTTATAAGGTGGAGTATGGTAGGATACTTTTGATAGAAGTGTCACCTATGTGAGTGTGAAGACAGGCCGCTTCAATGAAATACTCATGAATCCAAGATGATGTCCATGGCCAAAACGGAACCAACCATGAGAACCAAAAGTATGTGAGATAAGTCTTTGTGTGGGTGTTATTGTCTAAGTATACACAAAGCAATTTGGGCGATTCAAGACATCATGTTCCTTCTTGTGACCTAGTATGCTCGATAGCATTCCACTACGGACGGTTCAAAGCCACAAGCTACCTCTCCCGATGCATTGACTTATCGATTGGACTCTTGTAAAGTGTCAGCATGCATACACGTATTAATTTTCATTCATGTGGGGGATTGTTGAAAAAAATTGATTAATTTTCTCAATTATATGAATGAGAAATTAATATGGCTTAATCTAGATCGTTGGATTAAGATGGATAAATCTGGTTCATTCAAATGAAAGGGTATAAGTACCTTTTTAGATGGCTTAATCTTGATCATTGAAATCAAAATGAAAGGCTTAGATGCATCCAAATGAAGAGACATTATGTCTTTTGGGAAGGGATGCAATCTAGATCATCCATTTTTAATTGAATGGATGAGATTTGATTGAACCAAGAGGTGCCTCTATCCCTTCACAAGTATAAATAGAAACTCTTAGATGATGGAATTCACTCATTCACTCAAGTTCTCATCTCATCCATCCCATCTTCTGCATCCAGAGTCCAAAAAGCCTACGAGTAGGTTCGCCGGTCTCGGAATTTGTAGTGCTACTATTTCGAGACATTGTCGTTGTATCTTGGAAACGAATTGCTGCTATCCGTAAGCACCTGAGCGGAGCAATATCGTTTTATGGAGATAGTGTCGAACACTAGCCTCGACGAGATCATATCAGATTATTGTCTCTCCGATTATTTCGGAAAATCTTTTATCAACAATCGTAAAACGATATTGGTGCAATCTGATATGGCCGTGATCAACGACGTTCCGACCACCGGAGTCACAACCTCTGTTCCACCCGGAGAGAAGCCGGAGAAATTCAACGGAGCCAATTTCAAACGATGGCAGCAGAAGATGCTGTTCTATCTGACAACGCTAAACCTCGTACGGTTTTTGCGTGAAGACCCGCCAGCCGCTAAGGAAGATGATTCCAATAGTAAGGCTGCTTGCGATGCATGGTCGCACGGAGATTTCCTGTGCCGTAATTACATTCTCAATGCATTGGACAACACGTTGTATAACGTGTATAGTTTGATAGAGACGACGAAATCTCTGTGGGAATCACTAGAGAAAAAATACAAAACCGAAAATGCCGGTTTGAAGAAATTCATCGTCGGCTGGTTTCTGGATTTCAAAATGGTAGATTCCAAGAGTGTGACATCTCAAATCCAAGATATGCAACTGATATTGCATGATCTGGATGCCGAAGGCATGAAGCTGAACAAGTCGTTCAAAGTAGCTGCGGTAATTGAGAAACTCCCCTGTCGTGGAAGGATTTCAAAAATTACCTGAAGCATAAGCAAAAGGAGATGGGGCTTGAAGACCTGATCCTGAAGCTACGAATAGAGGAGGATAATCGAAGATTCTCCGACTCTAAAGGAACGAAGCGGACTATCGACGAGATGTCTAACCTGGCTGAGCCGAACACCAAAAAGCCGAAGCAATTCAAAAAGACTGCATTTTTAAATGGTGAGTTGGAAGAAGAAATCTATATGGAGCAACCCGAGGGGTTCATAGTTCCAGGAAAAGAGGAAAAGGTGTGCAGACTTGTTAAGTCGTTGTACGGACTAAAACAAGCGCCTAAACAATGGCACGAGAAATTTGACAAAATAATGCTGTCAAACGAATTCAAAATAAATGAATGTGACAAATGCATTTATGTCAAAGACACACCTAAAGGTTATATAATCGTCTGTCTATACGTAGACGATATGCTTATAATGGGTAGTGACCATGAGATAATCATGAGTACAAAGAAAATGTTGACCAAGAATTTCGATATGAATGATATGGGTCAAGCAGATGTTATATTGGGAATTAAAATTCTCAGGACGTCTGAGGGGATAGTTTTGACACAATCTCACTATTTAGAATTGGTGTTGAAGAAGTTCAATGCGTACGATCTCTCTACAGTAAAGACACCTATGGATCTAAGTCAACACTTAGCAAAAAATCAAGGTGAGCCCATATCACAATTAGAATATTCCCGGATAATAGGCAGTTTGATGTATCTCACAAATTGCATACGTCCGGACATTGCCTGTGTGGTTAACAAACTAAGTCGTTTTATAAGTAATCCAAACGACACCCATTGGAAAGCACTGATGCAAGTTCTTAGATATTTGAAATATACTATGAACTATGGATTACATTTCGGAAAATATCCCGCTGTCTTAGAGGGATATTGTGATGCTAATTGGATATCAAATACAAAAGATTCCAAATCCACTAGTGGATATGTATTCACAATTGGTGGAGGAGCGATATCTTGGAAATCCACTAAGCAAACGTGCATTGCTCGGTCAACTATGGAATCCGAGTTTATAGCACTAGACAAAGCAGCTGAAGAAGCTGAATGGCTGCGAAATTTCTTAGAAGATATTCCGAGCTGGACAAAACCTGTGTCTGCCGTACTTATACATTGTAATAGTCAATCGGCGATTGGAAGGGCACAGAGTAGTATGTATAATGGTAAGTCACGACATATACGTCGTAGACATAATACCATTAGGCAGTTGATCTCGAATGGAGTGATTGCAATCGACTATGTCAAGTCTAAAAATAATTTAGCAGATCCTCTTACGAAGGGGCTAAATCGAGATCAAGTATATTGCTCATCGAGAGGAATGAGATTAAAAATCTACAACTAAAATAATTGTAGCGGTAACCCAACCTTGTTAACTGGAGATCCCAAGATCTTGGTTCAATGGGACAACGGTTCTGAAGTTGAGTTCTGACACAAGATATATTATCTCTATCCCAGTCCTAGGATAAATATGTGCTGTCCTACCACATGTAGTGAGGTTAAGCTTATGCTTTTAATGACTTCTACACCTTTATAAGGTGGAGTATGGTAGGATACTCTTGATAGAAGTGTCACCTATGTGAGTGTGAAGACAGGTCGCTTCAATGAAACACTCATGAATCCAAGATGGTGTCCATGGCCAAAACGGAACCAACCATGAGAACCAAAAGTAGGTGAGATAAGTCTTTGTGTGGGTGTTATTGTCTAAGTATACACAAACAGCTGAGCAGTTCAAGACATCATGTTCACTGCGCAGCCTAGTATGCTCGATAGCATTCCACTACGGAAGGTTCAAAGCCACAAGCTACCTCTCCCGATGCATTGACTTATCGATTGGACGCTTGTAAAGTGTCAGCATGCATACACGTATTAATTTTCATTCATGTGGGGGATTGTTGAAAAAAATTGATTAATTTTCTCAATTATATGAATGAGAAATTAATATGGCTTAATCTAGATCGTTGGATTAAGATGGATAAATCTGGTTCATTCAAATGAAAGGGTATAAGTACCTTTTTGGATGACTTAATCTTGATCATTGAAATCAAAATGAAAGGCTTAGATGCATCCAAATGAAGAGACATTATGTCTTTTGGGAAGGGATGCAATCTAGATCATCCATTTTTAATTGAATGGATGAGATTTGATTGAACCAAGAGGTGTCTCTATCCCTTCACAAGTATAAATAGAAACTCTTAGATGATGGAATTCACTCATTCACTCAAGTTCTCATCTCATCCATCCCATCTTCTGCATCCAGAGTCCAAAAAGCCTACGAGTAGGTTCGCCGATCTCGGAATTTATAGTGCTACTATTCTGAGACATCGTCGTTGTATTTTGGAAACGAATTGCTGCTATCCGTAAGCACCTGAGCGGAGCAATATCGTTTTACGGAGATAGTGTTGAACACTAGTTGTTGGTGCAGGGGCACTAGATAATCGAACCTGTGTTTTGATTATGGCAAAGACACAAAGTTAAGTTTATATTGTTATCTCACGAGCTAAATCAAGTGTGCAGAAAAGTACTAAAGCTGGAGCTGAAGGCTAGCGACACCCGGAGGAAGCCGTGGTGGTCGGGCGACACTTGAGTGAATTCGGAGGGAGCCGAAGGAATCGAGTGGAAGGCCGGAAGCGAGAGCTACTATCGAGGTAAGCTCGTGTGAGTGAGAGATTGTAAGGTCGTGTCCTCTTTACGGGGACGACCGTAGGCGACGATTCGACTAAGACTTCCTGTGGAAGGTCTAGGTCGAGATCGGACGGTTAGAAACCGTCGTATTTATCATTTTCCGAGCTAATCTCTTACTGCAGGGAAGTGGCGGTGGCGATCATTCGCTGGACATTAGGACGATCCGATCATGATATCGATTGGTGATGAGATCATCGATCGTATCATCGATCGGCTGATGAAACATCGATCGGTGATGGCGGCGATTCGTTGGAAAAATTCATGATCCGTTCCGAAATAGGAGACAAATTCGAGGCTAAAGTCTATAAAAGGAGGAGGATTCATCTCAAATCACATCAATTATTCATCAAGTGCTCCTACGCCAACGCTTCAACACATGCTTGCCAGAAGCCGACGCTCAAGTTTTGATCTTCTTCTTAAACAGATTCAAGTAATATTTTTGATATTATATTCTGTATTTTTATCTTCATAACGAGGTGAGGTAGGCTTGTTGTCTCATCCTCGTATATTCGGTTTTTGTAATCGTTGTCTCCTACCTCCAACGAGGAGGAGACGTTTTAGTGCTTTGCCCTCCGTACGCGGTCTAGGACCGATAGGGCCTTGGAGTAGCAACCGCTGGGTTGTGAACCAAGTAAAATAAACGTGTTCATTTATTTTCCGCTGTGCTTACTTTGCGTATCGAACGAACGAAAAAGAAAAGATTTACGATCGCTATTCACCCCCCCCTCTAGCGACGCTTCTCGATCCAACAATAGTCTCGACGAGATCATATCAGATTGTTGTCTCCCTGATTATTTCGGAAAATCTTTTATCAACAGAAATATTAACCAGTTTTGAGTTAGCTTTATATAAAGAATGTGATCTTTATAAAAGAGAAGAACGTTCAATCGATTTTTCTCTCCATCGGACAAAGTATATGGGGCCGACTCTCTTGATTTGTAGAAGATCAAGCCCTTTGGTACTTCTTCCGTCTTCAGATCCGTTCGACGACGATATATTCGGATTCAAATGCATATTTATGTTTTCATTTACGTTTTCGTTTTGTTTCGCATATTTATTATAGATCATTTGATAAGATTATGTATTTAGATTGTTTTATTTTTTTTTCTTGAATACATATGTGAATGTATGATTCATTGAAGGATCCTATAAGAAAAAAGGCTAGAGAAAAAAAGAAAATTATTCTTTATGGTAAAAAAATAATAATCCTACTCGAGAGTCAACCTCAAGATTTATGAAACAAGAGAAAAATTATGATACAGAAAGAACAAATTTTATCACCAATTCGATAATGTCTATAAAATTTTTAAAAAAAAATCATTCACTCCGATGAAAAAAAAGGAAGAGAAAAAAAAATACAAGAGAGACAAAGAACGATAAAGTTTTATATGTCTGCTTCCCTTCAATTTTAAAAGAATAGTTTTGACGATAGATAATATAAAATTAATATAAATATGAAAATTAAAAAAATAATTATTAATTATAAAATAAAATTCATTTAAATATAAATTAATATATAATAGTTAATAGAGTCCCATAATCATAGTAAAATTTGATCATTGAGTCTTAGCTTTTTATTTATTCATCATTCTATCAATTCGCTAAGGATATCGATGATTTCTTTTTGTCCCTATGAGAATGACATGATGGTTAAGATATAACAGTATTTACAGAAGTGACATAGATCGATTTTCAAAAAAATATATATTTTTTTCTGAATTCAGATGACTCTATATGTTTTGATTACCACGTCAATATCTATAGAATTCTCTATGATTTATCTCTCTTACAATAATCGTGAGATAGATCAATAGAAATAGCTAGATTGATGATTTTAACTTTTTTTAACTAATGATCTCGACGACGATAAGTATGATACACTATTAATGCATTGCAAATATAATTTCTTTGGAAACACAGTTCAAGAAAAGAAAAAAAAACGACACTGTATGTATGACGATCACCAAACAATAAAGTAAACAATATCAAATCGAGACTAGAACAGTTGGACCATCTTTCCAACATACGGGATAATAGAGAATGTTGTTCATACGGAAATGAGCCGGTGGACACAGTTTATGGAGTTTACGAATGAGATAAAGATCAATTTCGAAAGAAATTAATTTTTTTTTTAAATTCAGATGACATTTATATTTCTTGGCTATCATGTAAGGTCTATAGAATTCTCCACGATTTATCTTTCTTATAATAATCGTGAGATAGATCGATGAGACAACTAGATTGATAAATTTTAATTTTTTACAAAAAAAAATAATAGAGAATGTTGTACGAGAGAATCACATGATTAATAAAATTATTAATTTTCAGAGACAATGAAATTTTTTGGAATACAAAATATTTCTTCTAATTTATTTATTTTATAATGATCGTAAAATCAATCGGCAGAGTTAAAAGACACGGATTTGATCTTATATCCCAAGAATAACAGAAAGAATATAAGATTGTAAAAATAACATTAAAAAAAAAAGAAGAAATAAAAAATCTCAAAAGCTTCCCACAAATTAATGACTGTAAATCCTATTTTGGCCGGTCGGGCTTCATCGGGGCTGCTGATCGGCGCCTTCACGTCGAAATCTCAGAACTTCCTCCGACGAGTTTGCCTTTGTCGCTGCTGCGGCGGCGACGGGACAACTCGAATCCTAATTTTTTTATCTCCGACGAATACTCGTCGTTGGTGATATGAAGCTCAATGCGGAGATCGGCCAGTGTCTCATCTTGAGACCAGGAAATCGAACCAGACGCGAAGAATCTTTGGAGAACAGAGCGAATGCCGTGCAGCTCCAGTTCATGTTCCTGCGTGCCTTTGCCTCCTCCTCCTCCTCCTCCTTCCTCGAACTCGTCGATCGCTCGCAATCTTTTGCCGTCGCCCTTTCTCGGTTGCTCCTCTGCTCTCAGTCTGCGCTTGACCATGGTGGAAAAGGTTTGGATTCGGAGCGCCCTGTCGACGGAAATCAAACAGCAGCACAGAATGATCTCGACCCGGACCGGAAGAAGGTTTATATAGTTGGGGAATTCTGTTTTAGGGAGGGAGAATTATCAGGGAACTGGCGCGCGCTCACTCGATCAAAAATGAGTTTAAATATTTTTGAGGTTCATAATTAGGGTTCAAATACATTCTAGACGGGAAGAAGCTCTGTTATTTCTTTAAATTTGGGTTCATATTTTCATGGTGTAACTTAAAAAAAAAAAAAAAGAAAGAAAGAAAGAAAGAAGTTGAGAATTGTTATTTAGTTAGATTTTTAAAATTTTGTGTTTATGTAATTAAATATTTCTTACTCATTGCCAATAATTTTAATACAATATTCTTAATTTGCAATCAATTTCTATCGTTAGTGCAATAAAAAATAAAAAATAAAAAAGAAAGCAAGTCGAGCAACATAGATTTAAGCCTTGCTCGCACGGTGTGACTTAAAATTATATTTGTTCCTCCGAAGATAACGTGATGGTTAAAATATAACGGTGCTTATAAAAATGACATGTGTTGATTTCGAAGGAGATTTAAAGTCTCTTCCTAAATTCAAACGATCTTACGTATCTTGATAACAACATCAAAATTCATAGGACTCCCTTGATTTACCTTCCTCATAATCGTCGTAGAATATACCGATAGAGATTGTCAGATTAACAACTCTAATCTTTTACAAAAAAAAATTATATTATATTTAACCATAACAATTAAATTGTATCTCGCTAAATAGAGTTGACGCCTAGACGGTATATATCATTTTAAATCCAATTATGACTTGAAATAGATAATTCGTTAAAAACATATTCTTAATCTTAACCGTGATATTTACAATTTATGATTCAGAAACATTAGTTACAATTTGATTCGTGATTTTGCACAAAATTATTATTTATATTTTATTTATTTTCAATAACATATTTAACAAATTTATAAATATGAAAATATAAAATATAAACTAATTTAAATTATCTATTTATTCACTTAGAATATAAAGAAATTAAAACCATGTTCCTTAATGTTTACGCTATTAAAATCTTTTATTTAATCTTTAAAAGTATATTTTTTATTATTTTAAATTTTTATGGAATCATCAAATAGTGTCTAAGATTCTTTATATAAAAGTATTTTCACTGTGCACAAGAGAGACGCTCACACTTGCAAATTGCACGCCCAACGTATATTCATCATCCGATCCTCTAAAATTTAAGGACTCAACTGTAATATTCATCCGATCGGACAATAAATAATAGAGACATTCACGAAACACAAATAAGTTATGTAGAAAATCATTCATATATATATATAGAAGAGGAAATGATCTACACAATTCATTTGTGAGCATTCATGAACACTTCTATTATCAATTACTATCCAACCACATTGTAGCTCAATCCTTAAACCCTAAAAGATAAGATAATGAATAATGAAGTTGTTCATGGATACTCACGGATGGATGGTATAAGGTTACATTCTTATATATATAGAGAATTGATCTCCTGTGCGTCGAAATTCTGCGCGCACGTGCGCTCCACCATCCGACCAATGCGCGGTGTCGGCGTCGTCGCCGTGCTGTCCGACCACCGTCGACCGCCATACCGGGCACGATCAACGCGCAACTCGCCGAGGGTCCGGCGGAGCTCGGCTTCCGGTCGATTAGCGTCCAGAATCCGACACAAAATGGTCAGAAATGACCAAATCACGCGGTCGATTGTGGCGCGGCCACTGTCGGCCGCAATTGGGCCGGATTCCAACCGAATCGCGGCCAGAATCCAGCGTCGCTTGCCGATCCGTCCGTCGTCGGATTCCGACCGCAATTCGGCCAAAATCCCATGGTGTGGCGGTCGAAATCGGGCGCCCTATTCTGGTGATCGATTTTGATCGCCATTCGACCGGTCGACGGCGGAATCGCGGCCGACCGAGTATAGTGGGCGGACCGGCTTCGGCTACCAATTCGTCCGTCGTCGGATTCCAATCGCATTGCGGTCGTAATTCGGCCCGATTGCGGTCGGCAGTGGTCGCGCCTCTACTGACTGCGTGATTTGGTCATTTTCGATCGTTTTGTGCCGGATTTCGGGCGCTAACCGGTAGAAAGCCGAGTTCGGACCGCCGACAAGTTGTGCCTCGATCGCGCCTGTCCGGCAGCAGGTGGTTGTCGGACGGCGCAGCGGCGACGCCGACACCACGCGTGAGTCGGACGATGGATCGCTTGGAGCGCACGAGCGCGTAGGATTTCGACACGCAAGACATCAGTTCTGTTTATATATATATATATAAGATATTCTTTGACAAATATATTATTAATTTTGTCACACAATTTAAATAATCTTTATAATCTTAATATTTAACAAATAAAAAATATAAAATAAAAGTAATAAATAATTTATTAGGAGAATTAAATGAGATTAAATTTAATAATAAAAAAAAGTAAAAGAGCCCTACGTTAAGTAAATTAAAAAAATTAATTTAAATGGATTAGTATAATAGTGATACGTTGAAAATTTTGTAACAAACAAATCAATTTATATTGAACTATATCATCAATATCATTAACATATTACAAATATTATTATATAAAAATTCTTATTTACAAATATTAAATTAATATTAATATTTTAAAATTATTAACCATTGGTTCGCCGGCTAAATTAAGCCTGACCCGATTTAGGTTCTTAGTTGGGTTTGATTTGGACCCAATCCATGGGTAAGTTTTATCATTCCACGATTCTATTTTTTATTATATCATTATCTACATAAAAATAAAATTTTATTTTATCATTATTAATCAAGTATTCTTTAATATTATAATTTTTATTTGATTTGTATATTTATAATAGTTTTACCTCTATCGCTTAATTAGAGTTTTTATAGTTCATCTAAGCACATAAGTTCAAGTATGTAGTCTTGATGGTGATGGGTGAAAGTCCAAACATTGAGGATTGACAATGGGAAAATCCAAGAGTGTGATTTTGGCAGTATAAGTCCAAGCATATAGTCTTAGCGACGTAAAGTCCAAATGGATCTTGGCAAGGAAGTCCAAGGGTGAGGTTTTGACAGTGTAAAGTTCAAGCATTGAGTCTTAGCAGCATAAGTCTAAATGAACTTTGACAAATGACCCAGTTAGCATGACATAGCCAAGGGAAACACCTAAAGGTTAACGCAAAGGATGAAGAGTCACAGACTCAAGGGATCTGAGAGGCGTGAGACTGATGGAGATGACTAGAAGGCTTAGGTCTAGGCAAAGGATGACCAATCAAGTATAAGGGGATTATACTTGGGTTAAACCTCATAGTTGAAATTTATCAGTCAACTGGGACTTTGTGTCAGTCGACTAGTTGAGTGTTCATCACTCGACAACCAAGTCAACTCCAAGCAGTCGACGGGGTCACTGGGATTATGACCAGTCGACGGATCGAGGAATCGACTGAGGCTTGACTACTCAACTATGCTCTGGCAATCGACTGTCAGTCGACTAATGGTATTGTAGCAATGCACAGATTATTGCGTAGTCGACTAAGCAATCGACTACTAGCTTGGCAGTCAACTGTTAGAAAGGACAACCGATTGCTAGGGTATGCATTGGAGTAATCCAACATGGATTAAGTTTGTTGTGAGATAACGACACTGTGACAGTCGACTATGAGATGCGAAATCAGCCCAATGCAGGTCATAAAAGGAATAGTTCATGAAGGATTTCGGCTAAGATTTTTTGGGCGATTTTGAAGCGAAGTGTTGGTGCATTTCAGGGTATTCAAAGGCTTCCAAATCAACCACAAGAGCTCTCAAGCAAAGATTGTTGTGTAAAATTTTCTTTACTTGTATTTCATTCCTTCTTTGTAATACTTTTGTATTTTCATTGTAAGGGCTTTCTCCACTTTCGACATATTGCCGAGAAGGAGAGAAGAGTATAATGGGTGTGGATCACTAGCTCGTCGTGGGGTAGGAACCGTAGGTTCCGAACCACGTAAAAATCTTAGTAATATGCGCGTATTGTATTTGTCTTTCATTTATACTTTATTTTGTCTTTGTTGCGCATTACTAATGATTGTAGACGAGCACGACATGATCGAGTGAAGAAATCGTAAAAATGTTATTCACCCCCCTCTAGCGAGACATCTGATCCCTAACAAATGGTATAAGAGCCCGGTGCGCTCAAAAGAAAAAGTCGAACCCATCAAGTGGTATCAGCGGGACGCTCTTCACCAGATTAACAACCGAGGGAGCACGCGCTAGAAGAAATGGAGTTTCAAGATAGATTGAGAGATGACATCATGGTTCCACCTTTCTTTGACTGTGAAAATTTTGTATATTGGAAAAGTAGAATGATGTATTTTCTAATGTGTTATTTTGATAATTGGATTAGCATTGTAGTAGGATTCGAAGCTCCAAAGGATAAGATGGGGAGAATGCTCAAGAAGAATAAGTGGACCAAAGAGCAAATCCTGAAATAAATAATAAGAAAACGAAAATGTTAGTTAATTTGTTACCTAACGATATTTTAACAAAGCTAGGAGAGTTTAGAGATGCTAAGGAATTGTAGATTAAGCTAGTCAAATTCCATGAAGAATCCTCATCAACTCAAGTAGAGGAGGAATACAAAGAATCAAGCTCATCATCTCAAGAGCTTGAGGAATCGAAAGTTGAGAAATGCTCAACATCTGAGGAAGAGGAGATTGAAGAAGTCTCCACTTCTAGGATTGAGGGGGAGGAGAGACCATACTCGATGTCGAATCTAGACCAAGAAGAGGAACTCTCTACCTCCGGAAGAAATGAAGAAGGAATCCACCATTCTCCTACGAATCAAGAAGGTAACTCATGCATGCTAAATAAAAATAAAAATCATATAACATGTTTTGAGTGTAAAAAAGTAGGACATTATAAGAGTAAATGCCGAAAAAGAGTCAAGAAGGCTCAATCGGCACCGAAAGCAAAGGAGAAAACCAAGAATATTATAACCCGAATTCATAAGAATAAGGAGTATATAGTGTGCTTCCGGTGTCAATAAAAGGGGCACTACGTGAGTCCATGTCCTAGGGGGTGCCATTCAACCAAGGACAAAGGAAGAGCTTCACATGTAGAGGGAGCTAAGGCAAACTCTAAGGTAATATTTAATAATGTTTCTACTTTATGTAGGCCCAAAAAGCATACTAATAATTTTTTTGCTATTGTTAATCATGAAAAGCATGTTAGAAAAAGTATTTTTTTGCTTAGGAGTTAAATCTTATGAATTTAAATCTAAGGGTAATTCTAGAATTGTTAGCTCTAAAACTATCCCACCTAAGGATTGAAAGATAGAGAAACTAGGCATTAATCCTAAGAAGACTAGACACATGCTTAAGAAGGTGAATGTCCAAAGAAAGAATGAAAATTCAAAATTTTGGCATTTGGAATTGAAAAATCAAACTTTGAGGACAAAGCTTGCGAAAATGGAAAAGACCCTTGAAAGGATGGAGAAAATGATTAATGGGTCAAATGGTCAAAATTTAGGAGTTAGGAGGCAAGGTGCATCCAAGGATAGGAAAGATTTGGTTACAAACCTAAGTTCAAGGAAGTCATGCCAACTTACCATAGTATTCCATTTGACTATGAAACTAACTCTAGGTTTAGGAAAGTCAAGGTCACAAGGAAAATTATCCCTAGAGTTAACCATGACAAGTGTCTAGTGGCTAAGATTTCGAAGAAACTTAGGAAAGCCAATAACAAGGTTACAAGGGAAGTTATCCCTAGGGTTAACCTTGAGAAGACTAAAATGATCAAGGCTTCGAAGCCTAGAAGGGTCATTAGGAAGGTATCTAGGGAAGTCATCCCTAGTAAATACCTTGTTAACCCAAGGAGCTCAAATAGATTTTAGGTTTCTAGGAGCGTGATTCCATCATGCTAGATGAGTTTAGAGTGTACTAACCTTAAATGGATAAGTAGTTAACTTAACCATGGTAGAGGTGACACTTTAGGACATTTTTAGAGTATTGTAATACTTTGAAAATGAGTTTAGAATTTAATCCTAAAAGATTTTTGGATGTGCCAATATAATTTATGAAATTTAAAAAGTCAATCAAAATTGGCACAAATTAGGTTAGAGTCAATGGTGTCCCTTTTTTTATTTTTAGTACATTTGAGAAATTGATTTATTATGATAAAATGGACATAATTCTAGAAAATGACAAATTTACTTTAAAACTTAGGTATTCTATATGTCACGCCCCGAGAGCATACCGAGCCGAAAATCAAACGGACGACATCTCCCCTGTACATGACAACATTTCGGGTTAATACAAGGCCCGTAGGCCCACAATAACAACAATATATATATATGAAAACAAAAACTACACAAGACACAGCGGAAACATACTACAATCTCACAAACGACAACACACAACATACCGGTATGACTAACACCGACTCAGGACACCATAATAAAACAAGAAAGGAAGAAAAGGGGTACAACATCAATAGTCACAACTACAATCATCACATAAAACAAATCCATAACGGAATACAAATGAGAACACCAAAAATCTGGACTCTCGGAGTTGAGAGGAGATGATGCCAGCCAGCAGTGCTCCAAGTCCATCACGAAGTCGGCTACCTGTTACCTGGGCGACAGAAAACCCAGGGTCCGTGGGGGGTGGTAAGTAAAACTCAGCAGGTAATAAAAAACATGTATATATGTAATATCACATGTATTTCAACGACATATCTAGATGTACAACAGGTATATCAGCATAGTAAATAAATACAAGCATATACCGTCTAACCAAATGAACAACGTAAATGCATATACCAAGTCTCATTACGCTATTTACTCGATCCAACCCAACATATATCCAACATATATATAACAGGAAGAGTAATACCAACACATAATCTACTCATGCTACAGGCAAAGGTATCTATGGTCTGTCCAACACATACTAATATCCGACACAACTGTATAACATATGCAAGAAACATGCATGAATATGATGTACAATCAAATGCAACAAACATAATACAATTAAATGCAACATCACAATAATCATATATATATAGACCACATCTATATATATATTGATCTCAACCATCCATATATATATATATATATACATGCATATATGTATATATATATATGCGCCATCGAATACACGTAATGCAAAGATGCATGGTCATGTCGGCTCATCCTAAAGCTACCACGACCCCAGTGTGGCCTCGGTGGCTCGAGCATGACAACTGTCCCAACTCAACACCAACCACTACTCTCGAGTGGCAGAGTGGACAGTATGATCGAGTAGCATATAAGCGTAAAGAGCAAGTTATACGATGGGGGTCCCTGCTGTTGGCCACTCCGACAGTCACTACCCATGAGTGGTCGAGTGCCACACACGCAGGACTACGACACTCAAATCCAACTACCACCGTCTATAGTGGTAGAGTGCGGCACCACAATGCTCTGCCCTCACACCGGTTACTCCTCGTATGAGTAACCGTGGAGGCAGGATGACTGGCGACACTCTCAACCACAAGGGAGACCTCGTCGCCAATGTGCATGCAAATGACATGAATGCAATGTCTCACATACAAACATCCACCATAGATTCTCTATTCTACAGAGAATCATACTAACCAGATCAATGCACTCTCTATCTTGCAGAGAGTCGTACTCAATTGATCATAATACTCTCTATCCTGTAGAGAGTCATACCAATCTAATCGACGCACTCTCTATCCTGTAGAGAGTCGTACTCAACTGATGGACACACTCTCTATCCTGCAGAGTGTCGTACTCATCTGATTATAACAAGCTAGGACCACCGATCCATAGCGATACCCTAAGTATCATTCCTCTGACCATTTACACAATACATGTTCGGTGGTAACATACAACCTAAGGGTACTAGAACTAACCCTAGGTTAAAGACATTATCTACCTATGGATGACCTTTTTGCCCAATGTACAATCAGGTTGTCATCCGGACTTTACTATTTGCACTTAACTTAAACAAATTCTAAGTTACTTGCATCACCTATATGTATAACTCCTAATCATGATAAAATAAACATGATATCAACAATGGAGTTAATAGCCAACGGTAAAGGATCAAGCATACGATAATAAGAGCAGGGTCAAGATAATATGAACACCTAACATGCTCATATCAATGACTAAATATGAACGCAATACATCTACCCGGACCAGATAGAAAATTACCCACCTTCTTTGTAGACACCAATCGTCTTCATGTCTGTGAATTCGCCTCGCATCCAAGTCATAATCTTCGCTTTAATCACAACCAACTTCATAATCCACTTATGGAAAACTGATCTGCCCACCCTTTTAACTGCAAATAAATCCCATGATAACAACCAAAATTTAATTATGGTTTATACACGGATCTAATTACCCTAGCAACACAATTGTGCAATCTTCAAGAATTAAACATCTAATGTATAACATACAATTTAAAGCTTACCTTCAACTATTGGTATCAGCCATGGCTTATCCAAAAGCACCTATCCAGAAACCATAACATCCACAACTTATACACCACTCTGAGCAGCCGTGTTCATGCTCCTCCCCAGCCAACTCCATCCATTCATCACCACCCCACGGCTTCACGCCTCCATTCCAGCACAATTCTCTCACGGTGAACAACATCCCAAGTGACACCATCAACAGAAACCATAGCCCATTACAACCCTTCAACCGAATGGAATTCACAGAACAACAGGGGAATTGAACTTGCTTACCAGAAATTGAAGCTTCATCGGCACTGGAAAAACCCCCGACAACAACCTTCCCTTGCTCCAGCTTCGATCGGGAAGAAACATCCCTCAATTCGAAGCACCTCCATTCCGAATTTCCCGGTGATACTCCTCCCCCACTTGCTCTGACTGCCACCACGGCTCCCGATTCCAACCGATCCTTGAACTCACAGGACGGAGGATTTGATTTGGCGTCGGCGTTGTCCATCGGCAGCGGAGGTCCAGCCCTAATCCTCGAGACCGGAGAGATCAAGAAGAAGAGACGCCGAGCACCTTGGATCAGCGAAGAGAGGAAGAAGCCGGCGGTGCTACCAGTGTGACACCGACGAAATCTGGAAGGTCGAAGACGCCATCGAAGAGGAGCGGCGGCGAGCGGCGGTGAGCGACGCGACGAGCGGCACGACATGCAACGACGAGCGGCGCAGCGTCTGGTGAGATGTGGAAAGGATCGCGAATGGGAAGAGGAGGAACGACGATCGGGATAAAGGGGAAACCGAAGGAAAGGATTCGACGTGCGAAGGAAAAGAAACGCTCGGGGAAGAAATAGAATCGACGGAAACGGAAGGAATCAGGTTAAATTAACCCATTTAATACATTAGAAGATAATCTAAACAGGCTTTACAAAAGCCTGTTCGTTTTATCCCCATGAAACATACATAAAACTTCCGTTTAAATCCAGAAAAATTTCTAAAAATTCCTAGAAAATTTTATAGGGTATTTTCCCAATTATCCAATGTTTTATTTTATTTTGATTTATTTTGTTTTCTGTGGTATTTTATATTCTCCCCCACTTATAAAAATTTGGTCCCCAAATTTCGTACTAACATGCAAAAATTACTTCAAGCAAGTTTCCGAAAGGACCACATACCTTCCTCAAGTGAACAGATGAGACTATTGAGCCCGGATAATATCTTCCAGCTCCCACATAGCCTCCTCATCGGTATGATGTTGTCATCCAACCTTTACGAGTCGAATGATCTTCATCCCACTACTATCGCTCCTTGCGACCCAGGCTCCAACCTGGAATCACCTCGTAAGTTGCATTAGACTGAGGTAGAATCGGAACCTCTTACAGAACATGGTCAGATCGCGTCACGTATTTCCTCAGCATATAAACATGAAATACGTTATGAACACCCGCAAGTGTCTGAGGTAAAGCCAATCGATAAGCTACACCTTCATAATCCACGACACAAGATCTGAATAGATCCTCCAACGTTTGAATGTCATGCCTAGACCGTTCATCTTTCTGCGGATGAAATGTTGCACTAAGCCGAAGCTCTGTGCCCATAGTCTGGTGCAGACTCTATCAAAATCGCGAGGTAAATCACGAATCTCTATCTGATTTGGTACTTAAAGTACCCCACGCAATCTGATAATCTTTCGGTAATACAACTCTACCGAATGATCCAATAAGTACGACCCACGAATAGAAAGGAAATGAGCTGATTTGGTCAGTCGATCCACACTCACCCAAATCACATCATGTCCTTTACGGGTCCTAGGCAATCCCGTAACATAATCAATCGTGATATGCTCCCACTTCCATTCCGAAATCGGAATTGTCTAGAGCAATCCAGCGAGTTCTTGATGTTTAGCCTTCACCTACTGGCGTACTAAACATCGAGCAGCAAAATCTGCTATAACTCTCTTTATACCATTCCACCAGTATAAACGTTTCAACTCTCGGTATATCTGAGTACCACCAAGGTATATAGCCCATCTCGAATGATGTGCTTTCTATAGCAACTCTTCCTTAAACACAGCAACTCCGGAAACCCACCATCCTTATCAGAGATGGGAATTATTTTCTCATAAGAGAAATCCATCAATCATCCAAGATACACTCCACACACACTGTAAGTGCATGAAAGACTATAGTAATCAATCTCCCTTGTTGCAATTATTGCAACTATTCGCGCTCCAGCAACTCCATTGTAGCTACCCAGTAGCTTGTTAAAATCCCATGAGCATTCCTTCTCCATACAACTATAAATCCAGATAATAACTACTAAAGTCATGTCATGTATATGACAGACTATCTCGTAGTTTCTTAACTGACGTAGACATAAGATGTGCCTCATTCAACTACATCGGAATCGTTCCGATCCCTGAAATGACGCATTTGCGTACATCATCCTTTTATCCACTCCGGAAGGTTTAACTAATACTCATGTAAAAGTTAACCGCCATCTAGGTCCTGTAAATTAGTTTCACCAGCTTCCAACTAAATAATTTCCAACATCGCCTTTGTCAAACAAGTCTGTGGTATAGTAATGCTATGACATTCTATCCACATCTACCGTACCAACCAAAACGTACAAGGCAAACCACCATCTACGGTGGTCGAGTGCGCAACTCCATCTACCACAATCAACAGTGGCCAGATTACGCAACTCCAACAACTACAAAAGGATTCAATCGTGTACAGGATACACGATTCTCAAATCCAGTGACGACTAAATCGTTAATTAGTCTAACAACCTAATCAAAACTCATAACAATTCATACCAAGTATGGAATTGTCGTCTTTACACACCTGCATCTCCTTTACTCTACGCTGATGATATATATTAATCATCACAATGACAATGATAATTGTATGACATCATGTCACTACAATATCAGTACTCCAGTCGTAAATCAACTCTAAAGTATACGCAGGTGTCCTTAGCTGATCTAAATAGATCATTTATCCATAACGAAGGATATTCATCACAATAACTACTGTATTCCATTATCGATAATCGATGCATACTTTCAAAGGTCCATCTCTCTTTCAACAAAGAGTTTCGGATCTTCTCAAGGAGGAATACTGGGACATATAAATATCCCCTCCAACATCTCCTATAATCACAACTTACGTTCTTCCTATTTCTATAGTGTTTAACAACACTGATTCCAACAACACTATCACTCAGTATGTGATCTTCGATACCAGAATTATTTTCGCAATCATTTCGATCGCCTACTCCACTTGCCTATGCAACGGCAAGCCTTGGAGTTCATCCGAAACTACATCCGAAGGCTCTCGGATTATATACACATCCAAGAGACATACCATACCATAATCTTAACAATTTGACCATCCGTAAGGATATGTCTATAG
This sequence comes from Wurfbainia villosa, assembly GCA_025175895.1. Classification (NCBI taxonomy): domain Eukaryota; kingdom Viridiplantae; phylum Streptophyta; class Magnoliopsida; order Zingiberales; family Zingiberaceae; genus Wurfbainia; species Wurfbainia villosa. The sequence continues at coordinate 77,084,496 of CM046006.1, read as the reverse complement.
TAAAGATATGTCTATCAAAGTCTAAGGGTATCCCTTGACTTCTTAATTATTGGTTCACTTCTCACCTGACGATAGAGATACCACCGACCCACCAGTCGATGTATAGAAACCTTACTAATCCGAACTAAGAATGTTCAAGACACAGATAACTGTAACTACAAGCATCTCTCAATATATTAACATTGAGGGTAAACTAAAGTAATACCCTGAATCATCAATTATCTATCGATCCGATCCCAAAGGCTCCATGCAGGTCTTGGCCTTTCTCCGAAGAGAATAAGATCAGATCCAACAGTCCGCGACAAAGCGGTCATATTTCTGCGATGAATGATCCGAGGATCATGCTAGATCATCTGATCACATTACTTAATCCTACGAGCTGCAACTAAAGATTACCGAATAGATACGACCATCGTCGTATTCTCTATCCTCTGTACTAAGCAAACCACATCTGAGGGTAACTGCTGAATCTTCTAAGATGTCTTCTGTTGATGCTGCTTCTGTGTTGAACTCTGCTGTCGAGATAGTGCATCACCTTCCCGGAATATCTCGGATAGTCTTCAACTGAGTCTTCAAAGTACATCTTCTCCACGGTACTGGTTGCTCCCAATAACAACAGCTAAATGGATCCAACGAATAATCTGACTTCGCGTGTCTTCGTGATCTGCACTGCACACACACAATCCCTTCGAAGTCCTTGTTCTGATTTTGCTGATATCCACGAGAATATCCTGATGATCTGCGGTTGGTCTTCTATAATCAGAAAATAGCTCAAGGCTTGTGACCCTGATCTTACTCCTTTTATCCAGCAGTCAGAGACTTCTAACTCTATTAAGTTGACCTGCAATATTTGCTTATCGGTCTCCAACTCTTAAACCCTTGTACGGAGTCATTTCTAAACTCCCGTCTCAATCCCACGTCTTCCGGTAAGATCTGGTAGAAGATCCCGTCATCTTAATCCAACAGTAAGCCAACAATCGTAGGTGGCTTAAAATATCCATTCATCTTCTTGAGTTATTAGGTGGTCGTAACCTCTGCAAGTCTCACGACCCTGCACAGTACACTATTACTAACCGATCGCCCTTTCTGGAAGCTCAAGAATTCCTTACAATGTGTCACTAAAAGTGACACGGGGAAATATTCCCTTTCAACATCACTAAACCATGATCAAGTGATATATTATTTCCCGAAGATTGTTTTCTGCATTTATCACCAAATACCGGCTTGACCCCGATAATGGTATGCAAATAACTCTACTTTCTCGGTATAACATGAGTTAAGTACTTAAAAATACTCTCAAAGTTATACAACTCAGGGATAAAATCCCTATGAAACATCGTAACCTAGCCTTCCGCTATCTGCATCACAAATAGTCTACAAGTCTGTTCATTACCCACAGGTAATGATCTGACTAGCACAGTTAGTGGAAATCTCTAAGACTGTAGTCTCTAATTTCCATAATAAATGTGACGACTTGGCCCCTGTTTTCCGACTCGGTATCAGTCGGCTCTCAAAGGTAAATCACCTTCTCGACACAGGTTCAAGACTCACAAACTTAACAGGTCGTTCCCGTGGTCAACTCATACCACGGTTACGAATAATAATCAACACACTACAGGTTATTCCCTGGTATAAGCATCTAAATGCATAATCAACATAACCAGGAGTATAAACCCTAAAGGTCACTCCGGTTGGTCGCCTCGGTGGACGACCCCTACTACAAGTCTACACAGGTGTCATAACTCTATTGTATACACCTACTGATCAAGTTTAGATAAATATCTACTAAACCATAAGTTATCAGGAATTCTTACCTCGTGCTGCTTGGAGCTCAGGCCGCTGTCCATCCCATCTCAGAAAACCCAAAATCGAATAAATCGACTCCCGAGAATACAAGACTCGACTCAAAAATAACATTGTATAGCATCGCAAAACCTTGGGCTCTAATACCACTAAAGTTGTCACACCCCGAGAGCATGCCAAGCCGAAAATCAAACGGACGGCATCTCCCCTGTACGTGGCAACATTTCGGGTTAATACAAGGCCCGTAGGCCCACAATAACAACAATATATATATATGAAAACAAAAACTACACAAGACACAGCGGAAACATACTATAATCTCACAAACGACAACACACAACATACCGGTATGACTAACACCGACTCAAGACACCATAATAAAATCAGAAAGGAAGAAAAGGGGTACAACATCAATAGTCACAACTACAATCATCACATAAAACAAATCCGTAACGGAATACAAATGAGAACATCAAAAATCCAGACTCTCGGAGTTGAGATGAGATGATGTCAGCCAACGGTGCTCCAAGTCCATCACGGCTACATTACAGGCGATGAAAACCTAGGGTCCGTGGGGTGGTGAGTAAAACTCGAGTAATAGAAAACATGTATATATGTAATATCACATGTATTTAACAACATAATCTAGATGTACAACGGGTATATCGGCATAGTAAATAAATACAAGCATATACCGTCTAATCGAATGAATAACATAAAATATGCAGACATACCGAGTACATTACGCTACTCGATCCAACTGAACATATATCCAACATATATATAGCAGGAAGAGTAATACCAACTAATAAGCTACTCATGCTACAGGTCAAGGTATCTATGATCTGTCCAACACATACCAGTATCCGACACAACTGTATAACATATGCAAGAAACATGCATGAATATGATGTACAATCAAATGCAGCAAACATAATACAATCAAATGCAACATCACAATAATCATATATATATAGACCGCATATATATATATATATATATATATATATATATATATATATATATATATCTATATATATCTATATATATATATATATATATATATATATATATATATATATATATATATATATATATATATATATATATATATATATACATGCATATATGTATATATATATATATATATGGTAATCTGGCGCCATCGAATCTGGCAATGCAGCATGCATGGTCATGTCGGCTCACCCTAAAGCTACCACGACCCCAGTGTAGCCTCGGTGGCTCGAGCATGACAACTGTTCCAACTCAACACCAACCACTACTCTCGAGTGGCCGAGTGGACAGTATGATCGAGTAGCATATAAGCGTAAAGAGCAAACTACACGATGGGGGTCCCTACTGTTGGCCACTCCGACAGTCACTACCCATGAGTGGTCGAGTGCCACACACGCAAGACTACGATACACAAATCCAACTACCACCGTCTATAGTGGTAGAGTGCGGCACCACAATGCTCTGCCCTCACACCGGTTACTCCTCCTATGAGTAACCGTGGAGGCAGGATGACTGGCGACACTCTCAACCACAAGGGAGACCTCGTCGCCAATGTGCATGCAAATGGCATGAATGCAATGTCTCACATACAAACATCCACCATAGATTCTCTATTCTACAGAGAATCATACTAACCAGATCAATGCACTCTCTATCCTGCAGAGAGTCGTACTCAATTGATCATAATACTCTCTATCCTATAGAGAGTCATACCAATCTAATAGACGCACTCTCTATCCTGTAGAGAGTCGTACTCAACTGATGGACACACTCTCTATCCTGCAGAGAGTCGTACTCATTTGATTATAACAAGCTAGGACCACCGATCCATAGCGATACCCTAAGTATCATTCCTCTGACCATTTACACAATACATGTTCGGTGGTAACATACAACCTAAGGGTACTAGAACTAACCCTAGGTTAAAGACATTATCTACCTACGGATGACCTTTTTGCCCAATGTACAATCAGGTTGTCATCTAGACTTTACTATTTGCACTTAACTTAAACAAATTCTAAGTTACTTGCATCACTATATGTATAACTCCTAATCATGATAAAATAAACATGATATCAGCAATGGAGTTAATAGCCAACGGTAAAGGATCAAGCATACGATAATAAGAGCAGGGTCAAGGTAATATGAACACCTAACATGCTCATATCAATGACTAAATATGAATGCAATACATCTACCCGGACCAGATAAAAAATTACCCACCTGCTTTGTAGACACCAATCGTCTTCATGTCTGCGAATTCGCCTCGCATCCAAGTCATAATCTTCGCTTCAATCACAACCAACTTCATAATCCACTTATGGAAAACTGATCTGCCCACCCTTTTAACTGCAAATAAATCCCATGATAACAACCAAAATTTAATTATGGTTTATACATGGATCTAATTACCCTAGCAACACAATTGTGCAATCTTCAAGAATTAAACATCTAATGTATAACATACAATTTAAAGCTTACCTTCAACTATTGGTATCAGCCATGGCTTATCCAAAAGCACCTATCCAGAAACCATAACATCCACAGCTTATACACCACTCTGAGCAGCCGTGTTCATGCTCCTCCCCAGCCAACTCCATCCATTCATCACCACCGACACAGCTTCACAGCCCCTCCATTCACGCACAATTCTCTCACAGCCGAACAACATCCGGCAACACCATCAACAGAAACCACAGCCCATTACAACCCTTCAACCGAATGGAATTCACAGAACAATAGGGGAATTGAACTTGCTTACCAGAAATTGAAGCTTCATCGACACTGGAAAAACCCCCGACAACAACCTTCCCTTGCTCCAGCTTCGATCGGGAAGAAACATCCCTCAATTCGAAGCACCTCCATTCCGAATTTCCCGGTGATACTCCTCCCCCACTTGCTCTGACTGCCACCACGGCTCCTGACTCCAACCGATCCTTGAACTCACGGGACGGAGGATTTGATTTGGCGTCGGCGTTGTCCATCACCAGCGGAGGTCCAGCCCTAATCCTCGAGACTGGAGAGATCAAGAAGAAGAGACGCCGAGCACCTTGGATCAGCGAAGAGAGGAAGAAGCCGGCGGTGCTACCAGTGTGACACCGACGAAATCTGGAAGGTCGAAGACGCCATCGAAGAGGAGCGACGGCGAGCGGCACGGCGAGCAGCGGCGAGCGACGCGACGAGCGGCGCGACATGCGACGACGAGCGACGCAGCGTCTGGTGAGATGTGGAAAGGGTCGCGAATGGGAAGAGGAGGAACGACGATCGGGATAAAGGGGAAACTGAAGGAAAGGATTCGGCGTGCGAAGGAAAAGAAACGCTCGGGGAAGAAATAGAATCGACGGAAACGGAAGGAATCGGGTTAAATTAACCCATTTAATACATTAGAAGATAATCTAAATAGGCTTTACAAAAGTCTGTTCGCTTTATCCCCATAAAACATACATAAAACTTCCGTTTAAATCCAGAAAAATTTCTAAAAATTCCTGGAAAATTTTATAGGGTATTTTCCCAATTATCCAACATTTTATTTTATTTTGTTTTATTTTTTTTTCCTGCGGTATTTTACACTATATCTTTGTATTTTATATATTTATCATGTTTTTTTTGTCATATATCATGTCATGACATCATGCTTCATATAATTATTTAAATGTCACGATCATATTTAGAGTAATATATGTCATGCTTGTGTTTATATTTAATTTTTAATGTCATGACATCATGATTCATTGACTATGCTTTAATTTATGCTATTATTTATGTCATAATCAGCATTCATGCTTTTAGGATAATTAAAATGAAGCGAAATTAAGGACAATAGCATGATTTGAAGTTCCATGATAAGGGAATCAAATAGAGTTGCCTAGATAAAATTCATGAAACCTTATATTAGGGAAGAACTTAAACCCACATATCACAAGAATTATAAATTAACATGTGTGTGTATTTATACACTCTAGACACATGTGAGATGTTAAGAAAATAAGTCAAGTTCAAGGTGCATAGATGTTACATTTAGATGGACTTAAACTCATAATATGATATTGATGAATCATGAGAAAAACTAATGTACAAGTCATGTACATGTAGCTTATAGACCATGGTTCAAAATAAAGTTTTAAAATCATTTTAGAAAATCTTGGTGAAGTCTATCTTTTGATAGAAATCACTATTGAACAAGTTGATACAAAATTAGACAAAAATATTGAAGTTTTCAATGGTTTTAAACTTTGTATCAATCTTAAAATTTAATGAGTATTTTTATATAAAATTATTTTTCACCCATTGTATTTCATGTAAATAATATACATATAAAATTTCAAGATTTTTAAAAATATTTATAATTACTTATGAATTTTCAAAATTCATTTCTGAAAGTCATTTTCTGTACATTGTAGAAATCAATTGACCGATGATAAGACAGTCGACTACTAAAGCTATTTTTTGCTAAACAAAGTTTGTTTAACCATGTATCAACTATTTTATATTACCCTAATGTCTAGTAACCCTAAGATAAGCTTTGGAAAGCATTAAAAGAGTGAAATAATCATTGTAAATAATTATGAGAGTTTTTAGGGTGGAGTATCGAATTTTAAGGGTGGTTAAAGTTCAAGTTTGAACTGTTACCTTTATTTTCGATGGTTTAAGTTTCCTATAGGCTTAGGAAATCTCCAAGAACATTGTTGGTGCAATAATCAAGGGAGAGCAAGTCTTTAGGAGGAGTGTGTCCATCAAGGGATGATGAATGCAATTTTGGTTACAAAGGGAAAGAAATGAGGGTTTAGGTACCTTCACTGTGGATTGTCTCTCATTTAGTGATATGAGACTTATCACTAGGAAGAGTGAAGGCATCCAAAATGATTTTGGACAAGGGGAAGAATGTAGGATCTTATAGGAGATGAAATATTGAAAACTTTGGTAGACTTTTTATTGAATGCAAAAGAGAGAAAAGTGAGATTTAAGTTAGATAACCCTTCACTATACTTTGGCATTGGAAAAGTTAAGTTGGGTTAGTCTTAGCCTAAGTAAAAGGTTTTATCAAACATTAAAAAGTCGAGATTGTTAGTGCAATAGGCTCTGGGTCATATTGACCAAACTCGAGTGAGACTCGAGTAGAGTTTTGATATTTGACAATGGGGTGACAATGAGTTTGACCATATGTTGACCATGTGACTAGTGGATGATTGGGATATCCAAAATCATATGGGGGAGATTATTTGAGGGAGATTGTTGGAGCAATCAACCTCGGAAGTCTAAGTTTCGATACTTAGTAAGGAAAGTCCAAATATAGATATTTGACAAGGGAAGTTTAAAGGTAAAGTCTTGACAATATAAATCCAAATGTGTAGTCTTGGTGACTTAAAGTCCAAATGAACTTTGGCAATTGGAAAGTCCACACATAGTCTTGACAATTGGAAAGTCCAAGTCATGAGTACTTGGCAATTAAAAGTCCAAGTTTGAAGTCTTAACAATATAAGTCCAAGTGTATAGTCTTGGCGATGAAAATCTAAGAATTAAGGTTTAACAATGGGAAAGTTCAAGAGTTTGGTTTTGACAGCATAAGTCCAAGCATGTAATCTTGGCGGTATAAAGTCCAAATGGATATTAACAAAGAAGTCCAAGGGTGAGATTTTGGTAACTTCAAGTTCAAGCACAGTGTCTTGTCAACATAAGTCCAAATGAATCTTGGCAAAAGACGCGGTTAATATGACATAGTCGATGGAAGCACCAGAAGGCTAACACGAAGGATGAAGAGTCGCAGACTCAAGGGATCCGAGAGGCGTAAGACTGACAGAGGTAACTAGAAGGCTTAGGTCTAGGCTAAGAGTGATCAATCAAGTATGAAAGGATCATACTTGAATTAAACCTCATGGTTAAGGTTTATCAGTCGATTGAGACTTTGGGTCAGTTGATTGGTCGAGTGTTCAGCAATCAAAAGCCGAGTTAATTTTGAGCAGTCAATTGGAATTATAACCAGTTACTGGTCAATGAGTCGACTGAGGCTCAACTGTCATGCCTCGAGAGCATACCGAGCCGAAATTCAAACGGACGACACCTCCCCTGTACGTGACAACATTTCGGGTTAATACAAGGTCCGTAGGCCCACAATAATAATAACATAACAAATAAAAACACAACAACATAACGAAATACAGCGGAAACTAATACAACGACATACCTATAACCCCACATATACAATACATCCACAACATGCATACCGGTATGACTAACACACCACAATCACATACAGTACATCGACAAAATTCGAATCTACAAGTCCACAACACAGTACACTACAAAAACTCCAAATACAATACACGACGGACGCAAAGCCCAAAACCAACACGGGAGCCTCGGAGGTGAGATGAGATGTCCGCCAGTGGTGCTCCAAGCTGTCACGAAGTCTTCTACCTGTTACCTAGGCGACAGAAAAACCCAGGGTCCGTGGGGGTGGTGAGTAAAACTCAGCAGGTAATAGAAAAATATGTATATATGTCATATCACATATATTTTCAACAACATACTCTAGAGGTACAACAGGTATATCAGCATAGTATATAAATACAAGCATATACCGTCTAACCAAATAAACAACATAAAAATGCAGACATACCTGAAGTCTGCTACGCTACTCCGATCCAACCTGAACATATATCCAACATATATATATATAACAGGAAGAGTAGATCAACTCACAATATACTCTAGCTACAGGTCAAGGTATCTAATGGTCTGTCCAACCTATACCAGTATCCGACACAATCGTATAACAAATGCAAGAAACATGCATGAATATGATGTATACCCAAATGCAACAATCATAGTACAATCAAATACAACATCACAATAATCATATATATATATAGACCGCATCTATATATATATTAATCTCAATCATCCATATATATATATACATGCATATATGTATATATATATGGTAATATGCAAAGCGCCATCAGATACGGTAATGCAGCATGCATGGTCATGCCTGCTCACCCCTACTAGCTACCACGACCCCAGTGTGGCCTAGGTGACACGACATGACAATTGTCCCAACTCACACCAACCACTGCTATAGAGTGGCCGAGTGGGCAGTATGATCAAGTAGCATATGAGCGTAAAGAGCTCGCTACACAATGGGGGTCCCTGCTGCTGGCCACTCCGACTAATACTACCAATGAGTGGTCGAGTACCACGCACCCAGGACAACTGCACGCAACTCCAACTACCACCGTCTATAGTGGTAGAGTGTGGCACAACAGATGCTCTGCCCTCACACCAGTTACTCCTCGAGGAGTGCTCTGGGAGACAAGATGACTGACGACTCTCTCAACCCCAAGGGAGACTATGTCGTCAGAATGCATGCATATGACATGAGTATGTTGTCACTCGTACAACCATCTACCACAAACTCTCTGTTCAACAAAGAGTCATACCCATCTAATCAATACACTCTCTATCCTGTAAAGAGTCGTACTCAACTGATCGACGGACTCTCTATCCTGCAGAGAGTCGTACTCAACTGATCATAACTCTCTCTCCAATAGAGAGTCGTACTCAACTGATCGACGCACTCTCTATCCAATAGAGAGTCGTACTCGACTTATCATAACTCTCTCTCCAATAGAGAGTCGTACTCAACTGATCGACGCACTCTCTATCCGATAGAGAGTCGTACTCGACTAATCATATCAAGCTGGGGCCACCGGTCCGCAGCGACATACTAATCACCCTTCACTTAACCATTACACAACTCATGGTTGGTAACAGTATGCAACATACGGGTATTGGAAATAAATCCTACATTTAGGACATTACCTACCCATAGATGATCTTTTTACCAATTTATAATTTAGGTCATCACCCGTACTGACATTTACACCCTACTAATCATTTAAGCCAATTTACATCACATCTATAACTCCTAAATCATGATAGGGTATATGTGATATCAACAATTGAGCATAAATAAATCCAACGATAAGATCAAGCATACGATAATAAGAGCAGGGTCAAGGTAATATGAACACCTAACATGCTCATATCAATGACTAAATCTGAATGCAATACATCTACCCGGACCAGGTAGGAAATTACCCACCTGTTATGTAGACTACATTGTCCGTCTTTACATCCGACATTCCGTCTCGTATCAACATCATGTACACAACATAGAACATACTTAAGTTCTATCATACATCGAATCATCAAATCCTACATCGATCATTATATCCAACTAATTCAACATTCTCCAACCTTAATCAGATTAAATTCACCGTATCATTCATGAGTCAATTCTAGCATCAACTATAAAGGTAACACATCCTACAACATAACAATACCAAATCAAAGTTTACCTTACAATTGTTGAAATCAACCATCACTTCTTGATCCTCATCAGATCTGAATCCCATAATAAAATTGGGAACCAATTCCAACTCTGATCCACCAACCCTACAAAGGTCCTGTTATATCACCATTCATTAACTTAATCAACGTACAAAACCTTACCTCTCACTAGATCAATCGACCATAGCTTCTTCTTTAATACAAGAGAAATCTGATCTGTACAGAATACTTGCATTGTGTTTAAATCCAATCTCAACTCTAATGTATTTTAGTACTTGCACAGAATCAAACCTATAAGCTGTGATTTATAGATCTGAACCCTTAAATCGTCAAGGAATAGAGCAACACCATTCTTCCCAATTACACAACATCACAGTCGAACCCACCTCAATCACCCTAACTCAAAGGAAACAGAGGAGAGTGATGGCAGTGCAAGGGGGTTCGCAGCTAGGCACGAGAATAGCAATCGATTATCGTTCTTGCGACGACAAGGTCAGCCCTCCCTAGCTTTGGCGATGAAGATGGTGATGGTAGCAACGGAACTAATCTTGCGACAAGAAGGAAAAGAGGCGATCGGTACTACGCTCCATCGAGAAGGCAGAAGCTCCGGCGAGGCCAAGTTCTCGGCGATCACAAGGATGGTTGCTGCAGAGATCGCGAGAAGAACAACAGTGGAAGGAGAAAAATCAACATCGAAAAGAAAATAGACCGAGCAGAGGAAGGCGCGATCGGCTGGAGGAGAAGAGTCGGTGAATCGTCTTGCCGATGAGGCAAGCGGCGATGGGCGGCAATGGCTCCACTCGCGGCGGCAGCGGCGCTATATGCGGCGGTCGTAAGGGAAGAGCGAGTGCACGCAGCCCTTGATAGGGCGGATCGGACCCAAGCATTCCTTCACGCTCGGTGGCGGCGAGGAGGCAACCTGCTTCGGTTGGATCAGCAGAGAAGAAGAGGCGACGGCGAGTGGGAAGGGTCAGATCCGGCGAAAATCAAGTGAGGATCGACTGGATTGGGCGGAGATCGGACTGGATCGGCACCGGCGGCGGTAGCAACTCACGGTGGCAGCGACAGCGGCGTGGCAACAGCAACTGGCGTGGCGGCTGGCTTGGGTCACCGGCGATCGAAGAGGATCTCGCGGCGGCAGCGGCGTGACAGCGCGCGAGGGAGAAGCCGGCGGCAGAGATGAAGAGAGGAATCACGAGGAAGAAAGGATCGGGAGGGGAATAGGAACGGCGCGATTGTGAAATAAGGGAAACGGCATAATATAAAGGTTTTTATTTAAATCCATTAATTCCTAGCAGATAGTCTAAACAGGCTTTACAAAAGCCTGTTTGCTTTATCCCCATGAAATATCCATAAAACTTCCGTTTAAATCCAGAAAAATTTCTAAAAATTTCTGAAAAATTCCACAAGATATTTTATCAATTACCGAGGAATATTTTTTTTCTCCGGTATTTTACATCAACTGCTCGACTGTGCTCTGGAAATCGACTGGGGGTTAGATCAGTCAACTTGCCTTGGTAGTCGACTGATAATACTGTAGCAATGCTCAAATTGTTGCGTAGTCGACTAGGCAATCGACTACTAGCTTGGCAGCCGATTGTTGGTAAGGGCAATCAATTATTAGGGTATATCCGTTAGAGTAATTCAACGTGGATTAAGTCTGTTGTAAGACAAAGACACTTTGGGCAGTCGACTGGTGCCTTTTGACAGTCGATTGCGAGGTGCGAAATTTGTCCGATGCATGCCATAAAAGAAGCAACTCGTAAAGGATTTCGGCTAAGGTTTCTAGGGCGATTTTAAAGCGAAGTACTAGTACATTTTAGAATCTTCAAAGGCTTCTAAAGCAACCACAAGAGCTCTCAAGCAAAGATTATTGTATAAAGTTTTTTTTATTTGTATTTCATTCCTTTTTTTTAATACTTTTGTATTTTCATTGTAAGTTCTTTGTAAGGGGTTTCTCCACCTCCGGCGTATTGCCGAGAATGAGAGAAGAGTATAGTGGGTGTGGATCACTAGCTCGCCATGGAGTAGGAACCGTCGGTTTCAAACCACGTAAAAACCTTGGTGTTGCGTGTGTATTGTATTTGTCTTTCGTTTATGCTTTATTTTATTTCCGTTGTGTATTACTAATAATTGTAGATGAGCATGACACGATCTAGCGAAGAAATCATAAAGACGTTATTCACTCTCCTTTAGCACGACGTCCAATCCCCAACAATAAGGATAGAGCGTGAAAATAAAATGGATATTGAGAATTGTTGAGAAGAATTTGGATACAAAATTAGGAACAAATAATTATCGAATGTGAAATAAAATAGTACTTTAGGGGACTAAGCCGTTAAATAATTTTGTCATTCCTCATTTATTAGTAACCACATTGGCGGGAGCAATTAATCCTTCATTCAGGGAAATGAATATCACTATGTATAGAAATTGATTATTCAAGGCTAATTTGAAAAGTCAAAATCTATGATTTGGAGAAGATATAACTCTTAACCTTAATTATACAGGACGATTACAATTTGCGATTCAAAATCATCTATTATGATTTGATTCACAATTAGGTGCAATTCAAAATTATTATTATTTATTTAAAAATTTAAAACTAAATATTTTTTAAAATAATAAAAAACTATACTTATTTAAATTATCTATGTATTCTTTCAAAATATAAGAGAATTAAAATCCACCGTTTACTTATCTTTTATCCTTATTATTTTATGAAGTGACATTCTCATTCTCATAGTGTTAACAAATTTAATATCAAATTTTTCTACATCATCATTGTTGGAAAGTTCCATTTCCTATATTTTTTTTAGCTCTTATTTAATAATCAAGTAATGTTTGTACTTTTAAAAAACATCAAGAGAAAGTAAATCGTTATTAATCGAATATATTACTTTCAAAATTAAATATTTATTCTACAATAAATGATTGACATCGGATAAATAAATTTTTTACTATTATGAAGAGGATAGAAAATTTGAATTTTGTACTATCATCACTTAAAAATATTGAAATCCAATTTTATTATCTATTTCATTAAAATAAAAAAATAAAATAATTTTTAAAATACTATTTAAAACTTGAAAATTTTCATAGATACTGATATTTTAAATTTCGAATACTAATATACATTTTAAATTATATTTTTTTATAAATATCATATAAATTATTTTTAATAGTTTATATAATATTAATAAAATTAAAAAAAGGAATAATTTTTTAATAAAATTAAATTATCTAATATATAATAGATAATCTTGGTTTTTTATTTGTTCATCGTTTCCTTTTACAAGATATTGTTAGAAAAGATTTCTCTTTAATTCGCTAGATCAATGTATTATTTGATATATAAAAGATGATGCATTCATTATAAACGTTTTTTATCGTCGGTCCCACAGCTAAATGAAAGAAGATAAATCACGATTGATCTTTGATCGTATCGATATCATACAAAGTAAAGAATAGACATCCTTGCAAATGCAAAGGATTAATCATTGTTCACTTGATTTATTTGTGCTATCCATCCGACTTTGCCGGTGAAGCCAGTATTAATGGATTACAAACATAATTTCTTTGGAAAACAGTTCAAGAAAATTAAAGAAAAAAAATGCACAGCAATATAGCAATATACGACGATAACCAAACATGAAAGTAAACTATATCAAATCGAGAATACACTAGTTGAACCATCTTTCCAATAGACAGGAACACAGAAAGAATATAAGATAGTAAAAATTTCCCACAAATTAATGACTGAATCATATTTTGGTCGGCCTTCATCGCGGCTGCTGATCGGTGCCTTCACATCGAAATCTCAGAACTTCCTCCGACGAGTTTGCTTTTGTCGCTGCTGCTGCGGCGGTAGGACAACTCGGATCCTATTTTTTTTAACTCCGACGAATACTCATCGTTGGTGATATGGAGCTCAATGCGGAGATCGGTCAGTATCTCTTCCTGAGACCAGGAAATCGAACCAGAGGCGAAGAATTTTTGGAGAACAGAGCGAATGTCGTGCAGCTCCAGTTCATGTTCCTGCGTGCCTTTGCCTCCTCCTCCTTCCTCGACCTCGTCGATCGCTCGCAATCTTTTGCCGCCGCCCTTTCTCGGATGCTCCTCTGCTCCCAGTTTGCGCTTGACCATGGTGGAAAAAGGTTTGGATTTTGAGCGCCCTGTCGATGGAAATCAAACAGCAGCGCAGAATGATCTCGACGGGGACCGGAAGAAGGTTTATATATAGCTGGGGAATTTCTGTTTCAGGGAGGAGAATTATCAGGGAACGGGCGCGCGCTCACTCCATCAAAAATGAATTCAAATTTATTTATTTTATTTATTTTTTAAACTCCATTAGCCGTTTTTTTCCCGCTATTTTCACTTCATGATTTGGTAAAAAAAATCTAGATATCCCATTTTAATTCATCCTCGATGAATTCAATATTTTTGAAATTCATATTTAAAATGATTATTTTCTTATTCTTTTCTCAAATTAAATCTAAAAAAAATTATGAAACCGTCACATTAACGATTTTCTCCGACTGTCCCTATTGATGAAGGAGATAAATCAAAATCTCAATTGGCAAGTATAAATAAAAGGGGTCAATCGAGAATCCAGAATGATAAATTTTTCGAAAATTGACTCCTGTCCATTACGAATAAATCTCTTTATACTTACCAACTAAATTAGCTCAGAGGCAAATTCAATCTAACGAAACAACGAGAGGAAAAGAGCTAGAAAGAGAGAAAATTATATTATTCACTCTGAATGGTAAAAGAATGATAATCCTCACTTACGGTCGACCTCAAAATTTACGAAAAGAGATAAATTATGCTACCAAAGAGTTTTTAGGCAAGAGGAATCACTAGACAAAAAAAATAGAAATTTCGCAATAAATTTTACGATGAATTTTGAATATAAATTCGTTGTAAAAATATTTTACAATGAAAAAATTTTCGTTGCAAATAAATCGTCGCAAAATTTTACAACGAAAAATATAAATTCGTTGTAAATTTTGTGACGAATAAATACTTCGTCGCAAAATTTATTGTAAATTAGTGACTAACTTTGCAACGAATACAAATTCGTTACAGATATTTACAACGAAAATTAGTTTTCATTGCACATATCTACGACGAAACAATTTTTCGTGGCAGATATTTGTAATGAAAATCAATTTTCGTCATAAATATTTGCCACAAAAATTATATTTCGTCGCAAATTTGGCAACAAAAAGTATATTCGTCGCAAATTTCGGTAAATACACATGATGCCTATTTTATTGGATTTTGCGATGAAAATAATTTCTATCGTCAAATCTACGATGAAAATAATTTTCGTCGCCAAATATACGATAAAAATATTTTTCGTTGTCAAATCTACAATGAAACATATGTTTTGTCACTAAATTAGCAACAAAAATTTATTTTGTCACCAAATCTACGACGAAAAAAAAAATTGTCGCCAAATCTGAAATAACCACCATGGATGTGGAATAATTAATTTGTAAAATAGAGATTTTGTGACGAATATTTTTTTCATCGTCAAATTTGCAACGAATTATATTTTTGTTGCAAAATTTGATCTATCAGTCAACTATCAACGACCATCAGTCAACTATCGATTCAAAAACATTCTATGACTTGCTACAGTATCACTAATCGATCAGCATCTTCCACTAGTCGACTGTTGGATCGCATCCTCTCTATCGAAGAGTATCAATCGATTGCTAATTTAGAATAGTCGACTGATACTCAATACTCAATCGATGGAGAGAAGAATTGTTCGTGCTCTATAATTAAAGCAATAAAAGATTTGAATAGCGCCATCATAAAAATTCCTCAAACTCATGAATGAGAACAATGTTTTGACCATTTACATTCTGCTTGGAGCAAGTTGGAGCAAGAAAGGAAGAACTACTTTGCTCTCTCATATGAAATATGTTTATCCTAAGCGAAAGTTGTCATACATTTAATTAAAAGAAACGATGTTGTACATGAACAGTCAATTCTTTTCCTGTATTTTATATGGCAGCTGTATGATTGATTTCCCAAACTTGATATCCATTTTCTAATACTGTAATACATCCAAAATTCCACTCCCCTTGTGTCACAAAAAGTAGCTCATATATCCAAGAAATACATTAATTTCATTTTTCCCTATTACTTGATGTGTATGGTTGAACTTGCACCTCCTTTCCAACCTTATCATTCTGATTAGTCAATAATCTTCACAGCAATAGAAATAAGAAAACGGAAGTTCCTCACCTAAAATCTGTGTAATGTTGCTGGATGTTGTCGATGTCAAGTCCCTTCAGCTTGACCACTGATTCCACATGATCCTTGAGACTCTGCATGCAGCTCCCTCATCCTGTAAATTAACCAAGAATTAGCAAAGATTAATCTCTCTTGTTCGATTGCAAGGATTCGAGTGAAATGATAAGTTCTTAATTATATTGTCATTTTATGAATACGATGAACTTATATATTCTATTCAACTTGATGGTAAACTGAATACAAGGCACATAAACCGATTACTGTCTCAACAAACTCTTTTATTAAACTAAGCAGAAATGACTATTTCAATTATTGTACAAAAGTCAGATTACCTTGCAATCTCAGCTCGTCTCTTGGCCTGCTCAGCTATCTCCAAAAGCTCACGGTGACTGTTCTTGTCCCCAAAGAGGGTTGAAGCTTCAGGCGGTTGGAGACCATGAAGTGTCCTCCCGTCCATAATCTTTCTTTGTGGTGAATGAAGTTTGTATAACATTAACATGACAATGTAGCAGATAAGAGTAACATAATCAGAATTAGTTGAATAAAGGGCTATTAGATGAGCACTACATACCTTATCAAAGAGAGAATCCAGGCCTTTCCACTTGAGTGGATTGCTGCCCGACCCCATCCACAGCCATAATCAAGATGCATGATCCAATATTAAGTAACCAATGAAGTCTTTTAGTTTGACGAATGGGTTTGCTTTCCCCATGTCCTTGTGAATATTGGATATTTTAATTATATTAAGCCCTTTAGATGTGTAGGAAGTGTCATCGTAAATGATTTTTAAGGGCAATTCAATTTAAAATATGATACCGCCGTTACCTCTTCTTTATGAAGAGCTCATAGGCAAGGCGCTACCCGAACCAATTAGAAGGTTCAGTGGAAGAAAAAGAGAGGAACGGGTCGGACGCAAACGCCTGAAATAATTGGTACGGAAAAGTTAGTGAGGGTAATCGATATAGCAAGGCGAAGAAGTACTTCGTTGGGAAATAGGCCAGAATCGGTTCGGCCACATAAGCCTAGAAGGCAAACGAGGCGGATAAAAATCGGTCCGGCCAACTAAGCCTAGAAGGCAAACGAGGCGGATAAGAATCGGTTCGACCAGATAAGCCTAGAAGGCAAACGGGGCGGATAAGAATTGGTCCGGCCAACTAAGCCTAGAAGGCAAACGGGGCGGATAAGAATCGGTTCGGCCAGATAAGCCTAGAAGGCAAATGGGGCGGATAAGAATCGGTCCGGCCAAATGAGCCTTAATACTATACTACCCGTGGGCTATAAACCTAAGTTAGTTTCGCCAGAAGTAGATAGTTGAGGGGGACAGACTAACCTAGTTCACTGAAATATGGATGAGGAGGTGGTATGTCACAGAAAGAGAGGTCCCCACATAATATTCCGAGGAGCCTTCGCCCCTCGTACCTGTAACAGAATTATTCTCCAGGTGGACGTGGTGGTCACGTGTACGATGGGGACCACCCGCGAGATAGTGATGGATCAGAGAAAGAGGATAAAAGGCAAGAGGAGAAGAGAAGGAAGGGGATCCGCAATCATTCCATCAGACACGAAACGAAGACGAAGGAGGAGAAGGAGGAGAGCTGTCATCACTTCGCCGGAGAAGAAGAGCAGCGACCCTGATCTTGAGTCGCACGTACTCTTTCTTGTATTTGTAACTAAACTGTAAGAGGTTTTCTCCTCCACCTCGTGAAGTTTCCTTTCCGTAAAGAAGGACATTCATAGTGGAAAGTGCTTGGGCATTGTCCCCGGTGAGAGAGTTCACCTCCGTGGAGTAGGAATACTCATTCCAAACCACGTTATATCTTGTGTTCCCGTTTCCGCTGTCTGTGTGGGTTTTGCGCTTCCTGACTTCGTCTTCTACATCTTTTTACTGTTGCGGCCTGTGAGAACCCCTCCAAAATCTCCCTTCGTGCCTTCGTCGCATCGAAAGGGGGTTGAAGGCGAATTTTCCTCACCGCATCAGTTGGCGCCGTCTGTGGGAACATTGAGCTGGACGTCGAGATGCAACCGGAAGAGATACAACAGCCCGCTGCCTCCGCAACGGAGGAGCGCCGCATCACCCTCCTACTATCACAGTTGAAGACCCTGATGGGCTGGCTTAGCTAGAGAAAGGAGAAGGACCGGATATCTGCATCCTCATTCCGGTGAACCTTCTTCCCGAGGCCCACCCTCAGAAATGCCTCCTCCATCTCGTACCGCCGTTAATGTGGAAGTAGTGTCTGGAGAAGGACTTGGGGGAAGAGCACCTCAGAACACTATGCCCTTAACCCAAACTCGAAGGGAAGAGCATGGCGAAAGTCAATCGACCAGACCTCGAGAAGTTTACGAGCCCAGTCCCTTTACCATGGATATCCTCTCTGAAGTACCCCCATCCTACTTCCGGAATCCTCAGATAGATAAGTATGATGGCTCAACGGATCCCGAAGAGCACCTATCGCAGTTCGACAGAGCAGCCTCGCTCCATTGTTATACCGATGCCCTCAAATGTCGAGTTTTCCGGACCACCTTAATCGGCTCGGCACAAAAATGGTTTAATACTTTGCCCCCGGGATCCATCACTTGTTTCGCTGATTTTCAAGGGATGTTCAGCCGGGAGTTTGCCAGTTGCAAAGTGTATAAGCATGACGCCTCTATCTTGATGCACATCACGCAAGGGCCCTCAGAATCGCTCAGAGGGTATCTTCACCGATTTACCTCTACAGCTAGGGGTATTCCTTCTGCCAGAACAGAATCTTTCAGAGTCGTCATTCCGCACGGACTGAATGAATGCCCCTTCCTCAGCTCCCTCTTGAGGCAACCTGCCAACAACTATGAGGAGCTGTTAAGTCGTGCGGAACAATTCATCCGCGAGGAGGAAGGACTGCAAGTGCGGAGAGCTGAACGTGCTGCCGCAGTAGTCCCGGTCGAAAGAACTCGTCCCGCTGCCCCTCAAGTACCCCCTCGTCGAGGTTATGTGCGACCCTTTCGACATGAGGCTCCTAGGCCTCGGCCATTGTTACAGAGCGCTCGTCCTGTACCGCCATTATAAATTATGGTCGCTGAAGCACTTCCTCCTGCAAGGACTTGGAAGGAGCGGGAGATGGAATTCTATGATCAGCAGAGTCTGCTGCAACGACCCTTAGGATATAGGGGGATCCCACGTAACCCCCCCCCCCCCCCCGGCCCCGCCCCATTCTTTTGCCAATATCATAAGGAATATGGCCACGCTAGTGGCCGATGCTTCAAGTTACAGGAGGAACTGGATCGCCTCCGAACCACATATCCGCAATTGCGGTTCCAGACGGGAGGACCAGCACGGCGAGGCCCCCGACCCGATGTAGCCCGTCCAGGGCCGTATAACCAACAACCTTAAGTCACTTTCCCCCAAACGCCGTCCCAGGAGGTTGTTTCTCAAGAAGGCCCATCAGGTGAGGGCCCCTCATCCAATCTAAATAACGCTCTCACACGGGGGGTTATCCATGTTATAGCCGGAGGACTCAGATGGGGACTCAATCGGGCACTAAGTCATACGCCTCATAGAGAGTTTGGTCATTATCATCGACCATACTGCATGCATCGCACCGCCTGCTTCATTCGGGTCAAGATCTACAAGGTGTCCTCGCCCCACACGATGCCTTAGTTATCAATATCCCTAGCCAATTACGGCGGCTAGGTCTTTGTCGACTTCGAAGCTCGTTAATATCCTTTTCGTGAGGCTTTGGATGATGCACTGAAATGCCCTAGAAGATGTGGCTACACCCCTCTTTGGAGTTCGCAGGGCATGTGGTCCACCCTACCAGGCAGATTTCCCTGCCCCTAACTCTGGGCATAAAGCCCAACCAGAAAACCAGTATTATACCTTTCCTCATTGTGGATGCTCCGTCCACTTATAATGCTATTCTTAATCGTCCTTTCCTTACTATCTTTTAGACGGTGGCTTCCCCGTACCACCAGAAGTTGAAATTCCCAGTTGGACCTGGTGGGAAATCTGAGAGAAGGGGAATGTAGGTCGCCATTTGTATTATGTACAAATGGTCCGGGATGACCAGAAGAAGGCCCGAACTGATGATCTCAAAGGCAAAACTATCATCATTTCGATGTCCGTGTTCTGGAAGAATCCCCAAAGCCAAAATAGAGGAAGGAGAGCTAGTGGAAATCGCTCGTGAAAGGCCACACGGTGATGCCTTGTTGGAAGACAAGGAGGAGCCGTGGCGCGCTGCAGGAGAATGAAGACATCTTTTCGGGAGAGGTGCATGATCTCACCGGATCGACTCGCGTGGTGAACACCATCTCAATATAACCGAGGAGCCCGACTGACCAGCCAATGAGCGGCGACATTTTGGACCTGAGAAGGACAAGGTCATAGCTGAAGAGGTGGAAAAACTGCTAAAGGCGGGTCATGTAAAGGAAATCCAGTTTACCGAGTGGGTTTCCAATGTAGTATTGGTCCCCAAGCCTTCTGGGCAGTGGAGGATGTGTATCGATTTTCGTGATTTGAATAAAGCGTGCCCTAAAGACTGCTACCCCTTATCTCGTATTGATCAGTTGGTAGATTCCACTGTAGGATATGAAGTGGTGTCCCTAATGGATGTATACCAAGGATACCATCAAATACCTTTGGCCAAAGAAGATCAAAAGAGGGTTAGCTTTGTGACGGCAGGAGAGTTATACGCTTATGTGGCGATGTCATTCGGATTAAAGAATGCAGGGGCCACCTATCAGCGCCTCATGGACAAGATTTTTGCGGAGCAGAAAGGGAAAAATGTGAAAGTCTACGTGGATGACATCTTAGTCAAATCAAAGATCACTCGGGATTTAGTCAAGGATTTAAATGAAACCTTCGCTACACTGAGACGGTTTAATATGAAGTTAAATCCTAGCAAATGCCTATTCGGGGTAAAAAGCGGTAAGTTCTTGGGGTACATAGTAACTGAGAAGGGGTTGCAAGCCAACCCTGAGAAGGTGCAGGCGCTGTGCAACATGAAATCACCCACTAACCTGCGAAAGACCCAGAAGTTTGTGGGCAAGATTGTTTCCTTATCCCGATTCATAGCCAGATCGGCGAACAAAGGGCTGCCTTTCTTCAAGATTCTGCGTAAGGCTACTAAATTTCAGTGGGACGATCAATGCGAGCAGGCTTTCCAAGAGTTGAAGAAATATTTGGCTGGACTCCCACTGTTAGCCAAACCAGTGGTCGGAGAACCGTTATGGATGTATTTGGCCGTCTCAGAGGGAGCTATTAGTTCGGTTTTATTGAAACAAGAAGGCTCTCACCAACAGCCTATTTATTATACCAACCATATTCTGAAGGGGGCTGAATTCCGTTATACAGAGCTAGAGAAGCTGACATATATTCTAGTGTTGACCGCCCGCAAATTGAGGTCGTACTTTCTGGCTCATCCCATCACTGTTCTAACTCACAGCGAATTGGGCAAGGTCGTCACTAAGCCCAATTTCTCCGGAAGATTGGCCAAATAGGTGGTAGAATTAAACGAATATGATATTCACTACCAACCCCGAACGGTTATCAAGGCTCAAGCGCTCGCTGATTTTCTAGCGGAGGTACCTTGTGGCCCGGAAGATGGTTCATCGACAAAAGAGGAAGGATCGGAAGCATGGAACATATTCGTAGACGGTTCTTCAGGATCTATGGGCAGCGGTGTCGGTGTTCTGTTAATTTCCCCTGATAAGGAGGAGACCCGCATAGATACCACAGGATATCGCATCCAATAATGAGGCGGAATATGAAGTCATTCTAAGCGGGGTTGCGGTGCTAAAGCGGTGGGGCTTCTTGATTGTAATTCATTGATTCCCGGTGGTGATATCACAACTTCAAGATTCTTTGCGGTTCGGGAGGAAAAGGCCGCCTGAAGTACTTGAAAGCTTTTGAGAAAGAAAAAGTTCAGTTTCAGCAAGTCCTCTTGAAGCAAATCCCACGGGAGAATAACGGGAAGGCAGATGAATTGGCTCGGGTGGCTAGCTCTATGGAAGGAGTGAAATCTTTGGAAACGGTCCATGTGGAAATCCCTACTTCCCTAGCGATATGTAATGTGGAGGAAGCCGCACCCGAACCAAACCTAATTCCTGATTGAAGGACTGACATCATAGCTTATTTACGGCATGGGAAGGTCCCTGAAGAAAAAGGAGCGGCATCTGCTTTAATGTGCTGAGCCAGACGGTTCACCCTCTTAAATGGAGACTTATACAAGACATCTTTCGGACGACCCTTATTGAAATGCTTAGGAAGTGAGGATGTTGAATGGGTACTCCGGGAGATTCATGAAGGTTGTTGCAGTAATCATCTAGGAGGGAGAGCTTTAGCAAGAAAGACCCTGTTAGCAGGATATTTTTGGTCTACTCTCCAACAGGATGTCATTCGTATAGTGCAAACTTGCCCAGCTTGTCAAAAGCATAGCAACCGGTCCGAACGGCCGGCTGAATTAATGAAAGTTGTGGTCGCTTCATGTCCTTTTGATCAATGAGGAATGAATATAGTGGGTCCGATGCCAGTGACACCTTTACAGAAGAAATTTTTATTTGTGGCTGTAGATTACTTCTCCAAATGGGTGGAAGCAGAGCCCCTGGCCAAAATTACCGAGAATACTATAATACAATTCTTATGGAAGAATATTGTCTGTCGATATGGTATTCCTCGGAGGATAGTTAGTGATAATGGACGTCAGTTCCAAGGCAAAAAGATTAAAGAATGGTGTCAAAGTCTCAACATTCAGCAAACTTTTACTTCAGTAGCCCACCCTCAAGCTAATGGTCAAGTTTAAGTCACTAATAGAATTCTCATTCAATGGTTGAAGACTAAATTGGGCAGTCAAAGGGGGAATTGGGTGGAAGAATTGCTCGGAATCTTGTGGGCCTACCGAACCACACCAAAAACTGCAACGGGAGAGACTCCTTCGATTTAGTATATGGGACTGATTATTCGGCCGAGGCCCTTTTAAGTAGCGCTCGGATAGGGGTGTACGAACCAGAGCAGAACCAACTTATCCGAAGCACTGAGTTGGACTTGGTGGAAGAAAAGCGGGAGATGGCACGGAGGCGAGCGGAGTTTTACAAGCGGAGAGTGCAGCAAGTCTTTAATAAGAAAGTGATGCCTCGAAGATTTCATGAGGGGAATTGGGTTTTGCGTAAAGTTAATCCCGCTGGAGATCCTGGAAAGTTAGCTCCAAACTGGGAAGGACCCTATAAATGCTTAGCAGCGTAGCGGTGACATATTATCTGAAAGATGACCAGGGCAAGGAACTTCCACGACCTTGGAACGTCATTCATTTAAAACTTTTTCACACTGTATGAGAAGTGGGGGATAGAAGAAGAGGAGTTGTAGGACTCCCGAAGGGGTGTACTTCCTAACTTGATTGTATTAGTCAGATGCAAAAGGAACCCGAATTTGATTAATGAGTCATTCACAATCGCGATACATTACCTCTAATAAACTTTGAAAAAGAGAAGAGATGGAAAGAGAGTTATGTTCCGAGATAATACATCAAGCTATAACTTAAACCTGTCAGGGGGATAGTGTCGAAAGTCGGCTTCCCAATTTAAAGAGAAAGTAGGATATGTCGGGGGAGGAAGTCCTTGATCAGCGTATTGTCGGACTGCTTCAGTAAACCCGTCTTGATATGTGGCGCGCAGCAGGATGATTAATCGCTCCTGCCGGTTCGGGCGGTCCGGGCGGTTCGGGCTTCGGTCTCGGTGGAGTCTATGACATTTCTCTTGGTGCTCCCGAAGGGCTCGGTGCATGTCACTATAGCGCCTGGATACTTCCATAATGGCGTCAGCCAAGACTGAAATATCGTCGGCTCGGGAAGTTTGATCCTGCTGTACAAGGTGCGTCATCTCCATCATGTTCTGACGCATGGAGGCCGAAATCCCCTCTACCGCTTCGGAGTAGGATCTGGTTCGGACAAGCTCAATGCTCAGTCTCTGGAGGGAGGTTTCTTGTCTGCGTAGACGGGCGTGAGCATGCACCATAGAATTTATGAGAGAGAAGTTTTCTTGTACCTCCTTGCACAGGCGAGTGCGGAGGTCCCCTATTTTATCCTCCGCTTTCTGGTATTAAACCTGGAGTCGAGCGATGGTGTCTGAGTCTTGTTGCTTCCCCTGAAAGAGTTCTGCTACCTGTTCTCAAAGGCAGGTCAATTCTTGAGAAGAGGAAGACTCCTTGTCAAGATGGGTCGGCTGAACCTCCCGCTGTAGTAAAAGTGATTCCACACCCGCTCGCTGTTGTTCTTGTAATGCTGCGATGGTATTGACATCTTTTTGAATTTGGTGGCGAGCTCACGCCAATTACTCGACATAGTTGCGATTGTTGCGGCGGAGTTGTTCCCGATTTTTGGGCGATCGCTAAATCCTCCTATGTCGCCGTTCGATTCGAAGCAGGCTCGGTGTTGGTGGAAGAGCGGTCCAACTCTTGGTAGTTGGTTAGGGGCACATCGTGGTTGTTGAAAAGAAGTTATTGATAAGAAAAATTAGAAAAGCGATTAGAAAAACATACCAAGTCGAGGCGTGGTGCGAGCCTTCCATGCGGGGATCAGTTCCTCTAAATTCAAGATCCAAGACTCAGGAGAACGGAAGAAGAAGGGACTACGATGACCCAAGGTAGAGGTTCACTCATCGGGGAAGAATGGGGGTGGTATCCATAGGTTGAGAAGGGGACGAAGAAGGAGCATTGGTCAGAAGGCTCACTATGGTAATAGTTAGGGGCAAAGAAGCGAGGCCGGGGCAAAATGTGCCAGTTGGCGAGGAGGTAGGCACGTCAGGAATGGTAGAAGGAAATTGGTTGGGCGAGGAATCCGGGGAGGACGATATGATGAGCATAGGGCTGGAGGAGCCTTCGATGGGAAGGCAAGAAGTAGAAGGACGTGGGCTAGTGTCGATAGGAGGTGAAGGGCTCTTCAGGCGAGAGGCAGAAGGGGAGATAGGCAATGGAGAATTGTCAATCACCATAGGTTCAAAAGTGGAGTTGCATTCAGGGGAAAAAGAAGGTAAGGATGCGCAAGCATCTATTGTTGGTTGACATGGAAGCATGCCTTCCATGGATTCATCTTTAGATTGTGATGAAGGAGAAGGTGTCTTCCGAACACTTACGGTGGATGGGGAAAAGGTAGGGGAGTTAGGGTTTGTAAGTAACAGAGGAAGAGAGGAGGGGATGGTTATTCCGGTTTCCTCTGGCATGGAGGTAATGAGGGTTTCGGGCGGAAGTGAAGAAGAAAGGCGAGACGAAGCAGGAGTGATGGCAATAGGGGAAGGTGAGGAGGAGGATGAAGCTGACGGCTGACCCTCGCCTCGCTTGAGGTGTGAGTAACGACTTGATATTTCTTGGAAGAAAGTGGAATGCATCTTGCTGGTCTGAGAATGAAGAAGGGAGGTGCTGAAATAGGGGATTGAGGCAACGGAAGATGGCGGCGGAAAGAGGAACAAACGAAGACGAAAAGGCGTAAGGAATGAAGGTAATAAAAGGGAAGACGAAGAATCCCCTATAAAAAGGGGGGAAGAATGGGCTTATAAGGATTATTGGGCTCCTCGTTTATAGAAAAGGAGACCCTAAGTGGAAGTAAAACGAGGATTTATTCTGCAGATGACCCATTATGTGTTGAAGCCCTCGCTTTCATAAGAAGGATGAAGATAGGAAGAACAGTGGTGTGAAAACATCACACTCTTTATGCTGAAGGCCTTTGAGCACTACATATTATTTTATCCCCGTGTGGTGGTGGAACGAAAGAACCGAGATTTCCTCGGTTATACATCATTTTTATCCCCGCAAAGCGGAAGAAATCCCCGTGCGGTGGTGGAACGGAAGAACCGAGATATTCTCGGTTATATATCATTTTTATTCCTGCGAAGCGGAAGAAATCCCCGTGTGGTGGTGGAACGGAAGAACCGAGATTTTCTCGGTTATACATTATTTTTATCCCCGCAAAGCGGAAGAAATCCCCGTGCGGTAGTGGAACGGAAGAACCGAGATTTCCTCAGTTATATATCATTTTTATCCCCGCAAAGCGGAAGAAATTCCCGTGTGGTGGTGGAACGGAAGAATCGAGATTTCCTCGGTTATACATCATTTTTATCCCCACGAAGCGGAAGAAATCCTCGTGCGGTGGTGGAACGGAAGAACCGAGATATCTTCGGTTATACATCATTTTTATCCCCGCAAAGCGGAAAAAATCCCCGTACGTTAGTGGAACGGAAGAACCGAGATTTCCTTGGTTATATATCATTTTTATCCCCGCAGAGCGGAAGAATATCCCCGTATGGTGGCGGAACGGAAGAACCGAGATATCCTCGGTTATACATCATTTTTATCCCCGCGAAGCGGAAGAATATCCCCGTGTAGTGGTGGAACGGAAGAACCGAGATTTCCTCGGTTATATATCATTTTTATCCCCGCGAAGCGGAAGGTGTAAGATATCGAAAAAAAAAAATAATAAATAAATAAATAAATAAATAAAATAAAATAATAATAATTGGTAATTAGGAAAATATCCTATGGAATTTTCCAAATATTTTCAGAAATTTATTTGGATATTTCTCTTAACATATGGGAAAAGATTAAATTATCTAGTTAATGGATTAATGGATTTAATTAACTCTATGTTTTAAATACCTAAACCTAGGTTTAGGTTTTATTAATCTTCCTCCATCTTTATTCATTTTTACCGCAACCTACCTATTCCCGAACGGTTCCTCACGCCGCACCCTTTTGATTCGCGATTCCCCTCTTCTCCGAATTCTTCTGCCGATCGAAACCTGCGATCCTTCTCTGCACGATCAAAATCGCCGTTCGAGCTCGCATCGCATCGCCACCTGCCGGCCAAAAACATCGCCGACCTCTCCCTCCTAGAGCTCGGTCTCTCTTGCGATCCTCTCGCCGGCGTGGCTCGACTCCATCCACCTTTCATTCCTTATCCTCACGGCGGTGGTGAGTGGCTGGGGACGGTCTCTGACAAGATAGGGGCGTGAGCTGAGGCGGTGGAAAATCGCGGCGAGTGTGTGCGTGCGCAGTGTCTCTCGATCTGTTGGTGCGGAGCGAAGTCTCTACCGAGCAAGGTAAGAGCTTGCTTTTGCCTTGGACGGGAGTTTAGGGCTATCGTGGATCGTCTTACTTGGTTGAGCTCGGTCTGTAATGGACAGTTGATCCGGAGCCAGAGAATAATGGATAGGAAGATGAATTGCGTCGGTGGTCGCCAGAGCAAGGGCAACTACCAATTTTTCCAAAGTGGACAAAGGAAGTGGGAAGGAAGGGCTGGAGTTTTCTAGATTTATCTTTATCTATAATTGCTAGATTATGGATGTATGATATATGGAGTGGGCTGTGAGTTGGGATTTTGTGAATTAGGTTGGCCGATTGAGTCGGTTGTGAAGTGGAGTGTGGGTTGGATGTGAAAGGATTGCCGATGGATTGGTATTGGCCGGAGCTTGGTAAGCTTGATCTATCTTCTCTTTTTATTAGCTGTAAATTGATAGATTATGGGATGTTGGCTGTGAGGTTTTGATTGGAGTGTTCAATGACTATGCATAGATGTGTGTATGATGGGTTGCTGATTTCGGTGTGAGGTTGATCGGTTCTGTAATTATTTATGGAGGATCGATTAGGTTAAATGAGATAACTAGGTCAATCTAGTTGATCGGGATTTTATTAAGCATTTGGGTTAATTGGTTTAAGTCCGAGATCGGCTTAGGATTTGATTTGACAGTGGATTGCATTTTTGTGCTTAACAATAGTTATGCTGTATGCAGGTTTCGGTCACGAGGCAGGATTACGGTCGTGACGATTTGGTTGTTTTCTCGAGCATTATATCAGGCGGGTACTTTGACTTATCTTTTAGATATAGTCAAGTTGATATGTTAGTTAGGATAGCATGCAATAATATTCATGTTTATATGCCTAGTATGTTTTTGTGCCTATTGATACATGCATTGGATAGGATATGATAATATCTCCCTGGTTTTATTTGGATCATAGTACTTGGATTAGGGATATGTACATACTGATTGTACATATTATTCGGATAGATATTTTGAGTAGGATTTACATGCTTTAGTATCATGCACCATCTTGCATGATTGCATCGGGTAGACGGTTCCATTATTGTTGAGCCCATGACGGTTATGACCTGCACACCCTGCCACTCATGGGTTAGTGGTACATCAGGAGGGTGTGTGCAGTTGCTCTGTCAGGCTCCGCTGGACCGCTCATGGGTAGCGACGAGGCGTGTAGTGAGGATCCCTCCTCCATCTATGACAGGAGATGAGAGCTTAGCTCCCCACTATGTTTGGGGCGGGAGGATAGGTGTACTCAATAAGATCCCGCCCACTCTCACTCGGGAAGCGATGATGGCGAGTGCCTGATTGTCATAGCCCTACCCACTCGGCTTCACCATCAGCGTGTGAAGCGGTGGTAGCGTCGAGGGTGACCATGTCATATACGGCATGCATTTTGCGGATTGCATTTGTATTGTGTTTCTTTGCATTATTGTATTGATGCCTTGGATGTTGCATATGATTTGTCATGCATCTGATTCATATTCTTATATGGTGATGACTTTATCTCTTATAGTAGGGCACATGCTCCTATATCGGTAGGAGACTCAGTGAGTCTGATCCTTTTGCATTTATTTCTTGCTTACCATATATATGAGGTATCTTGGCATGATTAGTATTGTTAGCTATTTCTTACTATTCATATCGACTAGTATCCGCTAAGTTCTTTGAACTTACCCGTAGTTTTATATTTATTTCGGGATGATCTTTGTCAGGAGAGTCCATTGTAATCCCCTCGGTTTTATTGGCTATTGGTTTGGATTTTGTATAGAGGATATGTATAGGTCTGATGTTGTGGTTATGTACTTATGGAAGTTTGGGAATAATTGTAGTGTCCTTATGGACTATTCAATTAGTTTGGTTGTATGTTCCTGCTCAGATGGCAGAAGGGGTACGTCTAGATGGTATAGACTGCATTTCTTTACTCTGATGGTTGGCCTGAGGCCTTATGATCTGCGTGTGTAGAGGTGTTGGTTCCGGTCGTGTTGACCGATGTATAGTAAGTGTAGGCCTTGTATAAAATTGGTATTGTCACCGTCTGAGGAGGTCTGCCGGATTTTAAATGCAGCGAGACTCCCTCGGCGTGACAATTTATTTGGTATCGAGCGTAGGTTTCGAGTTCCTTAGGGTCTTTGGGTTTATGGAGTTCGCCAAGTTTGGCGGAGTTAATTGGGTATTTTGGGTTATGCAGTTTGGATGATTTTATGTTTGAATTAGAGGTATTATGTGAGCGAGTCAATATGGGGATTTAAGCGGTGACAGGACATCTCAGACGATGAATTAAATAAATTCTAGAAAATTTCCTAGATTTAGTACATATTTATATTGGTTATCACGGTGATATCATGTTTTATCTAGTATTGTTTTAACTTTGATATCTGTTGGACAATTAGATTTTTTGGTTGCTGGTTTATAGATAGCATTTGGTTATAAATTGCTATTACTGCTATACGTAGCTTGTTATCATTGTGATATAAATGATAAGATGTATTGGTAGATGTTTACCTCTTAGGATTTGACTAGTATTAGGATTATTAGACTAGTTGAATAATATGACTAAGATGGATAAATTCGTAGAAGGTATGAGGACATGATTACATAGCTTATGTAGTTTAGAGTATATATAAGCATCTGATGCTTTATTTATATATTGCCTCGACTTTGTTCTGGCATTGACTTTGATCTGGCATGACCCTTTAGATATACCCTAATTAATTTATATTGATTGTCATTGGTATGACTATCTTATTAGACAACATGTTATATGTTTATGGTTATGAGTTTTTGCGGTGGATACCATGATTAAGACTAGTAGAAATAGAATAACTTAGATGAAGTTATTCTGTAGGAGCGGATCTCAGGAATGAAACAACATTAGTGGAACCCTAGGTGTTGGAACCCTAGGTGTAATAACCCGGATGTGCATATTAGTATATGTTTATACATTTACTATTTCAGCTGATATGGTGATCGGATTAGTAGAGGTCATATGATTAAGATGCGATTAATCCTTAGAGGGTATATAATGTTGTTTATATTTATCGGCTGTCAACAATATCACCCATTCGTGGTTGAGGAAAGTTACAGTAGAGTTTCCCTAAAGGGGCTTTTGTGTATTTGAGGTCGAATAGGTCTCCCATGTATGGTTGAGATAATCTACTGTAAGGGTATACTCTTGCGTTATTAGTTGAGTTGGTGATAATCGGACAGATAGCTACTTTACATCTTAAGTACCCACGAGATTTATTCGTGGTAGCATGTTGTAGCATGCATGATTGCACTGGTAGAACGGTATAATTTAGGCTTAACCCTCTTGACGGGCTTGATAGTAGATTTGTGGTCTTTATTAGCCTTGAAAGGCGTTTCCTGTTAGTTGGGATGAAACCCTATGATTACTCGTCTCGACGAGTTTATTAGTGGACATATGACTTTTATCGACCTTGATAACCGTTTATAGGAGAAGGGTTAGAACCTTAGACTAACCATCTGGAGGAATTTACTTATTAGTCGATGATCTTTATCGACTTTGGTAAACATTTGGTATTAGAGGTGTTGAAACCCTCGCTTGACCGCCTCAATGGGTTTAATTATAGATCGATGATCTTTGTCGACGTCAAGGGTCGTTTTATACTGGATGTATTGGATAACCCTAGGCTTAACAACCTAGGATAATCGACTGCTCACGCAACCTATTGGTGGTAGTACGCTAGTGCGTGCAGTTAATAATTAGATATTTATATACTGCTCGTTTACTCACGAGTCTCATTCGTGGTAGTATATAGTTGCGCATAGATCGTGTTGTTGATTGTCGGCTATGAGTACCGTTCGCGGTAGCTCATAGACAGTTCCCTTTTTGGTACGAGAGCCACGAGGCTTTGTCGTGGTATCGATGTATGCGCTTGTTGCAGTGGTTGGGTTTTACGGGTATATTTGTTATACCGCTGACCAGGATGGTAGTAGACTGATATTGGTACTCTGAGGGTTGGGTTACTTTAGTTTGTCCCCTGTGACTTCCATTATGTGCATTATGATTATGCACTATTGTCTATACATCCACAGAGTGGTTGTACTTATCCTCCTCATTTATCCTCTAGGTTAAGCGATGGAGGGCGTGTCATCATTGACCTACCTTGGAGTCGCTCGAGAGAGTTCCTTGCGTGCTTGTCCCCTGCATCGTCGAGATGCCGCTTTGTTTACTTTATTGGTATTGCATTTTATTTATGCACTTTGGATTTTTATAATTGGATTTGGGGTAGTAAAACTATTTTACTTTGATTGATATATGTTTAGTCGTGCATGCATGCAGTTATTGAAATACTTATATTTCTATAATTATTTTGAGGTTTTTACCAGATTTGGTCTATGGATTCTGGATATTGTCACTAAGGGGCTCCCTTGTCATTTGGATGACGGATATGCCCCCAGGACGTGACAATTTATTGGTTCTTGGTTTTGGTTTTTTGAGGATTTTATTTTCCTTGGATTTTGGGAGTTCTCGTGTTTTGAGACCAAGCAAGGTGAAGGATATCTCTGAGCTATAGGAAAAGTATTGTCTTTAGTAGTTCTTACTTTTGTGGCTAGGAAAACTATTGACTTAGTGAAATTGTCCCTACTGTGGTCGGGGAGATTCGATGCGTATTGATCTTGAGGAATCTAATGATGATTTGAGACGGATTCTTTAGAGGTGCCGGTGATGTCGAATTAGGAAGCTAGGAATATGACCGCTAGTCATCCATTTGAAGGTCAAGGTAAACCCTCGGAGAATATCAGTCTCGCTATTAGTGATTTGGTTATGGATAAGGCGTGTATGCCTATCTTTGGTTAAGGACGATGAAAGATCGTTTTACCTTATTAGAGGAGGTGTTGTATGGGATGTTTATCTGTCTAATATTTTTCCGGAAAAGATCCTAACTCTTTGTTAAAGAGAGATGAACCTTTGAGGTTATGCATCGATTATCGATGATAGAATGTAGTTGTAGAAGGAAATGAATATCCTTCATTATGGATAGAGGATCTATTTAGACCAGCTATGAGACACCTGTGTATACTCTAGGATTGATTTATGGCTATTGGTATGTTGATATTGTAGTGACATGGTGTCATACAATTATCATGGTTGTTGTGATGATTGTTATATCATAGAGTAAAGAGAATGCAGGTGTGTAGCGATGACAATTTCATACTTGGTATGAATTGTATGAGCGTTTGATTTTCCTATTAGACTTATTGACGACTTAGTCGTCCAGGGATTTGGGAAATCATGTATTCTGGACACGATTGGATTGGATCATTTGTGATGGTGGTAGTTGGAGTTGAGCACTCGGCCACCGTAGATGATGATTTTTGGTATTGATTTGATTATTACCATAGATATGGATAGGATGTTCTAGTGGTACTATACCTGTTGGTGATGGAATTTATTTGGTCTAAAGCTTGTGAAATTAGTTTCACTCGCAATGATTGACTTTTACACCGTGTTGTTTGATCATTCTCGGGTGGAAGGAAGGGTATTGTATGCGGATGCTGATGTTTGAAGAATGGGCGTTTATTTAGTTGATCGAGGCGTATCTCGTGTTTACGTCGAATGAGGAACTACGAGATGGGTTGTCATATATTTATGACGTGGACTTCGCAGTTATTATATTGTTTAGAAGAGGTGAGGAGCAGAAATGCTCATGGAGTTTTGGCTAGCTACTGGATAGCTACTATAGAGTAGCTGGAACACGAATGATTGTAACAAGGAAGTTTGGTCGCGATAGCCTCCCATGCACTTACAGAGTGTGTGGTGGAGTGGATTTTGGACGTTAGATGGACTACCGTCTCTAACTCCGAGGAGGATAATGGTTTTCGGAGTTGTATTAGTTTAAGGAACGGATGCTTCAGAAAATTCCGATTCCGGAATGGAAGTGGAAGCGTATTATTATAGATTTTGTGGTGAGTTTGCCTAGGACACATCAAGGCCATGACGCGATTTGGGTAGACGTTGACCAACTAACCAAATCAGCGCACTTCTTACCGATTCAGAAGACCGACTCTTAGGATCGCCAGAAGAGTTATGCAGATCGTAGACAGAGACCTTTGGAGTTCTCTGTTGGTGATCATGTATTCCTGCGAGTCTCACCCACGAAAGGGGTGAAGAGATTTGACCTTCGTAGTAAGCTAGCTCCTAGATACATTGGTTTGAGGTTTTGGAGAGCATCGGAGCAGTCGCTTACCGTCTAGGGCTACCACCGTTTTTGGCTGGTATCCAGGATGTGTTTCATGTGTTCATGCTGAGGAAGTATGTGTCAGATTCTACACATATTCTATCAGATATGTCAGGTTACATTCAACCTGATGCTACTTACGTAGAGGTTCCGGTACGGATTTTGGATTTCAAGGAACGACAGTTACGAATCAAGATAGTGCGGCTTGTCAAGGTCGGGTGGAGTCACCTCACAGATGAGGAGGCTATGTGGGAGCTTGAGGAAAAGATTCAAGCTCAGTACCCTACTTAGTACTTGATGTGTGGTTTTCCCTAAGTACTTGAGTTGAGCAGTGTGACATTGCTTGTTAGTACTTGAGTAGGAAATTTGGGGACCAAATTTTTATAAGTAGGGGAGAATGTAAGATATCGAAAAAAAAAAAAATAATAAATAAATAAATAAATAAATAAAATAAAATAATAATAATTGGTAATTAGGAAAATATCCTATGGAATTTTCCAAATATTTTCAGAAATTTATTTGGATATTTCTCTTAACATATGGGAAAAGATTAAATTATCTAGTTAATGGATTAATGGATTTAATTAACTCTATGTTTTAAATACCTAAACCTAGGTTTAGGTTTTATTAATCTTCCTCCATCTTTATTCATTTTTACCGCAACCTACCTATTCCCGAACGGTTCCTCACGCCGCACCCTTTTGATTCGCGATTCCCCTCTTCTCCGAATTCTTCTGCCGATCGAAACCTGCGATCCTTCTCTGCACGATCAAAATCGCTGCTCGAGCTCGCGCGCATCGCCACCTAAGCCCGCCAAAACATCGGCGACCTCTCCCTCCTAGAGCTCGGTCTCTCTTGCGATCCTCTCTGCCGCGACGTGGCTCGCCGACTCCATCCACCTTTCATTCCTTATCCTCACGGCAGGCGGTGGTCGGTGGCTGGGACGGTCTCTGCGGACAAGATAGGGCGGCGGTGAGCGGCTGGAAGCTGGCATCGGCGGCGAGTGTGTGCGTCTTGTGCAGTGTCTCGTCTGTTCGGTGCGGAAGCGACGTCTCTACCGAGCAAGGTAAGAGCTTGCTTTTGCCTTTGGGACGGGATTTTAGGGCTATCGTGGATCGTCTTCCTTGTTGAGCTAATGGACAGCTTGATCCGAGCGATGAATAATGGATAGGAAGAGGAATTGCGTCGGTGGTCGCGAGCAAGGGCAACGACCAATTTTCCAGTGGACAAAGGAAGTGGGAAGGAGGTCGCCGGAGTTTTCTAGATTTATCTATAATTGCTAGATTATGGATGTATGATATATGGAGTGGACTGTGAGTTGGGATTTTGTGAATTAGGTTGGCCGATTGAGTCGGTTGTGAAGTGGAGTGTGGGTTGGATGTGAAAGGATTGCCGATGGATTGGTATTGGCCGGAGCTTGGTAAGCTTGATATATCTTCTTTTTATTAGTAAATTGATAGATTATGGGATGTTTGGCGTGAGGTTTTGATTGGAGTGTTCAATGACTATGCATAGATGTGTGTATGATGGGTTCTTGATTTCTGTGAGGTTGATCGGTAATTATTTATGGAGGATCGATTAGGTTAAATGAGATAACTAGGTCAATCTAGTTGATCAGGATTTTATTAAGCATTTGGGTTAATTGGTTTAAGTCCGAGATCGGCTTAGGATTTGATTTGACAGTGGATTGCATTTTTGTGCTTAACAATAGTTATCTTTGTATCAGAGTTTTGATCGCGGCGTGATTACTGATCGTGACGATTTGGTTGTTTTCTCGAGCATTATATCGGTGGTACTTTGACTTATCTTTTAGATATAGTCAAGTTGATATGCTAGGTAGGATAGCAAACAATAATTTTCATGCTTAAATGCCTAGTATGATTTTGTGCCTATTGATACATGCATAGGATAGGAT
Organism: Wurfbainia villosa; assembly: GCA_025175895.1. Taxonomy (NCBI): domain Eukaryota; kingdom Viridiplantae; phylum Streptophyta; class Magnoliopsida; order Zingiberales; family Zingiberaceae; genus Wurfbainia; species Wurfbainia villosa. The sequence goes on along the minus strand of CM046006.1, from coordinate 77,048,883 downwards.
ATGATAATATCTCCCTGGTTTTATTTGGATCATAGTACTTGGATTAGGGATATGTACATACTGATTGTACATATTATTCGGATAGATATTTTGAGTAGGATTTACATGCTTTAGTATCATGCACCATCTTGCATGATTGCATCTTTGGTGACAGGTTCCATTATTGTTGAGCCCGACCCGATTACATGACCACACCGCCACTCATGGGTTAGTGGTACATCGGGAGGTGTGTCTGCGATTGCTCTGTCGAGCTCCAGACGCTCATGGTAGCGACGAGGCGGCGTGGTAGCGGCGAGGATCCCTCCTGCAGTCTATGACAGGAGATGAGAGCTTAGCTCCCCACTATGTTTGGGGCGGGAGGATAGGTGTACTCGGCAGCATCCTGTCCACTCGATCACTCGGGAAGCGATGATGGCGAGTGCACGATTGTCATAGCCCTACCCACTCGGCTTCACCATCAGCGTGTGAAGTGGTGGTAGCGTCGGGGTGACCATGTCATATACCGCATGCATTTTTGCACGGATTGCATTTGTATTGTGTTTGCTGCATTATTGTATTGATGCCTTGGATGTTGCATATGATTGTCATGCATACAGGATTCATATTCTTATATGGTGATGACTTTATCTCTTATAGTAGGGCACATGCTCCTATATCAGGGTAGGAGACTCAGGTGAGTACAGTCCTTTTGCATTTATTTCTTGCTTACCATATATATGAGATTGTACTGACATGATTAGTATTGTTAGCTATTTCTTACTATTCATATCGACTAGTATCCGCTAAGTTCTTTGAACTTACCCCGTGGTTTTATATTTATTTCAGGATGATGCTGTCAGGAGAGTCCAGCTGTCAATCCCCCTCGTCGAAATGAATAGGTTTTATTGGCTATTGGTTTGGATTTTGTATAGAGGATATGTATAGGTCCTGATGTTGTGGTTATGTACTTATGGAAGTTTGGGAATAATTGTGGTGTCCTTATGGACTATTCAATTAGTTTGGTTGTATGTTCCTGCTCAGATGGCAGAAGGGGTAAGTCTAGATGTTATAGATTTCATTTATTTACTATGATGGTTGGCCTGAGGCCTTATGATCTGCGTGTGTAGATGTTTTTGTTCCGGTCGTGTTGACCGATGTATAGTGGCCGTGTAGGCCTTGTATAAAAATTGGTATTGTCACCGTCTAGAGAGGTCTTGCCGGATTTTTAAATCTGGCGAGACTCCTCGGGCGTGTGAAGGAATCCCCGTGTGGTGGTGGAACGGAAGAACCGAGATTTCCTCGGTTATACATCATTTTTATCCCTACGAAGCGGAAGAAATCCCCGTGCGGTGGTGGAACGGAAGAACCGAGATTTCCTCGATTATACATCATTTTTATCCCTGCGAAGCGGAAGAAATCCCCGTGCGATGGTGGAACGAAAGAACCGAGATTTCCTCGGTTATATATCATTTTTATCCCCGCAAAGCGGAAGAAATTTCCGTGTGGTGGTGGAACGGAAGAACCGAGATTTCCTCGATTATACATCAATTTTATCCCCGCGAAGCGGAAGGAATCCCCGTGTGATAGTGGAACGGAAGAACCGAGATTTCCTCGGTTATACATCATTTTTATCCCCGCGAAGCGGAAGGAATCCCCGTGCGGTGGTGGAACGGAAGAACCGAGATATCCTCGGTTATACATCATTTTTATCCCCGCGAAGCGGAAGAATATCTCCGTGTGATGGTGGAACGGAAGAACCGAGATATCCTCGGTTATACATCATTTTTATCCCCGCGAAGCGGAAGAAATCCCCGTGCGGTGGTGGAACAGAATAACCGAGATATTCTCGGTTATACATCATTTTTATCCCCGTAAAGCGGAAGAAATCCCCGTGCGATAGTGGAACGGAAGAACCGAGATTTCCTCGATTATATATCATTTTTATCCCCACAAAGCGGAAGAAATCCCCGTGTGGTGGTGGAACGGAAGAACCGAGATTTCCTCGGTTATACATCATTTTTATCCCCGCGAAGCGGAAGGAATCCTCATGTGGTGGTGGAACGGAAGAATCGAGATTTCCTCGGTTATACATCATTTTTATCCCTGCGAAGCGGAAGAAATTCCCGTGCGGTGGTGGAACGGAAGAACCGAGATTTCCTCGGTTATACATCATTTTTATCCCTGCGAAGCGGAAGAAATCCCCGTGCGGTGGTGGAACGGAAGAACCGAGATTTCCTCGGTTATACATCATTTTTATCTCCGCGAAGCGGAAGAAATCCCCGTGCGGTAGTGGAACGGAAGAACTGAGATATCCTCGGTTATACATCATTTTTATCCCTGCGAAGCGGAAGAATATCCCCGTGTGATGGCGGAACGGAAGAACCGAGATATCCTCGGTTATACATCATTTTTATCCCCGCGAAGCGGAAGAATATCCCCGTGTGGTGGTGGAACGGAAGAACCGAGATTACCTCGGTTATATATCATTTTATCCCCGCGAAGCGGAAGAATATCCCCGTGTGGTGGCGGAACGGAAGAACTGAGATTTCCTCAGTTATATATCATTTTTATCCCCGCGAAGCGGAAGAAGTTGAACTTATTATTCAACTTTATATTATTTTATCCTCGTGTGGTGGCGGAGCGGAAGAACTGAGATTTCCTCAGTTATCTATCATGTTTGTCCCCGCGAAGCGGAAGAAGTTGAAGTCATTATTTAACTTTGTATTATTTTATTCCCGTGTAGTGGTAGAGCAGTAGAGTTGGCTCATTTAGCGACTATATTATTATATTCCCGGTAGGGTAAAGGGGCAGAAGAGCTGAAGTATACCCTCCGCTGTATATTATTTTTGTGTTGATATGAGGAAGGCACAATAGGGTATGATTTAAGAAATATAGGAAGAAGAAGACAAGCAGGAGAAGTTCATTGATTCGGAAAAATTACATATTCTAATTCCTTCACAAAGAGGAAATAGCAAAAGAAAACCCTTATATATATGTAGGGTATTATAGTTCCTTGTTGGGAAGAACCGACGGAGTCTCTTTGCGCGGTCGGGGTTGGCACAGTAATTACCGAAGGTAAGACTGCTGCAGGAAGATTTGCTTGGATAGCTACTTTTGGGACCCGATCAGTTGCTGACGCAAAGAGCGGTTACTGGCGGAAGCTTCCCTCAGCCGTTGTTGTAAGTACCTCACTTGCTCCTCCAGATTAGCTATATAGCGACGATCGTCAATCTTTTCTTCAGCAGAAGAGGAACTGCTGCCCTGTTCAGATATTCTGTCCATGGCGAAGGGAAGGAAAGGGAAAAGATGGAAGTTATACGGTAAGGGTTGGAAGTCTTTATAGCGATGAAGGAGAAGAACGCATTTATTCGCAGAAGAAATAGGGATAATAAATGCCAGTAAAGAAGGGGAAGTGCAAAGACAGTAGGTGAAGGGTCGCTGGTACAGTAATTATAAGTAAAGGGGTCCGAATCCCCGGGAGATGGTAAAAGAAAGTATGTTCAGGTCGGATTACAGTCTTTCTGAGGACAGAAATCTCACTTATACAGGAAAACGAAAAAAGCGAATATCAATTTCCTCCTTCATTTTTATTAACATATTTAAAATAGTTACATCAGTTAATCTATGAAGATTTTCTCTGATTACTCTTAACAGATGAAGCGTTAGAGGTCTCCTTGGGGGGGGGGAAGGCGCCAAAATGACCCTGAAGCGCTCGCCTTGAGCGGGAGGTATTGATGATGGACCTTCATCGAAAGGAGGAGGATGAACTCTCATCGGGGAGACTGGGAGGAAGGTCACAGCTGGTGGGAGTGGGGGAAGTTCGGCGGCCGGGATCTCATGTATTCCCATGTTAAAGGAGGGGTCCACACCCGATTGCGGAACGAGGGAAATGGTGCACGAAAAGACCTCTCTGTAGGAGGGGTTGGAGATGGAGTGTGAGGCGGAAAGAAGGGGCGGCGAGGTGGCGGTCGAGCGGGTCTCCGAATCTTCAATGTCTTCGGAAAACCAGTCCTGCAGCTCGAAAGATTCTGAATCTGAAGAAATTTCGATAGGGTGTCCCGCTGAAGCCATGAGAGTGAGATAGAAGGACGAAGACATGGAGGGTGATGATTTATAGTGGAAGGAAAGCGGCACAGAGTTCTTGGGAAGGGAAGAAGATGAAGAGAGATATCGTTTAAGGCGATAAGAGGATAGAGAAGATCAGACAAAGTGTAAAGTCATTTAAAGTGTTGCCCGAACCAAAATTGGGTGGGGTATGAATAATATCATTCGAGACCTTCCAAGTAAGTCTCTAAACCAACTAGATGATTGCGTCATACGACACGAGAAAAGAAATGACAGTATAAAAAGAGAAAAGCTTAAAGTTGGTTCAGAATTTCCGACCCGTAAGGAGACATGCAAGGATAATAACAAAAAGCTATGTTAACCAAATTTACTTTTTAGCATTAAGGAAAAAGTCATTACAAGGAAGAGAATGTTGGGAGTTACAATTCAAATAGTTCAGGAGGACACTTGGCTAGTGCATCTACAGGATTTAAGTAGCTGGTGTCCGTGCCAGGGGGCGGGTATCCTCGTTCGGCGTTTAGAGCCGAAGACCCATCAAAGCCTAATATGAACAGGTCTACCCCCTTCTTGACATATCGTCCCTTGAGATCAGCTTCCTGCTCCTTCAGCCGGTCCTGACATTTAGTCAGTTGGATTTGGCTCTCCGTTAGTTGGGCTGCCAAGGCATCCCTCTCGGTGGCTGCTTTTATAGCTTGCCGTCCCAAAGTTGACAGGGCTTCGGAGTGTTCTTTCTGAAGAGCAGACTATTGCCGAGCCGTTGTCGATAGAGTTTGAGGCTTGGCAAGATTTCCTGGTGGCTTCCCAGGCTTGGCGCTCCAGTCGAAGCAGTCGGCGTTCTTGCTGGAGCTGTTCGATAGCAGTCGAAGAATCAACGGCTTGAATCATAGCGTCCTCAAGATGCCCCTTATATTCTTTTAGTTCATAGGCGAGGATCTCCACCTGCTGCAATTCACTGGATTGGAAGAAGATTCGCTGTTCGAGTTCTTCATTTTTTCGCTGTAGCTCCTCCTTTTCGCTTTGGATCAGGGCCAATTACGTTATCACATCTTCACATTGGCCCCTCAGGTCAGCTTCCTTCGCCTCTCTCTCGCTTAATTGTCGAACGAGCTTTTTCTGTTGCGTTATAGAGGCGAAGTGGCGTGTCTCTACACTGGATTGGAACTGAGCCAGTTGGACTACCATTTTGTCGTATTGGGATAAGGCCTAGAAGAAGGAAAGCAACATCAGTATATGCTGACACATAGAGACGTATAGTAAAGAGGAGAAAGAGATAGTAGATACCTCAGCCAGCAATTTGCTCACTTGTTCACAAGGGCCTTGTATGCCCGATTGGTTGAAGAATTTTACCTCCGAAGGATGACGAATCTTCAGCAAGGACCCCAATGTGGCCTTCGGGGGAATGAGAAGGGGAAGATCCTCTCCTTCGGAGGGAAGTGTGGGTCTGACGCGCTGAAGAGGGGTAGGAGAAGCAAGTGTGTCGGAGGGGATAGGAGCAGAAAGGGACTCGGTACGAGAAGGTAAGGGAGAATTATGTGCAGAAGGGGATGAATTGGGAGAATGGGAGGGAGAGTCCCCTCCTTGAGGAGATGAAGAGGGGATGGATAAGGTACTGTCTCCTCTTCTCAGTTCGTAGATGGTTAGAGATCGCGAACCAGGCCGATCAGAAGAAGAGGGGGGAAGAGCGGATGAACTCCGGGCTCCTTTCTTAGCGAGCCGCAGTTTCTTCTGAGGAGATGGAGCTGCTACCGATTTACCTCTCTTGGTTGAGGCCTTCTTTTTCTTGGCAGCCTCAATCGCCTCTCCTTCTACCAAAGCTTCCTGCATTAGATTATCTGCAAAATGTATTGGTGAGAAAGATGAATAATGTAGGAAGAAAATTATATTGCAAGATAAGTATCATCCTACCTACAGCAACCGAGGTCGTCGAAGGTAAAGGGGATAGTCCAAAGTGGCTTAAAAGGGGAGTCTTTATCAGATGATTTGAACAGTAGTGTGACTCTCCTAATATTCTATAAACTTCTGGGAAAGGACATTTGGTCCTCATTTCCCGGAAGGAAGGCAGCTCGGGAAGGTCTACCTTCCAGGTATCGGAATAAGGTAAAGATGCTGGAAACTATACAAAAAAATATAATTCTTCTCATCCCTTATGGGAAGTAGGCAGGTTCACTAGGAATTGGCAGTCTGGGCGGCTAGATAGATAAAAAAGACCTGCCTTGGAGGATTTCAATTGAAAGAAGCAATGGAATATTTCAGGGGTTAAAGAGAGGTTTAGGTGTTGAAACACTATATGGGCTCCCGACAGAATCCGAAAGGAATTGGGGGTGAATTGGTTCAGGGGTAGTCCATAGAAGTCTAAAATGTCTAAATAGATAGCAAGTGCTGGTAGGGACAGACCGTTAAGAAACTGTTCAGAGAAGAAGCAAGTCAGACCAGGAGGAGGATGATTTGGTCGGTGCATCTTGGTCGTAAAGCAGCATTTTAAGGAAGGGTCTATAAACCTGTCCTTAAGGTTACAGAAATAATGGTCGCGGTCTAGTTGGGTTATGGTATGCTCATACCACACAGGGGAAGGGATGGTCTTAGGGGTCATAGGTATAAAGCAGGACAGAGCACTTACTTAGGGGATTAGAAGAATAACGTATAAGGAGGAGAGGGGTGGGTCGCTAGAACGCCGCCGGTGAAAGTCGCAGGAGAGAAGAAGTTGAAGAGACGGTATTGTTGGGCACACTAAGTAATACCTAAAAGAAAAAGGCGGAGGTTTATATAGGGTTTTTGTGACGATTCGATTATAGGAGAGAAAAAGGAAAAGCGGGGCCCATGGGCTCATTAGGCCGCCTCAAGTATATGCTGAAAAGCTTTAAGAAAGGAGTAAATTTGAATTAATAAAGCCAAGGATGGAGTAGGGACCTTATATAGTTGGAAAGTCAAGCTTATAACTTCGCTTGACTATTTTTTGGGGTTGACTAATGATACCGCCGTTATCTCTTCTTTATGAAGAGTTCATAGGCAAGGCGCTACCCGAACCAATTAGAGGGTTCAGTGGAAGAAAAAGAGAGGAACGGGTCAGGCGCAAGCGCCTAAAATAATTGGTACGGGAAAGTTAGTGAGGGTAATCGATATAGCAAGGCGAAGAAGTACTTCGTTGGGAAATAGGTCAGAATCGGTTCGGCCACATAAGCCTAGAAGGCAAACGGGACGGATAAGAATCGGTCCGGCCAACTAAGCCTAGAAGGCAAACGGGGCGGATAAGAATCGGTTCAGCCAGATAAGCCTAGAAGGCAAACGGGGCGAATAAGAATCGGTCCGGCCAACTAAGCCTAGAAGGCAAACGGGGCGGATAAGAATCGGTCCGACCAGATAAGCCTAGAAGGCAAACGGGGCGGATAAGAATCGGTCCGGCCAAATAAGCCTAGAAGGCAAACGGGGCGGATAAGAATCGGTCCGGTCAAATGAGCCTTAAGGCTATACTACCCGTGGGCTATAAACCTAAGTTAGTTTCGCCAGAAGTAGATGGTTGAGGGGGACAGACTAACCTAGTTCACTGAAATATGGATGAGGAGGTGGTATGTAACAGAAAGAGAGATCCCCACATAATATTCCGAGGAGCCTTCGTCCCTCATACCTGTAACAGAATTATTCTCCAGGTGGACGTGGTGGCCACGTGTACGATGGGGACCACCCGCGAGATAGTGATGGATCAGAGAAGGAGGATAAAAGGCAAGAGGAGAAGAGAAGGAAGGGGATCCGCAATCATTCCATCAGACGCGAAACGAAGACGCAGGAGGAGAGCTGTCATCACTTCGCCGGAGAAGAAGAGCAGCGACCCTGATCTTGAGTCGCACGTACTCTTTCTTGTATTTGTAACTAAACTGTAAAAGGTTTTCTCCTCCACCTCGGGAAGTTTCCTTTCCGTAAAGAAGGACATTTATAGTGGAAAGTGCTTGGGTATTGTCCCCGGTGAGAGAGCTCACCTCCGTAGAGTAGGAATACTCATTCCGAACCACGTTATATCTTGTGTTCCTATTTCCGCTGTCTGTGTGGGTTTTGCGCTTCCTGACTTCGTCTTCTACATCCTTTTACTGTTGCGGCCTGTGAGAACCCCCTCCCCCCCCAAAAGCTTCCTTCGTGCCTTCGTCGCATCGAAAGGGGGTTGAAGGCGAATTTTCCTCGCCGCATCAAAATATATAGGTAGTAATCTGACAATACAACTCTTAGAATTCTATATATTTTGGCTAACATGTAATCAGGTCATAAGTAACCTATAGATTATAGCTAATACAAATTTGAAGAATCAAACCATGGACAGTCCACTTCCTGCAACATTGGGGGTCTAAAATGGGAAGAATGAAGGTCTCACAATGGCTAAAGACATCGAGCAAGCATACATCAGTCACTCTACAAACCTCTAATACTAATAAATAAATCAGTCATTCTAAGAATGCACCTCAGTTTCTTACTTTTAAGCTCAGGGAACATGTAATGGAAGGTTTTTCTAATGATTAATTTGATCAAACAGAGAAAAACCATAATTCATAAGACTAAAGGACTTATCATTATCTCCCATCAACTATAGCAAATAAATCAAGAAAAAATATGAATAATTATGAACATAAATGGATTAAATTCAAACACAAAAAAAAAATAGAAATAATTTTCATGTCGGTACATTGTAGTTATAGAGGTATAAAAAATTAAACAGTAAAAGGATTTACATGAAAAAAGGCAACTTAATCGAACTTGATAAAACAAAATCTCAAAGATGATTATAACCTGAATATGGGCAACAGTATCAGCTACAGTAATCCTCAGCCCTTCCTCGTGCTTCCTCATCATCCATTAATAGAGCTTTTCCTGCACACTGAGGATTAAAGCAATATTTAAGCATTTAACAAACATAAGTTTTTTTTTTCTTTTTACAGTAGAAACGGAGTCCATCTTCTCAAACCACGGAAAGGTTTTTTATTGGAAGAAATTGAACAGGTGAACTACTATATATATATATGCACAATGCGATCCTTTAAGTTATCATAGAAGGTATATCGGTGTCAATGGCATATGCCTATAAGCAAAGTAATGTCACTGACAAATAAAAGCACCTACAGTCGAGTGTATCCTCAACAATTTTTTAGTAGCATATTCTTATCGCATTGGCAAAGGGATGCGCAATGAGATGAAACATCTTTGTCACTTTGTTTTACTAGATGAAGACACCTAATAATAAAGTGAAATCAAAGGAATTTGGTGAGAGATGACATGGAAGGAAATATCGTAGAGGTGGGTAAGAAAGAGAAGGTCTAACCAAAGTGTGGCGCTCTTCGGCCGGGAAAGAGACCTTCTGTTGGTTCATGGCTTGCGTATAGAGCTGCGAGAGCGGGTTGGCAGTGCAGCAGAAGGTGGAATACATCGCCCAATAATCCACCTCGTCGAGCTGCGTCGCCTCTGTCGTTCGCTTCTTGGACATGATACCTAGGCGCAAAAGACCCGAAAGGCTACCAGCGAGCGATTTATTTATACTTATTTATAAATTAAGATTAAATTAATAAAATTTTAAATAAACAAATAAGTTTAATTTAAGAGCTTTATAATATTTAAATAAATTTTAATCGAGTTTGATACCCATTAAACAAGCTCAATTCAAGTTCAAGCCAAGCTCAAGCTCAAGAAAAAAAATATCAAGTCAAGCTTAAACAAATTTTTCAATAGCTTAGTTAATTTTAGGCTTGGCTCGGTTCGGCTCGGCTTGATTATCTTATCAAATAAGTCTGAACATTACAAAACTTGACTTGGCTTGGCTCGTTTACAGCCCTAGTTACAACTCTAAAAAGTTGTAACAAATTTTATATTCGTTGTTAATTTTTTGATGAATTTTAAATTTATCATAAATTCTGCGACGATAATATTTCATCGTAGAATTTATTGGAATATTTACAATAAATTTTAAATTCATTGTAAAATTTACGACGCAACGAATTCTATTTTCGTAACAAAGTTTACAATGAATTTCATTTTCATTGCAAAATCTATAATGAATATAAAATTCGTCGTCAAATCTACGACGAATAGTAAATCTGTTGTAAAATTTTACGTTGGATGACGTTTTCCCTCTTGCGCCAACCATCGCATTTTTTCAAAAATTTATTAAAAATCTATGTCGAATGTGAAATCCATCACAAAATTAATATTGTGTGACGAATCCATTTTCGTTGCAAAGTTTACAACGATTTTGATTTTTCATTGTAAATTTGGCGAAGATAATTATATTCGTCATAAATTTTGTAATAGATTTTGTGATAAAAATTGATTTATTACAAAATCTGAGACGAATAAATAATTTATTACTATTTTTATGACAAAATATTTTTTATTACTAATTTTGTTATTGATTTTTAATGATTTAATAATTCGTTGTCAAATACATTATAAATTTATAATAAATTTTTTTCGTTGTATCATTATTTTAATATATTTTTTAATGAATAAACTCTCTAAGTGAATGAAATTCAAAGGAATCGAGTTTTTAAATTTATTACCTGAGTACCAACTCGATTATATCTATAAAAATTAAAAAATTATTCATTCTCTCGAATGACAAGAAGAGGAAGAGAAAAAATACAAGAGGGATAGTGAGCGACGAGGTTTTATATGTTTGCTTCCCTTCAATTTTAGAAGAATAAATAAAAAATTATTATAAATATAAAAAATAAATAAATTTAATTAGTAATTATAAAATTAAATTAAATTAAATATAAATAAATATATAATAGTTAATAGAGTCTCAAGAATTCATGCAATCGGTCATATCTAACGAAATAAAATTTCATCTAATTCTTAGCTTTTTATTTATTCATCGTTTCCTCGATTCGGTAACGATCTCGATGATACGTATGAATTTAAACACTATTAATGCATTACAAATATAATTTCTTTGAAAACACAATTCAAGAAAAGAAAAAAAAGAAACAACACTGTACCATGATCATCAAATATTAAAGTAAATTATATCAAATCCAGACCACCAGACCAATTGGACAATCTTTTCGATAGACAAGATAACATAAAAAAAAGTTAGTGATTAATATGGAAGAATAAAATTGTTTAAAAGAGTGAAGATTATAAAAAATTTTGAAATATCTATTCTTTCGCTATCTTAATTTTTAATTGGATAAAATACTCCTCCTAATTTATTTCTTTATAATGATTATAAAACTAATCTATAGAACGACGAATTTCATTAATTGTTCCGAAGATAACAGAAACAATATAAGATAATAAAAATAACATTGAAAAAAAAAAAGGGGAAAGAAATTCTCAAAAGTTTCCCACAAATTAATGACTATAAATCATAGTTTTGGTCGGCCGGGCTTCATCGCGGCCGCTGACGGGCGCCTTCACATCGAACTCTCAGAACTTTCTCCGACGAGTTTGTCTTTGTCGCTGCTGCTGCGGCGGCGACGGCGGGACAACTCGGATCCTATTTTTTTAATCTCCGACAAATACTCATCGTTCGTGATATGGAGCTCAATGCGGAGATCGGTCAGTATCTCTTCCTGAGACCAAGAAATCGAACCAGAGGCGAAGAATCTTTGGAGAACAGAGCGAATGCCGTGCAACTTCAGTTCATATTCCTGCGTTCCTTTGCCTCCTCCTCCTCCTGCTCCTCCTTCCTCGACCTCGTCGATCGCTCGCAATCTTTTGCCGCCGCCCTTTCTCGGCTGCTCCTCTGCTCCCAGTTTGCGCTTGACCATGGTGGAAAAAGGTTTGGATTTTGAGCGCCCTGTCGATGGAAATCAAACAGCAGCGCAGAATGATCTCGACGGGGACCGGAAGAAGGTTTATATATAGCTGGGGAATTCTGTTTCAGGGAGGAGAATTATCAAGGAACCGGCGCGCGCTCACTCCATCAAAAATGAATTCAAATCTATTTATTTTATTTATTTATTTTTAAAAACTCCATTAGCCGTTTTTCCCCCGCTATTTTCACTTCATGATTTGGTAAAAAATGATCCTCGATAAATTGAATATTTTTGAAAATCATATTTAGAATGATTATTTTCTTGTTCTTTTATCAAATTTTCAATCTGACGAAACAAATGAACACGATGAAAAACAGCTAGAGAGAGAAAAAATTATTCTCTCAATGTTAAAAAAAAAAAAATTATAAAAAATTACATCTTAAATTTGAAATTATCCAAACATAATTTCATAGTTTAATATATATTTACTAAAGATCGCACATCATTTTTTTTACCCCCTCCAAATACAATTTCATAATTTCATATTTACCAAATAGCACACCTCATTTTTTTACCCCCTCCCTCCAAATTAATGTAGATATCAAGCTAGCTGAAAAAAATATGGTACTGAGAATTATATTCTCAGTAACACAATGATCCTGAGATTTGAATTCTCATCACTATTTTTTTCTACATTGATATATACGTGTCTTGAAAATTTAAATTCCAAAGACCATCGCATTGTAATCAATCGACCCAGGTCACGATTGACTAGGACTCGAGTTTGACTCGAGTGATGTTTTGATGTTTCGACAAAAACATATGACAATGTAATTGTCATGGTAAAGTCCAAGCATGAGTCTTGGCAAGGTGAAGTCCAAGTCATGAGTACTTGGCATGGTAAGTCCAAGTGGGACACTTGGCATTTGAGAAAGTCCAAGTCTTGAATACTTGGCGAAAGTCCAAGCATGGGTCTTAGCATGGAAAATCCAACATGGGTTGACAAGAGAAAGTCCAAGCATGGGTCTTGGCATGGAAAGTCCAACATGGGTTGGCAAGGGAAAGTCCAAGCTTGAGTCTTGGCAGGAAAGTCAAACACGATGTCTAGCGAAAGTCTCAGTGTATTCTAGCGGCGAATCTGTGGCATTTCTAAGCCACTCCCACGCTTCTGGTTTGAAGGGCAAATTTTGAGTCTTGGCATTTGAGAAGTCCAAGGGGTTTGATATTGGCGGCGTAAAGTCCAAGGGTAGAGTCTTAGCAGCATAAGTCCAATGGTTGGCGGCGTAAGTCCAATGTGCCTTGGCGGTGTAGACATCGTTAGCATGATATAGCCGATGAAAGCACCTGAAGGCTAGCGCGATGGATGAACAAAGTCATGGATGACTTGGAGGGATCCGAGAGGCGTGGCTACTTTTTTATTTTATTTTTCATTTTTCATTTATCTTTACGCCGCTAACCATTGGACTTATGCTGTCAAGACTCCACCCTTAAACTTTACGCCGCCAATATCAAACCCCTTGGACTTCTTAGCAATCAAATTGTCCCTTATAAACCAATCAAATTGTCCCTCAATTTTCAATATGGGACTAAACTCCTTCACAAAAAAATTTCTCCATCCTTCCATTTCCTTATTTTCATTCACATTTCCAACACAACGCTCTTTTTCATTCGACGACTCTATTTCTTTTTATATCACCATCTATATAAAAAAAAATTATTTTATTTTATTAATTATTAATCAAGTATTCTTCAATATTATCCTTTTTCATTTGATTTGTATATATTTATAAAAGTTTTACATCTATCGCTTAACACATCCATTTCTTATCTTGTCTTGTACATCCTTATATAATCTACTCGCCCATTTTAACATTATATCTCTATAATTCTTTTCTTTTACTTATATGTTTGAGTATAGTTTAACATTTAATTTTATATAACATAACAAATCTGATTATTATTTTATAAAATTTTTCTTTAAATTTCAAAGGCATTACATTCACAAAGAATAAAGAACATATGACGTTATCTTTTATTTTAATTATTTTATTAATATTATATGCGTGTAAGACATCTTTCAATTTCTTCATTCCTTTATAAAAAATAATTTTAAATACTTAAAATTCTTAATTACAAATAATCCATTCTCTCTTATTTTAATAATTATTTCATTATCTAATATTATTAAATTTAAATTATATATATAATATTTTAACAAATTACTATACACAACAACACAACTTTAATTGTGTAGTACCTAAGTTGACTTGCAAACTGAATTAGGCCACAATATAATCTTGCATAGAGTTAAGTAATGAATGCCGATGGCTTAGATACTTAATAAATTAAGAAAATGCCTAAAAAAATAAAAATTGATAAAATATCAAAAATATACATTTTTAGTCATCAAATTCAATTTAATTATTTTAATCAATTTACAAAATAAGGCACCTTACTTTATGACATAGTCAATTATTTATATTACTTTAAAATACAATTAATATTTATATACATTTTTTGGAGTGAGGAATTATATTGTTTCATATTAAATATAAATATTTTAAAATAAGGCATGAATTAAACCCGCCCATCCATTTTGGTTGAATTATATATTACCCCCATTGATTTTAAACTTATGTCATAGTTCTTTGTTTTAAATATATTTATATGGAACAAATTGTGTTATGAAAGGATAATTTTTGTGATTCAATTATTATTGATGCGGTCGTAGAAGGATTTTCTGGCTTTCTTTCAACATCGGGGAGCATGCGAGAAGTTTGAGAGTTCTCTCCGACCGCAATAGTAATGATGTACGAAGAAGAGAAATACACGCAACACAAGCAATAACAAAGATACAAGATGTAACGTGGTTCGGAATAAAGATTCCTACTCCACAGGGATGAGCTCTCCCACGAGTTACGGTGTCAAAGCATTTTCACTATAAACTTCCTCCTTCACGGAAATAACTTCCGGAGGTGGAGGAGAAAACGTCTTACAATTAGCTTAATACATGGAAAGTATCGGAAAGATGGAGCTTACTACTCTCCTTGTCTCCTTCTCCGGCGATGTGGTTGCTCTCCCCTTCGGATGTGCCTTCGTCTCTCGTTTGTTGGAATAATGCAGATCTCTTTCCTCTTGCCCTGCTTCTCCCTTTTATCCTTCTTCCTCTAGCCAGCTGTTGCACCACGAACCTCCTTCATCGTACACGTGGTCACCTTGCTTATCTGGAGAATCATTCTGTTACAAACACGAGAAGCGAAGGCTCCTCCGAATATTATGTGGGGGCTCTCTTTTGTTGTGTAACAACCTCTTATCTATATTTCGGGAAATATTCTAGCTCATCCCTTTCCACTACTTACCTTCAGTAAAGCTAACCTAAACTTACTGCTCACGTGTAGCGTAGCTCTTAGGCTTTTTTCGGTAGCTTGAACCAACTTCTATTCTTCTCGTACCGAACCATCTCCAAGCCCACTAGACCGAGTCGATTCTCATCCGTCTCGTATCGGATCAATCTTCAAATTCACCCGGCCGTGCTAATCCCCTCAAACCGTCCTCCCGAGCCAATTTCCCCAGACTGACGTGCTCGAACCGTTCTTCTCAAACTCCTCCTGCCGAACCGGTTATTTGGTTCGGACAACGTCCAATGTGCGGATCTTTTTACCTTATTCACATAAAAAAGATAACAGCAGTATCAATTATATATACACATGAAGCATATTTTTATTTTAAATTATGGTAAATTATAGGACACAAACAAATCTTGTGCAATTCAAAGTTGAAAATTAGAATTGAAAAATATTTGATTATGGAAATCGATTGGAAGAACTTTTGCACCTATATATTTTTTATTTATTTTAAATTTACAATTGTTAATGTGCATAAATGTTTGTGACACAATTTAATATTGTATTTAAAGATTTTAATGTCTTAAAAAAAATCACAGCTCAGCTCATTAAGGGTGCCTAAAATTTTAATGTGTATGGAGCAAGATGTTCTAGAGGCCACCAATTTGTGATTGGGTGTGAGCTTAAAACTCATGAGTGCAAGGGAAACTAAATGAGATTTATCTCGAAAAGGAAAAAAAAAAATCTAAATTATCCAAATAAAGAACTCAAGCGTATTAAATTGATTATGCATTGAGTTTATAGTAACAAATTTATCGAATATAAAAAAGAATAGCTTGATATAAATTTTTTTTTAAAGATGCAGGATCTTAAGAAAAGTCGAACTATATTAAATTTACTATATATAATTTTATCTTATATTATAAGAGGTTATTTTCGTTATATAAACATATGTATTGAATATATCGGATAATTTTCATGATTTTAATAATTTCCTTTCAAAGGAAAAGATTTTTTTTTCAAAAGTTATAATTGTATATAACTTTTTTTTTTCATACAAAATTTATGTTTAAAAAAATTATTGGGAAAAATAATTTAGATACAACAAATAAGGATAGAGCGTGAAAATAAAATGGATATTGAGAATAATTAGGATATAAAATTAGGAAAAATAATTACCGAATGGGTAATAAAATTTGTACTTTAGGGGACTAAGCCGTTTAACAATTTTATCATTACTTATTTATTAGTAATCACATTGGCGGGAGTAATTAATCTGACTCTTCACCGATTATAATTTAATTCATGATTAGATACTATTCAAAATTATTATTATTTATTTAAAAACTAAATATTTTTTTAATAATAAAAATTTATACTTATTTAAATTATATTTTTTTTTCAAGATATAAGAGAATTAAAATCCATATGTAATTTATTTATCTCGTTATCCTTATTGTTTTATGAAATGACTGTATTACTTACTTCTATTTCTCATTCTCAGTATTAACTCATTCAATGTTAAATTTTTTTATATCGTCATCAGAAAATTTCATTTCTTATATTTTTTCAGTTTTTATTCAATAATTAAGTAATATTTGTAATTCCAATAAATCAAGAGGACAGTAAATTATTGTTCATCGAATATATTACTTTCAAATTTAAATGCCTATTCTATAATAAATGATTGGCATCGAATAAATTAAAATTTCTTTTACTTATTATAGAGAGGATAGAAAATTTAAAATTTTAAAATATTGAAATCCGTTTATTATCTGTTTTATTAAAATAAAAAAATTATAAAATATTTTTAAATTTCTATTTAAAACTTGAAAGTTTTCATCGACGCTTCACTGTCCTTTTAAAAAAAAAATCTTCTTTTATAAAATTTAAATATATATATATATATATATATATATATATATATATATATATATCATATAAATTATTTCTAATATTTTATATAATATTAATAAGATTTAAAAAAGGAATAATTTTTTAATAAAATTAAGTATCTAATATGTAATAGATTAAGTTTATATCATGAGCGTCCGTGAATGCGCGATTTGTGCGTGATAATTTTTTTGTCATTTGATTGATCACGATTGTACAGTAAATAAAGAATGCATAGTATTTCTTATTCGCCACGATTTTACTGACTGTGGACGCCAATTCATTAGCGGTCGGTTGGATCGCAACCATAAATGATTCATTCGATTCAGTCGGAATCCAATCGTCATTTGCTCGGACTTTGGTATCAGTCAGATTGCGGCCGAATTGTTACCAGATTTCAGTCGGAACATGACCGAAATTTGACCTCCCGTCAGCAATTTCGAGTGGCGTCAGATGTGCGATTATTGTGCATTCTCACCGTCGTACACAGGTCATACAAATACATATGCTCAAGATATCAAAACTCTATAATAGATAGTCTTAGTTTTTCTTTTGTTCATCGTTTCTTTTACAAGATAATATTAGAAGAGATTTCTCTCTTCAATTCACTAGATCTCATCGATCATGCATATGATACACTATTAATGTATTATTTGATGCAAAAGGTGATGCATTTATTTTAGATTTTTTTCATCGTCGATTCCATAACTAAATGAAGAAAGGTAAATCATAATCGACTTTTAATCGTACCGACACTTGACACAATAAAAAATAGACATTCCTACAAATGTGAAGAATTGATCATGGTTCACTTCATTTTATTCATCCAAAAAGTTAGAAATCTGTCCAATTAGTAGCTCCTTGTCACCCATCCCAGGACTGCGGCGAGAGGGAGGGTAAATCACGGGAGGACTTTGTCCCTGGACACGGTGACAAGACAGAGGGGGGGTCATCTAACGCCATGGGAGATTTTAGACCCCTCATCCGGAATCGACCCAGCCTGTTTTCAAAGCAACCACTCTATTTTACCATCGCGTCATCTCGCAGGGACACTTCATTTTATTCATCGAACTTTACCTATGGAGCCACTATTAATGCATTACAAACATAATTTCTTTGGAAGACAGTGGGAAAAAAAATACAACAGCAATATACGACGATAACCAAACATGAAAGTAAACTATATCAAATCGAGAGTACACCAGTTGAACAATCTTTCCAATAGACTGGAACACAGAAAAAATATAAGATAGTAAAAAAAACATTTACAAAAAAAAAGAAAAAAAAAATCTCAAAAACTTCTCACAAATTAATGACTGTAAATCATATTTTGATCGGGCTTCATCGCGGCCGTTGACTGGCGCCTTCACATCGAACTCTCAGAACTTTCTCCGACGAGTTTGTCTTTGTCGCTGCTGCGGCGGCGGCGGGACAACTCGGATCCTATTTTTTTAATCTCCGACAAATACTCATCGTTGGTGATATGGAGCTCAATACGGAGATCGGTCAGTATCTCTTCCTGAGACCAGGAAATCGAACCGGAGGCGAAGAATCTTTGGAGAACAGAGCGAATGCCGTGCAGTTCCAGTTCATGTGCCTGCGTGCCTTTGCCTCCTCCTCCTCCTCCTCCTTCCTCGACCTCATTTATCGCTCGCAATTTTTTGCCGCCGTCCATTCTCGGATGCTCCTCTGCTCCCAGTTTGCGGCGCCCTATCGACGGAAATCAAACAGCAGCACAGAATGATCTCGACGGGGACCGAAAGAAGATTTATATATAGCTGGGGAATTCTGTTTCAGGGAGGAGAATTATCAGGAACCGGCGCTGACTCATCGACAGATTCTGTTTTAACTTTTAAGGGAGGAGATATGTTAGATAACGGGAGCGCGCTCACTCGATCAAATTCATAATTTAAAAATCAAAAATAAAAATTCTGCCGCTCTTTTTTTTTTTTTTTGTTTTTTGTTTTTTTGTTTTGGACCGGTAGAAGCTTTTTTTATTTCTTCAACTTTGGATTTGTCATGAATAACTGGAGGCGATAATTTAGATTAATTCTTCTGGAATTTACATATATTTCAAAACGAGAACACTATTGGAAGAAGCTTAATAGCAGTATAAGAACACTTTGTGATTAAAGGGGGATAAAAAAACAGTAGCATATCAATATATATATAAGTAACAGGTCTCACAAGAATTAATGCAAATATATATCTGGATACATTCATTCCCAAACCAAAAATAACAGATTTATTCTCAATCAGCATTTGTCAGGAAAAATAAAAAAGGCAAATTCGAAGGGAAAGATGACATTTCTCAAAATAAGACGAGATAGAGTTAAAAAAAAAAAAAAAAGCACTTTGATTATAACCTACCATTACCACTGAGTTTTAAGCGTTGATGGTGAATTTATATGTGATATCGATTATCGTAATCGTCCGATTGTGTCGTATTGATTCGAATTTGATTACGTGATCTCTATTTATTGGTTTGCGGATGTCGATTATTATGATGTAGAGTTAAATGTATAGAATCCGTTATGGAACGGATCGGATATGTTATTGATGATGGACCGATAATGGATCGGATTCGTTTTCTATATAAAGGACATAATCCTCGTAGGAGATGACATTCTGACAGACTTCTCGCATTCTATCGGCGAGAAATTTACGACGCCGTCACTCCAAAATCCTACGGAAGATCGTCCTTTGCGTCTTTACAGGAACTCCGGACCAAATCTCGTCGACTATGAGCTAGCGATGACTATTCCGCTGCAATCAGGTTCCGTTAATTATGTTATCGTTTCGTTTTCTAATTTTTGTCGCCAAAGAAATTAAATTCGATAAGACTAAATCTGCTCCATGAATCTTATTGTGTATATATATATATATATATTCAATTTTTATATACATACTTAGGATCGTGAATTTCTATCATTAAGTTGATTACTAACAGGCATGTTGGAATTTCTAGATAGTTTATGGTCGATCTACTTAGCTTATTCAAAACAATAACAAACCTGCAACTTTCACTGCATTCGATCATGAATCATACATATATATGTAAAGTAGCTCTCCACTGATCTTGTACTATCACGAATTTGTTTCGTCAATCGATGACGCTCACCCTAAGACCAGACCGATTGGTCATCAAAATTAATAAGAAAGAAAAATCGTATCTGATCTGATACACAACTATGTTACGATGAGATATCATAACTAATTGAGATTCATTTGTACGCCCCGCTGCAGAAAGATTCAATCTCGGAGGTGGAACAGGAATGTGAGACGAGTGATCTTTAAAACTCCATTAGCCCCTTCATTTTTTTTTCCCGCTGTTTTCACTTAATGATTTGGTAAAAAATCATCCTCGATAAATGGAATATTTTCTTTTTCTTTTATCAAATTCTCAATCTAACCAAGCAAATGGACATGAGGAAAGAGAGAGAGAGAGGGAATTATTCACTCTGAATGGTAAAAAAATAATAATCCGAGTGGACCTCGAGATTTGTGAAAAAGAGATGAAAGCGCCGAATATCAATTCGATTATGTCCATAAAAATTAAAAATAAAAATCAATACAAGAGAGACAGAGAGCAGTAAGGTTCTCTATGTTTGCTTCCCTTCAATTTTAAAAGAATAGTTTTGAATATAAAATTAATATATATATGAAAATTAAAAAATATATAATTATAAAATAAAATAAAATTTATTTAAATATAAATCAAGATATAATAACTAATAGAGTCTCATGAGATTGAGTCTTAACTTTTTATTTATTCCTCATTTCCTCAATTCGTTAACGATCTCGATGGCATACGATACACTATTAATCATTACAAATACAATTTCTTTGGAAACAAAAGAAGAAAAAAAACACTGTACGACGATCACTAAACATTAAAATAAACTATATCAAATCGAGATTAGATCAATTGGACTATCTTTCCAACGGACAGGATAACAAAGAATGGTCCTCACCGGGACGGTGCGATAGTAAGGTAGATGATTTCTTATGAACGAATACGATCGATTCGGATGGATGAGTCTAAAATTTTCTCGCGATCGATGACTTCTCTTGCTATCACAAGAGACTTCGTCTCCTCCGTGATTTATCTCTTTCTCGTCGTAGCCCTAGGACAAATGACAGAACCATATGATTAACAGACGATAAAAGTGTTTAAAAAATAAAGATTAATTTTCAGAGACAATAAAATTTCTCGAAATATTTATTTTTTACTGTGCTAATTTTTAACCGGACAAAATATTTCTTCCGATTTATTTATTTTATAATGATTATAGAATCGATCGGCAGAGATAAAGGCACGGATTTGATCTTATATCCCAAGAATAACAGAAAGAATATAAGATTGTAAAAATAACATTTAAAAAAAAAAAGAAGAAATAAAAAATCTCAAAAGCTTCCCACAAATTAATGACTGTAAATCATATTTTGACCGGTCGGGCTTCATCGCGGCCGCAGACTGGCGCCTTCACGTCGAAATCTCAGAACTTCCTCCGACGAGTTTGCCTTTGTCGCTGCTCCGGCGGCGGCGGGGGGACAACTCCGATCCTAATTTTTTTATCTCCGACGAATACTCATCGTTGGTGATATGGAGCTCAATGCGGAGATCAGTCAGTGTCTCTTCCTGAGACCAAGAAATCGAACCAGAGGCGAAGAATCTTTGGAGAACAGAGCGAATGCCGTGCAGCTCCAGTTCATGCTCCGGCGTGCCTTTGCCTCCTCCTCCTCCTCCTCCTTCCTCGACCTCGTCGATCGCTCGCAATCTTTTGCCGCCGCCCTTTCTCGGCTGCTCCTCTGCTCTCAGTCTGCGCTTGACCATGGTGGAAAAGGTTTGGATTCGGAGCGCCCTGTCGACGGAAATCAAACAGCAGCACAGAATGATCTCGGTCGGGACCAGAAGAAGGTTTATATAGTTGGGGAATTCTGTTTTAGGGAGGGAGAATTATCAGGGAATTGGTGCGCGCTCACTCCATAAAAAATGAGTTTAAATATTTTTGAGGTTTAGGGTTCAAATTCATTCTAGACCGGAAGAAGCTCTGTTATTTCTTTAAATTTGGGTTCATATTTTCATGGTGTAGCTTAAAAAAAAGAAGGAAAGAAAGAAAGTTGAGAATTGTTATTTAGTTAGATTTTAAAATTTTGTGTTTTATGTAATTAAATATTTCTAACTCATTCCCAATAATCTATCTGCCAAAGGATTGTCTAAGGATGATACATTATTCTTAGTTTGCAATCGATTTCTATCGTTAGTGCAAAATTGAAAAATAAAAAATAAAAAAATAAAGCAAATCAAGCAACATAGATTTAAGTCTTGCTCACTATAGTTGGTAGGATCGTGATCTTACGCAAGATCGATTTGAAATCAGAATCGGATCGTAGAATCGTACGATCCTATCAAAACCTTTTATAATTTCATGGTTAAATATTATTATAATTAATTATACCTAATTAATAATTTAAAAAATCATTTATATATAATTAGATTAATAATTTTGCATTATTACATAACATTTGATATCAAATAGTAAAGAATAATTATAGTCATTAAATAACTATCCTTTAAAATTAAAGGGAGCTAATAAAACAAAAAGGGAACATCATAATAAGACGAAAAAAAGAATTTTCAAATTCGTATTTTGAGTTAAAAAAATATTGTATTGACTATATATATATATATAATAATTATTACAATCAAATTATATACTTCAACTTTAAAAAAATCTAAAATACACTCATCAAGACATTTTAAATAACTATATCACTAATTAACCGTTTAATTATCCATTTAGTCATTTCTCTATTTATTATATTTATATCACAATTATAAATTATATCTCATTTCTATTTCTTCTCCTTAACTTTATTTTCCTATTAAATTTTTATAAATTAGGATCCAACTTGGAGGTTTTTTTGTTTCCAATCTCAGCCTTAGAAGCCAACTCCGCTAGTATCACTTCTCTTTTTATTCCCTTTCAGTCTTTTCCCTGTATCTTCTAAATCTCATCGACTGTCTTAAATCAATTCATCAATGTGTTTCTTATTATTCCATCTGTTTTGTCCTTCTTTTACTTCTTTTTGTGTTTATCATTATCTTCTTCAATGTAATTTAGTTGTTTCGATTTGAAATCGATTGGTTAATTAATATCAAAGCTGAATATTTATTTTATTTTTGAGGAGGGATAAGGTGTTGTGGTCGATTTATTTTTTAATATCAATTTATCTTTGTATGCATAGATCGAACGATTCGAAAGGGGATAGCTCAGACTCCTCGAATGATGGTGGAGGAGCAACATTTGCAATAGGGCCACTGTCTCTGCGACAACAACTACAACTTCTTTGGGAGCATCACAATAATGAACTTCTACTTCAAGTGCTATTGGAGTACGCAATCATTTTCTCAAGGAGGTGCGACAACGACAACACAAACTCTCGCTGTTGAACTCCCTTAGTCCCTCCCCTTCTCCATCTCCTTGTCGTCGTCCCCCGTTACCACGACCAAGGTAACGAGTGCCTCCACTGTGATTGCCTCCCTTGTCATTTTGTTTTCTTTGGCGAATGCGACGAAGGATGCAAAGGCTAGCGGAAGAGAAAAAAAGGTTAAAAAAATATTTCAATTTGATAGGATCGGTTGAAACGTAGAATCAGTATGATCCCACCGATTATGAACGATCCCAACGATTCTAATGCGATCCCACAACAAAAAACGATCTTATATGATCCAGGAGCATTTTGAGATTTCGGATCGTAGGATCGTACGATCCTACGATCCAAGATCGCAATTCTGCAGACCATAATGCTCGGCATGACTAAAAATTATATTATACTTAACAATAACAATTAAATTGTATCTCGCTAAATAAAACTAAATAGAGTTGACGATCTAGATCATTTTAAATCCAATTATGATTTCAAATAGACAATTCGTTAAAAATAGATTCTTGTCTAATATAATTACGATTTATTATTCAAAATTATTAGTTATAATTTGATTCATAATTTGGCACAATTGAAAATTATTATTTATATTTTATTTATTTTCAAAAACATATTTATAACATTTATAAATATGAAAATATAAAATATAAACTAATTTAAATTATCTATTTATTCACTTAAAGTATAAAGAAATTAAAACCATGTTTATTAATTTTTACGCTATCAAAATATTTTATTTCATCTTTAAAAAAGTATATTTTTTATTCATTTTAAATTTTTATCAAATCATCAAATAGTGTTAAAAGAATACTATCATATACAATTCATCTATGAACACTTCTATTATCCATCGTTCACTCCCTTAGAGTTCAAAGATTGAACTATATTATTCATCCAATGGGGTAGTGGATAATAGATGTGCTCTCGAGACACAGATGAGTTGTGAACTTTCATGAGCACTTTTATTATATAATTCAATTATTGAACTCTAAGGGATCAAATAATAGATAATAAAGATGTTCACGAATGAATTGTGTAAGACAACGTTCTTATATATATAATTAAATAAATGATATTCTTTGACAAATATATTATTGAGTGTGTCACACAATTTAAATAATTTTTATGAAATAAAAAATAAAAAATAAAAAATAAAAAATAATTTATTAAGAGAATTAAATGAGATTAAATTTAATAAAAAGTAAAAGTGTCATACGTTAAGTAAATTAAAAAATTTAATTTAAATGGATTAGTATAATAGTGATGCGTTGAAAATTTTGAAACAAACAATTCAATTTATATTGAACTACATCATTAATATCATTAACATATTTCAAATATTATTATATAAAAATTCTTGTTTAAAAAAAATAAATTAAAATTAATATTTTAAAATTATTAACCATTGGTTCGCCGACTACAGTAAGCCAAGACACATCGTGTGCACGTTGCCAAACAACGTGCACGCCTTGTGCATGTGCCATCCAGCCTATAAAAGACTTGGCATCCAAGTGAACGCAAAGTGTCAAGTGCAAGGAGCAAGAGATAGAGTGCGAGTGAGGGATCAAAAGCACGGCAGAAGTGTTGTCGGGATCTTGAGAACACTAAGACACGGTCGGATCTTGATTCATGAATCATACGAGATTTTTCATTCGTAATTGTCTTTCAAACGATGAGCAAATGATCGAGAGATCGTCATCCCTACATCCCATCTTCGAAAGCGCGAAGATTCTGACGAATCGCTGTAAGTTCTGTATTTATAATTTTATTTACTATCATTTAAATTCATACAATAGATGTAATAATTCCAACAATATCGTATTAAATATATCTCCGAGATTTTTTTTTTCAATAGATACAATTTCAATTTTTGTTTAATGCATCCATTTCTTATGTTGTATATCCTTGTATGATCTACATGTCCACTTTAACATTATCATCTCTGTAATTTTTTTTTTTTACTATGTGCTTGAGTTATAATTTAACATTTAATTTTATACAACATAATAAATCTAATTATTATTTTATAAAATTTTTCTTTAAATTTTAAAGATATTTTACGGTCACATAATATATATTATTATTTCTTATTTTTAATAATTATCTCATTAAATTTAAATTATATATATTATATTTTAACAAATTACTATGCACAACAACACAACTTTAATTGTGCAGTGCCGAACTTGACTTGTAAACTGAATTAGGCACAATATAATCTTGCATAGAGTTAAGTAATGGATGTAGGCTTAGATATTTAATAAATTAAGAAAATACCTACAAATTAAAATTGATAAAATATCATAAAATATACATGTTTAGTCATCAAATTCAATTTAATTATTTTAATCGACTTACAAAATAAGACACCTTAGTTTATGACATAGTCAATTATTTATATTACTTTAAAATTGTAACACCCCTAGTCCTTTCACTTTTTACTAGGGGAGATGTCACTACTTTACTGTCTTATTCTTATTTTCTTCTTGATCTTACTTTGACACTATACTTTAATCATCACTTAAACAATAACGAATCCAAGATCTTCACATACACGTGTAAGTATTAAAACTAACCCAACATGACTCTAGCATTCTTTAGTCTCAACCATAAGCAATCCAATTGAACTCCAACAATATCAGAAAGAAAATAATTAAAAACTTAAAATCTGGTTTAGACATTTGTACTTAGGATCTTTTACTTCCACTGTTCCATCGCCACACACTCCAAGCACTTCGTCCGTCATGCCACATCACTGAAACTTTTCTTTACCTTTATCTGCAGTATAAAGAAATGCAAACTATAAGAAATAACGCTTAGTAAGTACTTTCTATGCTCACAAAAACATGCACTGTATGAAATCATGCAACTAGTTCTCTTACCCTAAATACATTGATACACATACAAACATAACTGGAAATCATAACTCTGATTACATGTCTCTTGTATAAATCATGCTCTTAAGTATTTTAAAACTTATAAACAGTGTATCTGAACTGGAATGATTAATTTTGAAAACTTTTACTTATACTTATACTGATACTTCAAAATAATAATCATCCTGGATATGGGCCCAGCATAGTACCAATGCGTGCATTCCTAATAGACCGGGGTGGCCAACCACCGAACCTACTAGGGTAACTGAAACTGAGGGTCTCGGCCCGTGGGCGAAACTGATGCCCGGTACATGCTCTGTCAAAAAGTAAAATTCTTCCTTTATACTTATATTCTTATACATACTGAAGGAAATGCTCTTAATTCCCTAAATCACGAATGGGGAGCACCATAAAGATCATTATGCTCAATTTCAAAATCAAATGGGAACATATCAAGATCGTTGTGCTCTTAATCCCCAATTCGAACGGGGAGCATCTTTAAATTTTCTTTATAAAAGAAATATTTTTACATCTTACTCTATATCATGCATATAATTGTAAGCTACAACTCATCTACAACATAAATGATCATAAATCATATTCTTATCATGGATCTAAATATGATGTTGAATTACTAATAACATAACGGTAAAATCACGTAACTGAAAACACCATGCATAACTGGAAATAATATGCACATAAAAATATATCAATGATATACGATAACTACTTATACTGCAAATGAGCAATACTTACTTCCTACATTTTTTACCAATTTATACCGTTAGATTCCATAAAGAGAAGATCTCCTATGTGTTCTTTTACTTTATCGTAATCCTCTACTAAGTCTTTGAAGAGATCCCTCTTGAATTATTTCATGGTGGAGAAGTTATAGAGGCTTTTTTTTTTCTTTTGTTTTTTCGGTGGAGAGAGGATCGGCATTTGAAAAAAAACGAGAGAGAGAGATGGCCGGAAAAAAATTAGAGAGTGAGATGAGAGGCAGTGGCTGGAGAGAAGAGGGAGAGAGGGGTTTAAGGTTTAGGGAAACAGAAATATATTTAGGGTTTTTTTAACTTAATTATCCTTTTAAATAATCAATCAAATCAATCAATTTCTTTTTTTTTTGTCTATAAATATATTTTTGTTATATTCTATTCATTGATAATCTTATGACTTAGTGATAAGAAATTTATTTCCTCAAATCGACGGTTCATGGTTCGAACCTCGGCTAACGAATTATTTATTCGAATTTTTTTTATTTCTATTCTTTTTATTATTATTATTATTCTATTTCTATTTTTATTATTTTTATTTTTATTTTTATTTTTCTCTAATAAAAATATAGAAATTAAAATTTAGGATGTTGCAAAAATACAATTAATATTTATATACATTTGTTGGAGTGAGGAATTACATTGTTTCATATTAAATATAAATATTTTAAAATAAGGCAGGAATTAAACCCGCCCATCCATTTTGGTTGAATTATATATTATCCCCATTGATTTTAAACTTATGCCATAGTTCTTCTTTGTTTTAGATATATTTATATGGAACAAATTATGTTATGAAAGGATAATTTTGTTATTCAATTATTATTTATACACATGAATAATATTTTATTTTAAATTATGGTAATTTATAGGACATAAACAAATCTTGTGCAATTCAAAGTTGAAAATTAGAATTGAACAATATTTGATTATGGAAATCGATTGAAAGAACTTTTGCACCTATAAATCTTTTATTTATTTTAAATTTACAATTGTTGATGTGCATAAATGTTTGTGGCACAATTTAATATTGAATTAAAGATTTTAATGTCTTTAAAAAAATCATAGCTTAGCTCATGAATAGAGCCGACCCGGATTTTCAAATTTAATCTTAGGGTCCTGAGCGAAATTGAAAAATTAGACTCTATTTTCACTATAAAATTTAAAAAATTGAGCCCTAAAAACCTTTAAAAAATCTTGGGCCTTGAGCGAGGGCCCCAGCAACCCTCTCCCAGGGTCGGCTCTGCTCATGAAGATGGTGTTTGGTTTAAGGAATCAGAGAATGAAATGATTTTTAATTTTTTTTAAGTAAGGTTTTCGAATATGATCCGATTAATTTCTAAGAGTGATCGATCCTGATTCATAGACTTTCAGGATACCTCATCAATAATTGAGTCAGATAAGATCGGAGTCTAAATGATCTCGACCGACCACTAAGGGTAAATAAAAAAAGCATTCGCAATTTTTTTACGGCTCAGCTCGAACTCCGCAATCATACCATCCATGAACAATGGTCCAACGCTGAAGTCATACTCCATCTACTGAACAAACTCTTGGCCCCAAGGTCACCCGGATGAATTTTTTTAAATTCGTCGTCGAATAATATCGCAGTAGAGAATTGAACTGCATTCTCCTTTGGGATGCCTCTTGTCACGCCCCGAGAGCATGCCGAACCGAAAATCAAACGGACGGCACCTCCCCTGTACGTGACAACATTTCGGATTAATACAAGGCCCGTAGGCCACAACAATAACAACATATAAATATATAACAACATAACGAAAACACAGCGAAAACAACACGACAACAATACAATCTCACATAGTGCATACCGGTATGACTAACACCAGAACATAAAGAAGCCTCGTTAAAACCCGCACCAACATGTGTGTACATCACATAACACACCACACCACGATAAACTCAGAATACATAACCAAAACATACGGAAGACTCAAAAACTCGGACTCTCGGAGTTGAGATGAGACGATGCAAGGCCGTGCTCTAAGTCCATTGCTACATCTGGGCATGGACGTAAAAACCTGTGGTCC
Organism: Wurfbainia villosa; assembly: GCA_025175895.1. Lineage (NCBI taxonomy): Eukaryota > Viridiplantae > Streptophyta > Magnoliopsida > Zingiberales > Zingiberaceae > Wurfbainia > Wurfbainia villosa. The sequence goes on along the minus strand of CM046006.1, from coordinate 77,019,716 downwards.
GGGTGGTGAGTAAAACTCAGCGGGTAATAGAAAACATGTATATATGTAATATCACATGTATTTCAATGACATATCTAGATGTACAACAAGTATATCAGCATAGTAAATAAATACAAGCATATACCGTCTAACCAAATGAACAACGTAAAATGCAGACATACCTGAAGTCTGCTATGCTACTCTGATCCAACCTGAACATATATTCAACATATATATAACAGGAAGAGTAATACCAACTCATAATCTACTCACGCTACAGGTCAAGGTATCTAATGGTTTGTCCAACACATATACCAGTATCTGACACAACAGTATAACATATGCAAGAAGCATGCATGAATATGATGTACAAACAAATGCAGCAAGCATAATACAAACAAATGCAAAATCACAATGAACATATATATATAGACTGCATCTATATATGTATATTAATCACAATCATCTATATATATATATATACATGCATATATGTATATATATGGCAATATGCAAAAATGTCATAAGTCGGCAATGTAGCATGCATGGTTATGTCGGCTCATCCTAAAGCTACCACGACCCCAGTGTGGCCTTGGTGGCTCGAGCATGACAACTGTCCCAACTCAACACCAACCACTACTCTCGAGTGGCCGAGTGGGCAATATGATCGAGTATCATATAAGCGTAAAGAGCAAGCTACACGATGGGGGTCCCTACTATTGGCCACTCCGACAGTCACTACCCATGAGTGGTCGAGTGCCACATACGCAGGACTACGACACGCAAATCCAACTACCACCGTCTATAGTGGTAGAGTGCGGCACCACAATGCTCTGCCCTCACACCGGTTACTCCTCCTATGAGTAACCGTGGAGGCAGGATGACTGACGACACTCTCAACCATAAGGGAGACCTCGTCGCCAGCGTGCATGCAAATGACATGAATGCAATGTCTCACATACAGACATCCACCATAGACTCTCTATTCTACAGAGAATCATACTAACCAGATCAACGCACTCTCTATCCTGCAGAGAGTCGTACTCAACTGATCATAATACTCTCTATCCTGTAGAGAGTCATACCAATCTAATCTACGCACTCTCTATCCTGTAGAGAGTCGTACTCATCTGATTATAACAAGCTAGGACCACCGGTCCGTAACGATACCCTAAGTATCATTCCTCTGACCATTTACACAATACATGTTCGGTGGTAACATACAACCTAAGGGTACTAGAACTAACCCTAGGTCAAAGACATTATCTACCTACGGATGACCTTTTTGCCCAATATATAATCAGGTTGTCATCCGGACTTTACTATTTGCACTTAACTTAAACAAATTCTAAGTTACTTGCATCACCTATATGTATAACTCCTAATCATGATAAAATAAATATGATATCAGCAATGGAGTTAATAGCCAACGGTAAAGGATCAAGCATACGATAAAAAGAGCAGGGTCAAGATAATATGAACACCTAACATGCTTATATCTATGACTAAATCTGAATGCAATACATTTACCCGGACCTGGTAGGAAATTACCCACCTGTTGTGTAGGCTATGTCGTTAGTCTCCACGTCCAAAAGACCGTCCTGTATTCAGGTCCTACAATTTAAAATACAAACATAACAACCATCTTCTTCCATTTACTATTAATCAGTTAGCCAATAGTAATCTAGATGTAGATGTAACATCAACTTCACAATGTAGCTTCAAACTCACCTAACTTAGTTACAGTTGCTAAATAGCTTAATCCAAATAGGAAATGACAAGTTTACTCACATTTGTCTTCATCACCCGCACTAAGAGGCAAATTAGAAGCAACTAGTCATATTTCTTTTGCTCACGGTGAAGAAGAGGTAGGACCTAATTGTTTCAATTTAACGCAAGGTCGACGAAATCCAGTTCAACTAAAGTCTCCTCCCCTGAAATCAGAATTATATCAGATATATACCCAATAAATCTCATATCCCCTAACCTAAAATCCACAATTTAGGTAAACAAGGGAATCATAGAGTCGTTACTAGAAATCGGAGGTAGCCTTCTTGTTTAGACTCACTCACTCAGCTTCTTGTTATCAGATAAAAATCAAGTAGTCGAATCAAAGACAGCCGGTTCCAATTCCAACAACTCTTAAACACCTGAAATCATAGCATAACACAAACTAGCTGCATAGTTTCTGGAATCACAAATCCCTAATCGTTGAAACCCAAATAAAAACCATATGGAATTACCAACAGTGCTTGTTGCGGAAAGTGGATTGATGCTCGCTGTAGAAGAAACGATGCTCGTTCTTGTCAGATCAAAAGAAAGGGGCGGTGGGACTGCAACTGAACTGGGCGACGACAGTAAAGAGGAAGGCGTCGACTCTGCTCACAGAGGAACACTGACGGAGGAATGGAAGGATTGGCAGCGACAGCAGTGGATCCCTCTTGCGGCGAGATAACCGAGCAGTGGCATGAGGGGCTCTCAACAAGGACGCGAAGAGGGCAGTGATGCTGGGAGATCGCCGGTGTGGGCGACACGAAAGGCTCGCGTCGATCGGTAACGACGAACGAGAAGGAGAGGTTGCGATCCATGAGATGCGCCAACGAAAGGGGAGCAGCTCCGACGAACTAGGATCCCGCGATGAAAAGGGCAGAGATCGGCTGGATTGGGCAGAGATCGAACTGGATCGGCACCGACGACAACAGCTAATCCCACTCGCAGTGGCAGCGGCGTGGGGACGACGACCGGCGGCAGCCACTCTTTCTCTCGCGGTGGTGACGCGTTAGGGCACGGCGAGCTCGGCGATGGTGTTGGAGCAGCGTCTGTTGGCGAGAGAGGGGACGGTGACGAGGCGTGGCGATGGGGCACGGCGACTGTCGTGGCCGGCGCGCGAGGGAGAAGGCGGCGACACTTGCTGTCGTCGTCGAGATCAGAAGGAACCCCCCCGTCGCCCGCGGCAACAACTATGGGGGCAGCGCCCGGCATGGCGATGGCGAGCGACGCGGCGTCTGTGAGTTAGGGCTCGAGCGGCGACGGTGGAGAGAAGAAGAAAAGGGAGCGGCGGTGCGGGAGAAGGAAAGTCGCGATTTGGGAAGAAACGGTCGATTGGGAAAACGGAAGAATATAATAGGTTTTTAATTAAACCTATTAATTCCTAACAGATAGTCTAAACAGGCTTTACAAAAGCCTATCCGCTTTACCCCCATAAAATGTCCATAAAACCTCCGTTTAAATCCAGAAAAATTTCTAAAAATTTCTGAAAAATTCCACAAGATGTTTTATCAATTACCGAGGAATATTTTTATTATTATTTTTTTTTCTCCGGTATTTTACACCTCTCCACTTTAGCCGTTACACCGTGTCCTTGGGAGCAAAAAAATGATTTCTAATTATGGTGTTTGGTTAATGAGTTTGTACGAGGGAATAGAATCATTATTAATTATTTAGGAATGGATAAAACACAAGGAGAATGGTAGGTTTAAGATTTATTCTCATCGACCATCATCATCGTCGTCGCCTTCGTCGATCGTCGACGTCACCAATGCTGCTCGCCCCTGATCGACACCGTCGACTGTCGGTTGCTTGTCATCGCCCGCCGTCTTTCGTCGCCCGTCATCGCATGTCTGTGCCACCCGTCGTCGTCCATCTGTGTTGTCCGCCGCTGTCGGCCACTGACTGTCGCCCATCTTCATTGGTCGCTTGTCGCCCGTCGACGTTCGTCGCTTATCGATCAACCATCGCTGTCGTTGTCGCCCATCGACGGTTGTCGATCGCGGTCATCCATCGTCGCCATCGCCGACAATCATAATTTGTTATTTAAAATTTGAAAATTTTCATGGACGCTTTACTTAGCTTGTCCTTTAAAATTTTTACTTTTATAAAATTTTAATTTGAATACATTACTATCTAAGATACATTTTAAACTATTTTTTTTATTTTAATATTTTATATAATATTAATAAGATTAAAAAAAATAATTTGTTAATAAAATTAATCTAATATATAATAGATAGTCTTAGCTTTATCATTTCCAGATAATGTTAAAAGAGATTTCTCTCTTCAATTCGTTAGATCTCATGGATCAGACATATGATACACTATTAATGTATTGTTCGATGAAAAAATAATATATTCATTTAAGATATTTTTTATCGTCGATTCATAATTAGATGATGAAAAATAAATCGATCTTTTTGACCGTATCAATACTTACACAATAAAAGATAGACATCCTTGCAAATGCGAGGAATTAATTATTGCTCGCTTAATTTGATTGTGCTACCTATTCCACTTTGCCAGTGGAGCCACTGTTAATGCATGGCAAACATAATTTCTTCGGAACACAGTTCAAGAAATTTTTTTAAAAAAATATACACAGCAATATACTACGATAATCAAACATGAAAGTAAACTATATCAAATCGAGAATACACTAGTTGAACTATCTTTCCAATAGAAACTAGTAAATCTCCCATCCGTCAAATCGTATGGTGAAAGAGAAGTAAATCACGGGAAAAACTATGTCCCTTGACATGGTGACAAGACAATGGAAAGGTCATCTGAATCCAGAGAAAATTTTAGACCCCACTTCGAAATCGATCCCAGCCTATATACTAAACAACCACACTGTCTTACCATCGCGTCATCTCCGTGGGACCAATAGACCAGAACACAGAAAGAATATGAGATAGGAAAAATAACATTTAAAAAAAAGAAAAAAAAAAAAAAAACTTCCCACAAATTAATGACTGTAAATCATATTTTGGTCGGACTTCATCGCGGCCGCTGACTGGCGCCTTCACATCGAAATATCAGAACTTCCTCCGACGAGTTTGCCTTTGTCGCTGCTGCGGCGGCGGCGGGACAATTCGGACCTTTTTTTTTTTTTATCTCCGACGAATACTCATCGTTGGTGATATGGAGTTCAATGCGGAGATCGATCGGTATCTCTTCCTGAGACCAGGAAATCGAACCAGAGGTGAAAGCGAATGCCGTGCAGCTCCAGTTCAAGTTCCTGCGTTCCTTTGCCTCCTCCTCCTCCTCCTCCTCCTCCTTCCTCGACCTCGTCGATCGCTCGCAATCTTTTGCCGCCTCCCTTTCTCGGCTGCTCCTCTGCTGATCTCAGTTTGCGCTTGACCATGGCGGAAAAGGTTTGGATTTTGAGCGCCCTGTCGATTGAAATCAAACAGCAGCACAGAATGATCTCGACCGGGACGTTTCAGGGAGGAGAATTATCAGGGATCCGACGCTTGACTGATCGACGAATTCTGTTTGAGGGAGGAGATATGTTAGGAACGGGCGCGCGCTCACTCGATCAAATTCATAATTTAAAAAGCAAAAAAAATAAAATTCTGCCGCTCTTTTTTTTCTTTTTTTGGGACCAAAAGAAGCTTTTTTATTTCTTCAACTTTGGATTTGAGACTCACCCGATCTAAATAAAATGAGTTACAACTATATTTTCAAGTTTTGGATTCTAAAACGTTCATGAAGCCAAATATTGTTTTATTTTTTATACAAAAAAAAATCCACCCATTTTGACTTCCTTGGCCACTCTTTTCTCGCTGTTTTCGCTAGCAGGTAGAAAATGAAATATTTTTTATTTTTATTTTCTGAACAAATAAGAGTATTTTTTATCTTCAATTTTCAAAAAATAAAAGAGCATATTTTGAAAAATTAAAAAATACGAAAAAAATCATTTTTTTTGAAAAAAAAAAGACAGAAAATGAAAAAAAAAAAAAAAAACTTAAATCAAACGCTCTCTAAGCTTCTTACAGATCGAAAGGCTTTCGAGAATAACAGAAGCTACCGTGAGCAAAATAATATATCATGAATAACTGGAGGTGATAATTTAGAATAATTCTTCTGGAATTGCCATGGAACATATCTCTTAAAACGACAAAACTATTGGAAGAAGTTTAATAGCAGTAAGAATACTTTGTGATTAAAAGGGGAAAAAACACTTTTTTGAGTGATAAAACAGTAGCATATTAATAAGTAACAGGTCTCACAAGAATACAAATATCTGGATACATTCATTCCCAAACAAAAAACAACACATTTATTGTCAATCAGCATTTGCCAGGAAAAATAAAAAAAAGGTAAATTCGAAGGGAGAGATGACATTTCTCAAAATAAGAAGAGAGAAAAAAAAAGGCACTTTGATTATAACCTACCAGTACCACTTAGTTTTAAGTTGATTACTTAACAGGCATGTTGAAATTTCTAGATAGTTTATGGTCGATATACTTATTCAAAACAATAACAAACCTGCAACTTTCACTGCGTTCGATCATGAATCATACACATATGTAAAGTAGCCAGTCACAGATCCTAAATAAACACCACGTAAACTTTCATCTGCACGCCCCATTGCAGAAAGATTCAATCTCGGAGGTGGAACCGGAATGAGACGAGTCTATCGAAAACAAAACAGCAAGTAGACAATAAGAAAGAACATAGCAAACTGGAAGCTGCGAAAAGGTAAAAAAGAACAGCAGAGCTGCTTTCCACGGCAGATTTCACTCCCCCGGCCAGTAGCATATGAATAAGTAATGTTTACAGGAAGGCATCTTGTTCGAGCAACTTCAGAACTTCATCTTGATTGTTCAGCTTGGCAACGTCAATTGGAGTCTTCCCGTCCAAATTCTGCAGAGTGCTGCAGCAAGAAAACACAGATATGAAGTACAAAGACTGCGGCGGTTAATTTAGTTGTGTTGACTTACACAGCTGCACCATGCTGCAAAAGCAATGCCACACATTCCTTGCGCCCGTAGCCAGCAGCGTAATGGAGAGGAGTATTCTTGTTCTTGTCCAGTGCATTCACTGTAGCACTGGCTTCCAAAAGGACCTTAGCGCACTCCACCTGAGAAGAAAAACAAGCATACTCCATAGTAATTCAATATCGAATCTATAACCATGAATAAAGATTTTTTTTTTAAAAAAAATATTAGTAAAGCTCTGTAGCAATTTGTTGATAGACTGCACATTTGGAAAATAAAACTAATAACTCAACTTTCGCTTCTTTTTTTTTTTTTTTGGTTTGTCTGGTAGAGTAAGAAATATTAAAAGAAAAAGAATTGCTCAATCAAAATGGTCTATATCACCCTGCAGCATGGGTGAAAATTAATTAAAAAAAGAACAAGCAGCTGCAAGAAAATCCATCGCATATCATGTTTGAGGATTAATTTGTAAGAGGTCACTTCTTGTTTGGTAGCTGGTGAAGCACTGTTGCAAGTCATTGAAAACTCCAAACCTAGCTAAATCACTAATGGTCCTCACCTGGTAGATGGTATCATGTGAAATTCAACTAAGTCCTCTATGTAGCATAATCTAGCAGACTCCAAGTGATTTTTGCATGAGAAGCTTACCAAATCCAATGAAGAGATTGATACCATTCAGGAGGATTTGATGCTTAGCTAAAGAAGACATCCAAAATCAAATCAATGAAAAGCAGACAGCAAGACAGATAGCTTGATTGCTCAAAATTCTAATTCAGTTATTTGTAAGGCTACTAACTGCTAGCATTACATGAATTCTTGCTGGACTATATATTATGCCTCATCCCATGTTTTTTGCCTGAATCTGATAGGATTTGGCTAATTCAGCTGATTGTGGCTCAGGTTGTTGCCATGCAAATTGAAAGAATATTGAGTTGTCCTCTTGGACTAGTAGACCAGTGGACCCTATTAATGGCTTATCCTCACCTCCAACCGCTAGGGCCTCTGAAAATGCCGATAGAGCCCATAACTCCCTATTTGGATGGTTTAATGGTCCTCCCCAAGGCAAGTGCCTTAGATAGGCTCCTCTCTAATGACCTGTATTTTAGACATTTCTAGACTAAAAAAAGAGTAATTTTGTAATTATCCATTTAATTTAGTAGTTTATTAATTATTGCCTATATTCAAATGCAAGATAATGTCATTTATAACTTAAACTTACATTTCATTATTCTTATTAACTTTTTCAATAGTTTTATTCTATGAAATATCAATTTAAATCAGTATTTTACATGTTTCTCTAAGAGCATTTATCTCTGCTAGACATATCCAAAGCCTCACCTGACCGCACAATTAGTTACTTGCCAACTACTGCCAATTTAACTATATGAGAAAAAACCAGTCTACTTTAACTGAAATATAAGAATCAATGAAAAAGATAGAAAAGATCCTTCAACTAGAAAACATATGATAGGTGTAAAGGAGGGTTAATCATTAGGGAAAAATGTTCATTATTGGGGTCTGTTAGTGGGCATTATGTGTATTTTGTTAATTATGAGGTAAGTGTAAACTATGTCTATGATATCATTCTTTTGATTAATCTCTTTGCAACTCTTTATTATATTTTAAATGATTTACCCAAATATTTAAAAAAAAAAAACATTATTGCATATGCATCATAATCTGCAAGAATCCTATTAATTGTCAGGATCATCCCCAAGTGATGTTTGTACCAAATATTTTGGGTCTGCTACATGTTACTTACCACTCCATCAAGCTTAATGACACTTATATTACTAGCAATATACAAACAAACTAAATAATTTTTTTTAACCCCATATATTAGCAATGTTTAGCACAATATATTGTAAATTTAACCAACATATATAACCTATGCGAATAAATGCACAAATGGGTTGTGAAATCATGGTTTTAGTTTCATAGTCTAGTTTATGTATTCACATATGTTACCTAAAAGGCACAACACACATCAATAGCAAGATTTCAGTTCTAGATTCTGATTCTTCTTATCTTTTTTTATATTTATAACTCGGACGTTGAAGAATCATATAAAGGGCAATCCGGTGCACGAAGCTTCCACTAATACAGAATCTTGAGGAAGAGTCGGACCACATTGGACCACGCATTGTAAAAGACTATTTTCACGACTCAAACCCGTCACCACAAGGTCACATAACAACAATTTTATCATTACGACAAGACTTTCCTTCATGTTGAAGAATCATATTTAAAAAAAGCATTTTATAAGTCTAAGAGATCATCCTCTTCAATCATCACCTATAATCCTTAATTCAAATCACTCTTCTAGGTTAAACATCCAAGAATTGTATTCGAGATCCAAACTCCATGTGATAAACTACATCAATAGCCAGACTCAACATCAAAGTAGATAGATTGTAGTATAATTCTTTATTTCCTTGGAATAATATGATAAACCATCTCATCCATATTACAAGTAGGCTCAGCAAAATCACATGCATCAGTGCAACATCTTGATAAACAAAATGAAAACACAAGCCACAAAGCAGATAACTGTTGTTTGAATCAATTATGAAATCAATAACCACTGTGATGAATTGTATAAGATCAGATAAGGTCACAGCCCTACCAGAGAACTTCAACTTGCATAGTAAGTGGAGACAATCTTATCTGCTTGAGGTAACGAGTCATATAGACCCAAAAGGGTTACGTGCCAAGTAAATCACAGTATATTTCCATGCCACAAAGTCCAATGGGGATCGAAGTGCCAAAATTCTAATTTTGATTGGCGGCTCTCAAGACTACCTTAGATTCTGAATCACAAAACAATCACACTGAAAAGCTATTGCGAAAGATGCCATTTAACTTGTTCATTTTAATACTACATAAGATCAACTTAATACAACAAATACAAAAAGTCAATAGCATGGGGAAAAAATGTTCTGTAAAAGAACAAAGTGAAACATAGAACTATTAATTTCCTTGAAGGATGAACAAAAACTTTACTTGATCATACCTCACCATAACCACAAGCAAAATGCAAAGCTCTTCTTCCCTCTGAATCCTCTTCATCTTTGTCAGCCCCAGTTTCCAAGGCCTTCTTCAAACCCTACATGATCATCAAAAATAACCTGTTTAAAATAATAAAAAAATCCACCCTCAAACAAAATAATTTCAGCATAGGTAAACAAAAAAATTGCACAAAGTATAACAGAGTAGTCACATCAGAGTTATGCAAAAATGCATGGCTGGCAATCCAATACAACCATCCTCAAAATAATGCATACTCAATTGAATACAATTTATTAGCACATATAGCAGATGGGAAATGTTTATCAAATAGTCACATGTTTTCTTGTTCACGTAAGTATATGTAGATAGATGTGATGAAGATATTAGAGTACAATATGTTATGTTTTATTACGAGTATTAAAATTATAAAAGAATTGAATCAGATTCTCTTGAATTTTTAAATCCTGACTACAACCTGGTACAAGTATGATGACAAGGCATGCAAAGAAAAGTATATGCACAACATAAATGCTAATGGAAATTCCAGCATTTGACAGGTATTGGTTACTACAGGCATTTTTATTTGCAGTGTTTTTCTCTCTCTTACAATGAGCTTTATCCACATGCCTTCAGAATTCCTTTCTCTAAGGACCTTACTGACCTTGATGCCATGTTACACATCTCCATCCCTCACATGTCAAGATTCATAGAAACCAGAGGCAGCCGGTGCCGCATGTGACATACCGACTAACTTCTACAAACTTGGTACTGAATATAATTGGGAAAAGAAAACATATTTGTTTCTATAGGCCACATCCAAAATGGTGCTAAGACAAAAGATCAAGTGAAAGGCTAGAGAAACACAGCCCTAGCATACACCCATTTCCAAAGTAAGGATAATGCAGAATTTGGACATGATTTTTTAGCTGCAAGATGTGACCATGTCTGACACACATTTCAGAGCACATGACACTCCGAGGATAAATTCAATGAAGTAAAAAATGGAGTACAAGACTCAACTACTAGGCAAAGAGATGAACTATAATCACTCACATTATCTTTTAGAATTCGGCCTCCTACATGAAAACATCAATTATACATTACAATGAGAAATTAATTGTTCTATGTAGCTAAGGTTTATGCCTTTTAGCTAAAGTATTTGCCTTAAAACAGTTGATGGACAGTATAGCTTTTTATTTTTCTCTTGCATCTCACTCATTTGATAACATACAACCTAAGCCTACATTTATTGACATAAAAGTGTCAAAAGGAAACTATATTGATGATGCAACATTTAGAACACTGTCCATAACTAGCAGCCTCAATTACAATATCACCCATCACTAGTTAGACAAGACAATTATTTAAGACATTTATGTTATTTGGGATACACAATATATCCAAACATATAGGTCAGAACATAATCAAATACAACACATAAAATAAATGATCGACTGATTGACTTAGGCCTTTTTAGTGGTTCATTTCCTTGATGTGATTGACAAAGGGAATTAAAGAAATAATTGTTTGAAGAGAATCTTCCTATTTGGGCATGTATCATCGAAACTGTGATCAACAAAGAGAATCTTTCTATGCCTTCTTGGTTAGTACCACAGAAATTGTATTAACAGACGGTGGCAAAGTAAATGCTTTTTAAGAGAATATAGAATAAAGTAGTAATGGGCATACCAGAATAAAAGACAAATATGAAGATTACCCTCGAATAGCATGTAGCTAATAGGAATATGAAGTACGGGCAAAAAGACATGTTTAAAAAAAGGAAGCCTCTAATGCACATAGGCATTGATAAATTTAGACAGTAAGCATTAATCCACTTTACATTTCTGTTTTCTCACTTAGGTAACCACCACTCCTATTGACCCAGGGCACTAAGGCAAATAATTTTATTATTTTCAGTGTGAAATGAATGGCAAAAAAAAGGAATTGATGCTAAATAACTAGTGGTCTAGTCTTTTTTTTTTTTTGAAGCATAGGCAAAATGAGTTCCATTCCAAAGTGGTCAAGAGCTAGAAAATTTGCCTGGAAGAGGGGAATCACCAGATGTATAACAAAATTTTGCCTTTAATTTTTCCTCTTCGAGTTTCCTAATCCGTCATTATACCTCTAGTGGAAAGAATTACAATTCCACTTCCACCTAAAATCTTAGAAATTTGTTTGTAGTTGGATAAATTCATAAAAAAGATCAGCTGATGCATTTTAGAATAGTTCTGTATTTTTTTTCCCTAGTCTTTAGGCAATCATTTCAATCAGCAGTCTCGAATCTTTTTTCCATTTAAGACAAAGTCCCATCTCCATAATCTAAACTCTTAAGCTAGCCAGACATCATTATTAAGAAAGCATGCTAACACAAAATTAGTATTGGTTGGCAACCTAAACAAATGTCTTGGTCGTGCCAACCAATACCAGTTGGCATTTGAACCAATGCATAGAATATTTTAAGACAAATCTTAGATATCCAATCCTGCATGCCTTTGAGGTGTAAAGCCAACACGAAAATATAACATCAACATCGATAACCCCATGTTAGCCAACAGTCTGAGGTTTCCAATTGGAGAATAAAAGGCATAGATAGAAACTAGAAACTGATGTAATACCTCAACATCACCAACACTAGCAGTTTGATGAACAATAGATTCATCTTCATATCCACCTTCCTCTTCTGCTTCTTCAGTTGCCAATAGATCAGTAGTGGAAGTACCATCACCTGATGGCCCAACTCCCATAGCTTGACCAAGCTTTTGAAGAACATCAGAATCATTCCAGTATCTAAAAATGAAGGGATTAATGATGGAAGAAAAGATATATGTATAGAAAATCATTGAGATACATTACTTCATCATAGCAGAAGGACCTCCTGTTTCTATCTCTTCAAGAATTCCCTTCAATGCCGGATCGTCTTTCATGCGAGCCATTCGTTCCTCGATCTGCTCTTTCTGAGCAGGATTTGTCAAATTTTCAAGCATTGAAGACATACCAGGATCCTAAAACAACAAATGAAGATGAGTATAACTGATTGAAGGGGGGAAATTGCCTTAAGAATGGACAACCTGCATGATAGCATTTCCAAGGCGTTCAGCCATTTTCATAAACTGTGGATTTTCCATGACTTGTTGCATGGTTGAAATGTATTGCTGAGGATCCAATGGAGGAACACTATCTTGTCCTGTACTGTGGACACTCTTTTGAAGTTGCTCAGCCATTTGGTTAAAAACAGGATCTTTTGCAATTTGTTCGGCCATATCTTTAATTGTAGGGTCCTGTATCCACAAGTAAATTAGAAAAGTCCATGTACTAACATAAATGCCCAATTTAAATAGATACAATAACATTTTGTGATAATATCAGTCTTTTCCTGTCATACTCACATCATCGAAATGTTTCAAAAACAATATAGATTTTCTCAGTCATTAGTTCAACCATCATCATTGTCAGCAAGTTTAGTCCAAGTTTTCTAATCTAAGATTCTAATTTATTTACAAAATAATGTTGCCCATATCTACTGTTGTAGATTGAATTTTTCTCTTGAACCCACACAAACAAGAATGATAATTGACTTCCCAGCAAAAAATAAGCAATCTATTTTTAGCCACAAACTAAAGGGAAAATGAGTTAGAAAAACACATGCACAAGAGTAAGGATGCTTATGGCGTAAGGCGGAGCAGGTTCTCCAATTCCCATCCTCGACCCATATAGGAAGTGAGGTGAGGCAAGGTAGGGAAAGTACAATTCTTCTTCATCCCGGCTCTGCTTCTCAAGCAGAGCAAAGTAATAAAATATAAAATAAACCACATACTTGAGGCAGGTTGAGGATTAGCATGCAGGGTAGACAAGTAAAAAAAATCTACTTCATACCTACCCCGCCCTCAGATATGCAAATTGACTTTTTTGGTCCTATCCCTACCCTATTTGGGTTATGGGGAAAGCAAGCGACCTCAATCAGGTCAGGGCCATCCTTAAAAGAAATTAAAGAAATAGACAACAACTTTCAGATATTCTTAGTACTTCAATGAGGATGTTTCCAAGAACTTCAAACTAACATAAACATTTGTGCTAAGCAATAAGGCGACTCAAACTAGTAGCAGTTGACTGCTTCAAATTTTCAAATAAAAACACCGACACACAGCTCATAATTGTGGCTTATTTGACAAAAATAATTAGTGTCAAATTACCATTTAAGATGACACATGGTACTTTGGTGCAAGTTAAGCTTCAAAATAATTTTATTAAAAACAAAAGGAGAGTAATTACACTAAGCAGGCTTTGCATAGCAGAAAAATCAAAAGGGTTCGTTGGAAACCCAGCAGCTGGGGTTGAATTGGTCCTCTGAGATCCAGCTGGTTGTTGGTTTGAATCAGTAGATGATGCTTCAGATATCGAGCTTTTGTTTTCAACTGAACTAGCTTTGTTATCTGCAAACAAATGAAAATCAAAGTTCAAAAGGGCACACCAAAAAGAGAGTATCTGATTTTTCTTTTTTTCAACAAGCTTTCCAGTCAAAGAGGTAAGCTATGCATACTCATTTATCTGCTCAACAAAGGTAGATAGTATTTAGATAATCAAGATAAACTCTTCTTTTGGAAAACTACTATGGATATACGTTTGTTCCTAATGACTTGCATTAAATAATGTTCTAAACCATTAACTGAAAGAAGTGTCACACATGATCATAAAGAAAACTACCACATTTATTTGATCAGTATGATGTATGAACTACAAAACCAGAATATATAAAGCCGTGTCAATCACAATTCACCCTTCAAAACCTATATACATACACAGCTTCCTTATAATTATCCATTTCGCACTACAAAAAGGTTGTCAAACAAGAACTATGGAAACTGATCGATCTGAAGAGCTAGTTGGCAAACCAGGCTCTTGATTTCGGACGCCCAAAAGAGCGATATCCCAAAAACTAACTTGAAAGTTTCAGATCAAAAAATTAGAAGCATAGCCACTCCGCAACTCATTCAGTTTCAGACTGAAGCCACAAAGCCCTCCCCCAAAAGTCCAATGTCACTTGTCTACTGTCTACTTCAATCTGAAGCACAGCGGGGGTTGCCTACTATCAGAAGAATCCAGCACAATAAGAGGCATGCCAAATTGGATCGGAAATTAAGAACCCCTATCAAATCCACTCAAAAACCTTCGGAATCCAACAACGCGCTCCATCCGAAAAAGCACAAACGGTGCACAGATCAAAATTTTCCCATGAAATTGTACGCAATCTCAGAGAGTTGTATTCCCCCCAATCAGTTCCGCAAACGAACAACAGAGAAATTGATCGAGCCGCCCGACAGGGACAGGAAAAAAAACTCGACGAGAAGGATGAAACGATAAAAGGAGACCTTGATTTCCGGAAGCCATGGCGAGAGACGCAGATCGTGGAGTGGTCCTGCGGCGCGAACACTCGACCAAACCCTCGGCTCCTCGTCTATCCGGCGGTGGAGATGGAAGAAAAGGAGAGAAATCGGCAAAATGCCCTCCCAAGGATTTGGTGCGTGGGTCGAGACAGGCAACAGGTTGATAACTAGGGCAACGAAGGGGCGCAGAACCGTGGAGGGTGTTGGTTGTTCAGCCGCGACAGCAGACAGCGGCTGCGGTGTCAGCCGCTGGATAAGATAAGATGAGGCGAGGGGCGAGAGGCGAGGATTGGCTGGGAAAACTCGACCGTGGATTTTTGCCAGCTCGACTCCTTTGGATGGTTGAGAATCCGCACTGGAGTCGGGGCCCGCCGCCGGCCTCCGTCGTCTAGGGTTAAAAACATCGCCAAAATTTGAGTTTGCCCCCATGCACTTTCACAATTAGCATTTACCCCTTCTCGGGACTTTAAAACCCTAGTTTGAAGGGCTAATCGAGATACTTCCACGGACATAATTGAAATCTACTAATTGCAATTTAAATGGATGGTGGTAATCAGAATATAAGTTAGCATATGAATTTAAACTGTCTTTTTGCAAGAAAAGTACAAATTAAAATTATTATTCTTGTGAAATACTCGATTATTATTGTTCATGTAAAATGAACAACTTTGTCTTGCTATCCTTTGTCCAAGGATAGCGAGAGATGAGACAATTTTTTACGCAATCATGGTTCGAAATTTATATAGTGTAAATTAGATGGCTACCATGTCAAATTATTAATAATATTGAATTATGCATCAAGATTTATTTATATTTTTTGAATTTATATCAATAGAAGTTTTTTTTTCTTCAAATTGAACTGTTCCATTCGAATTTAATTGGATGGTAAAATTTAAATATTAAAATTATAAAAAAAATATATAAAATCAATCTTTGACGCGTGCGTGAGTCACTAAAGTAAAATTGTATCTTTATAAGAAATCATGGACAAACAGTAGGTATGCTTATTGGTGGTTCGAATTTGATTCCGATTCGGTTCTAGAGTTATTGATATTGAAATCGATTGAAATGGATTCAAAATTTGTTAAAATTGATTCCGAATCGATTTTGATTTCAGAGTTTTAATCTTGGAATCAATTCGATCCACTACTCGAATCGGTAGTGGATGGACTGATTTCGGATAATTTTCGAATCGATGATTCTAAGATTCAACATGGGTGCATAAGATCTTTGAATAGCATGACTCAAATATGAAAATATATTTGGAATATGTTATATTTTTCCTCTGAATTTGAGCTTCCAAATTCATCTATCGCGTCTATGGTCTTATTCTTTTTTTTTTATCTCAAATCAATCTTGTAGACATATTAAAATGCTAAGAGTTTTCACCTTTAAATTAGTAAATGAAATCGGTTCCAAATTAGAATCGAAATCGAATCCGAATCCGAATTGGATCCCGAATCGAACCGGAACTAGAACCAGAAACAATCGAAAACAGTCGATTTCGATTCATAAAAAAATCGCCCCTAACCCATTACTTAATGGATTTGAAGCGATTCCAAAATTTAACTGAGAACTAGTACGTTGAGAGAATAATCACTTTGAAAAATTTATAATCCTATTGTCCTGACTTTTTTGAGATAATTTAATAGTAAGTACTATCTACTTGGTGATTTTGCATAGAGAACGAAAAAATTCTTATACCTGAAACTATAATGTGTGCGCATAAAATTATCCCAACTTTTAATCTACTATCTTACGGTAAATCTCTTATATTTTTCTTTCGTTTATTTATTTACCTTCCCTGTTTCCTGTCCCAATAAACACACAACAAAGTTTCATGTAACGCAGTGTCAATGAGTCCTAGTCGAGAGCATGTTGCTGCTTCAATCATCAAGACACATGATGGGCAGTGATTTTAGTGTCTAAAAGATACGAACACATCAGCACTTTGATCCGTGTTTTTGGGAGGGAATTCCCACTGGCTTTTGATGATCTTTTATGATGTTTCAGATCCTGTGGAATGACTTTTTATTAGAACTTGTAATGCCCTATACATATATATATATATAACATCGAGCCCAACTGACAAAATTAACATAGGAAATATGCTATAAAAGTACTGCTTCCACAACCAGATACTAGTGTTCAGTCACCCACAATTCTGCAGCTCGTAACAAAGTCAGTGAAGAACTCATTACATGTAACAATACAGCTGCTACAAGCCTTCGCTTCAGATTCGAAGCTTTTTTCCAGGTTGTGGATCGTCATCGTAGTCACCTTTATCATCGTGGCCCTCTCTCTCAGCCTTCTTCCTTGCGAGGATCTTATTAATCTTGTGGAGATCGTTTGTAAGCTTCTGGTCCTTGTTTTGCTTCCTCGTCTTTCTTCCATCTTGCATTTTTACTCCAAATTGGAAAGCAGCTTTTGGCATTGCTTCCTTCTGTTCGTTGTACTTGGCCCATTCCTCTTCTGTTTCAAAATCCCATCTGTGAAGACGACCTTTCGCCTGTTCCAGAACACCATATATTAGCAGAGTATGAGTATGACTTGAGAATAATAATGAATACTATCCCATCCCATCCCTGGAATAAACAACAGAATTCAAGTGGATGAATCTGTGCATCATGGCATAGGCACTTCATGTGTGCCGTGTGCCCTACCATATAAGAGAGAATTCACTAATCTCCTTCGGAAGATTATTAAGTGAAGGTCACACATGCAAATTCTTCCTGTCCATCAAGTACATCTATGTTTCATGTTCAAAGCTCAAGATTCGGCCCTTAAATCCCCCCTAGTGAGCTCGAATTATTCCTATGCAAAATGCCATTGTTGAATAGAGAAGGATGGGTTGAAAGGGAGAGAGTGAGTTTTATTATGCACTGACTGACATGAGACGAAGACGAAAGCATAATTGGACACAGTGTGTGATCCTCAAATACTTCTATTTTTTTTTCTTTTCAGAAAAATATTTACATCATAGAAGATGGAAGGGTACATGATCAGCTAGCTCTAGGTTTTACCTCAAAAAAAAAATATTTTGAAGAAAGAAAAATGAGCAAAGAACATAAAAGATTCTACTGATATCAATTGCCACTTGATGGTTGAAACTATGAATCAATATGTTGGATCTTATTGACAGCAAATAATACAAGCATAGAATGCTAACTTATTCCAAAGAAAAACGTTGCTAACTTCATGGTAAAGATACTCTTAGAAGCTCAGTAGAACAAGTATAGCAGAAAAGCAGCAGTAAATCTACTTGAAACATTTAAAAAAGGACCACTATCCTGATTACTTACCCGGCCACCCATATCCATTTTTGACAAATCATCTTCATCATCACTGTCTACCACCTGATGGTTGTATTCCTGATAGCCAGGATAACATTCAGAGTAACTTTCAGATATGAAATTGGGATCCTTTTCCCTAGCATCTTTTTCCCTTAACTTTTGTAGTCTTTGGTCGTCACGCTTAAAAACAGATCCCAAACCGCGGTCTTTGTCTTCCTGGGTCATTAAAAGTGGGTCTTGAGGTAAATTTGTTCCTGCAAATGCACCATAATCCTGAGGATTTTGCTGTAAATAATGTTCGGCATAAGTCAATTGCTCAGGGTATTGGTACCCCGACCACTCTCCTTGGTATCCAGTAGCCATCATTTGAGTTTGAATGGCATCATGCCCATTCTGAAACACAAAAATTCAAAACTATCATCCATTGAGTTAAAGAGACTGAAAATGAAAATTAACATGAACAAAGCATGAATACTAGGCACACTTGATCAACTTAGATCAAAATGTATTATGTAATCAAGGATAATAATCCCTTGACAAACAGTTCCTGTGGATACTTATCTTTTACCAATACAAACTAGATCCAAACCTTTCAGTTTATGTGCATGAATTGACAAATCTTACTCAAAAATCAAAACCAATTAAAATGAACTCACAGTCTGTTGCCATGTTTGAGTAGTTTCTGGAGGCGGTATAGGTCCATAAACTGGTTCACCAAAATATGATTGCTTCTCTCTGACTCGTGGTGATTCATCCATGTCTTCAGAAATTGGGCTCGGACTCAGGTCCTTACTAGGAACAGTATATTCAACTCCATCCCCAACAAATATGTCATCCCCTTCAACTCTAGCAATTGGGAGTGAGTTTTTATCCTTTGGATCGACACTTCTCTTGTGACGAGCGGGTGGTGGCATTTCTCTTTCTTGATGAAGCTTTGAAATATCAGTAGAGTGTTGGCTGGGTTTCTCTTCATCATGACCATTAGCAATTCCAGAAATCTTTCCTGTAAATCGAAGTACACAGAAAACAAAAAGTCTAGCACATCTAACACAAGCAATCATAAAAAGGGCACTTTAACTTCGAGAATTCAATAGTTTCTACCTCAGCATCAGTAAGTTATCGAGATAACTGTTAGAATCAATTACAGTGACAAAACAGATGGTTAAGATCTTCCTACCTTTAGTTTCTTTGTCCTTTTTTTTTTTCTTAAGAACCTTCCCTGAGGATCCAATACGAAGATATGTCATGATTTTAGCAATCCGTTCAAGAATAGAACTATCCAGGCTGACATTGACCATTTCCTGCAGAACCAAAGGTACCCAACATTAGCTACCTAACGAATGCAGAATAAGAAAATAACAAGCTAAAGTGAAAGAAATTTGCCTCTGGGACTGGGCAGTCAGCTTTGCTCCTATGAAGAGTAGTAGGGATATCATGTGATAAACCTTCCTCCTGGCGAAAAATACAAATCATAGTTACATATGTAAAAAGACTAACAAACCAGAACTAGTTGAATAAGAAGCCAAGCCTAAAAAACCATATCCCAAAAATTCATTTATAAAGAAGTATAAGGCCTAAAAGGCAAGGAAATAGGTATTCTTTTCATGTTGAATCCATGATATATGAGCCATGTCAGGAAGAATGAAACCTGGAAGTGAACATGTAGCTCCCCTTGCATTTAAAAAAAAACTGAATAACCAGCCAGATAACAAAAACAAACTTTAAAGTGAGATCGTACTAGTCGGAACAGTATATCTAAAAGGGAAAACGCTTTTAAGAAAATAGAATTTGAATTTTTTTTCTATATTTAATTTCATTTTCTAAAAAATAGAATTGGAAAATTGAGAAAAAAAATAAAACGTATATTTATCATTGGGCACCTTTGACTTTGTTAGATGTGAATGGCAACAAAAGTTGATGCATTTTTGATACAGGCGCATCTAGCAGTTTGATCAACTTTTATCATAAGATGCGATCCCGTCTTCCTCTAAACCATGCTGAGGAGAAATTGAGCCCCAAAACAAAAATTTCAACGCCTCCATGGCCCCCTGACATGGATATCCTTCATTTTGGATTAGAACAAGACATAGAGGAGTTCCTAGAGGCTACCATGGCCTACCCGTGGTCACCACTATAGGCATGGATTATTCCATGGCTCGACACGTGACCTCCAGCAGGGACCACGATTTATCCGTGTTCTCCACCATAGTCTTGGTCCTCACCACGGCCTGACCGTGGACCAGTCCACGATCGTGATTCCCACTACGGCCTGCCCGTGGACCAAACCACAGTCGTAGCGTCGTTGTTGCCACGATTTAGGATTTCATTAATATTTGATTTAGTTTAAATTTTCTGTTTAATTTTAAAATTTTAGTTTTAAAAGTTTTATATTTACTTTTCTAGTTCGTTAATAATTTTTTGTTTAAGTTTGTTTAGTTTTTTTAGCGTTCTTACTTGTTAAAAAACTTTTTCTTTCCTTAGCCTATTTAAAGATGGGCTTAGGCTCTTGTAAGTCATAGATTGTTTTTTGATTAATAAAGTTTATTTTGATTTCGTTTAAACATAGAAGTGGATCCTCTTTTGTTTACGAATTCCCCCTTTTCCTTCGATTCTCTCTGCCCCCCCTCTATCCTAACTTCACGCATGGAAGATTTTTAGCGCCACACCGCTACCCCGCCTGTGTCAATTTTTTTTTTTTCAATTTTCAAAGTATTTTCAGAAAAATGAAAATCATAGACAACATTTTTACTAGACAGATTTTTTCGATAAGTTCAGGTGTAGCAAATGAATGTCCAAATTGACTAGTCAAACTAAGTATTCACTAACTATTTTAAGTTAAAGCGTTGTTTAAAATCTCATGTCATGCTAGACGAACATCCAAAACATACGATTTCAGTAATTATCAAAACTCTATAGTAATCAGCCGAAGGTGTTCTCTCTCACACTGCCCATGCCAAGAGTATATGTCAACACATCACATACTTCGGTTCAAAATAAATTTAGATGAATTCAACTAATGTATGTTATTTCTTTTTAGAATTTATTTTTCTGAAATTTTGATTAAATTAATTATCTAATTTATAGTCTTATTTTTAAACTCATTAAGAGTTGATTATGAATTTATCTTATGTTTTATTGTTGCTAACTAATTCTTCTTTGATCTTCCTTGTTTGAGGTGCATATTTATCATAATTTCACATTGCCTAACTAGAGTATTTGTTGATAGTCTAAATACATGTTCATATCATTTTAAATGTGTCTCTCGGAGTTTTCTCTAAATAAGTATAACTCCAGCTTTCTTTTTAATGTTCTCATTTCTTACCGTATCCATCCTTGTATGTTCGCACATCCACCTTAACATTCACATCTCTATGACTCTCATCTTTTGCTCATGTACTCGAGTCATATCCCAACATTCAACTTCATATAGCAAAACAAGTCTAACCGCCATTTTGTAAAATTTTCCTTTAAATTTTAGAAGTACTTTACGATCACAAAAAATGTCTGATGTTCTCCTCCATTTCAACCATCTTGCTTGTATTCTATATAAGACATCTCTTTCAATCCATCTATCCTTTTATAAGAATGGTTATAAATACTTAAAACTCTTTGTTACCAATAACTCATCATCTTAGATCTTAATAATTGTCTCATTACATATAATATTGCTACACTTAAATTTCATATGTTCTATCTTTACTTACTAAGCCTAAACCCTTTCACTTCAAGTATTTCCTATTATTCAAGTTTAACATTTACTCCTTCACGTGTTTCATCTATCAAACCTTAGCACAAAATTATATTTTAAGAATGATTTTATCTTTGTTTTAAAAAGTGGCAAACACCACCTAAGTTATTTTGGCAAGGAATGTTTCACCTAATTAATAGGCAATCCTTGTTAGGGCCCCCTTTTAAAAAGGGGGACTACCTAAGCAATCGCCTAGGGTAGTCTAAGAAGACTTAAAAACGCGATGATATTTTAAACTTAAGAATGTTATTATCATTATTATAAAAGGCAGACACCTAGGCAGCTTTGGCAAAGACACCCCAACTAGTAGTTACTAGACAATCCGTATTAGGCAACCCATTTAAAAAGTGGCACAAGTGAACCGCCTAGATGGTCCAAACATAAGTGGTCTAGGTAGTTTGCCCAAGTGGTTCAGGCGATCCACCTAAGTGGTCCGAGCAATTAGCCTAAGTGGTCCACGCGATCAGCCTAGCCTAGTCCAAGAAGAAGGAAAAAATGGGGTCTTTTATAACTTAATGTTACATTTGATATTATAAGTAATTCTAATTCTCCCCATTCCCACCTAACAATGCTTTGCTCGAGCCTCCCATCCCATCTAACTTCTGGCTCCCCTTTTACACCCTGTATTGATGTCGTGCATCAACCTCTAACCATCTTTTCTTCCTTCTCTTTCCTAGATGTGTTCGTAAACTAATCACCTCTCAAGTTGTATGTCATTCTCTTATATTCTGCTTGACTGTGTTGCTACATTTGTTTTTTGCTTTTTCATTTGTAAGATTGCCTCCAACATACATACAAAACCTTAGGTGGATTTTCTATCAGTGAGATCAAATCAAAACACATTGATATGTAGATGTCCATGATTCTTACAAAACAGGGGAATTAAGTACAAGGTTCAAAATCTATTAACTAGAATCATATCATTTTGGTACCGGACCAACGTTCTAACATATGGTATCAGTGGCAAATTGAAGGTGGAAGAAGAAAATAAAGAAGAAAGAAAAAGGAAAAGAAGATAACTATATAGCTAAATTCAAACTTTGTAATCCATTTGAAATAGTCAAATTTTAACATTAATATTGTTCCAACACGATATTAGCCGACATGACGTACACAATTACATAAGCGAGATCACCTATGCTAAGCTGAGTAGTATCAAAATTTCATGTTTACTCTAGCAAATATATTGCAATCAAATATTATGGACTCGAGAATAGGCTAATAATTCTAAAAATTTGATGCTAGACTATGTAAATATAACAAATATAAGATTAGGTTGCTTAAACCTATTCTTTTAAAAAAACACTTTTAAAATGAGATAATTAAACAGCGGTGAAGCTCAAATTCATCTTGAAATCTCTTTCAAGAATTTATCCTTTATTGCAGTTAAAATATGATTCTTGTATGATAACATACTAAAGACTAAAGTCTAATGTTCGAAAAAAGAAAAAAATAGTTGTATGCTGCAATGGCAAATGGCATTAGCAGCAATGAAGTGGACTAAGCAACAATTGAGGAAAGTGTACCATGTTAAAGATGAAAGCCATCCTTCCAGGAAGAAACATTTCATTTGCTTTTATATTGGATTGTGGCTTGACAATCCATTGATATACCGACTGCAACAATGGGTAAAAGATGGTATGGAAACTCAAGTGAAAAAAGTTGCCCATAGATTAACATATAAAAAGATAATTATCAATATAGTAATTGTTGGTTGAGTCAATGGACCTTAGCAGTTGCTGTGCGGAATACAAGTGGCTGGTCTTCCTTTGAAGTCCTGTAAGAATAACCAATACACTCGAGTACCAGCACATACATTGAAGCAAAAGATTCAAGTTTGTCGTGAATTAACATTCAAGTTTCTTGTGGATTCAGATAGGAAAAGCTAATATCACATTTTCTAACTATGAATGCTAACTACAATAGTAGGATATGAATATAGTAGGATTTGGTAAATAGAAACTGAAAATTCTAGAGCACATACAGTACTCATGTGTTTGCATTCTAGACTATGTTCATCTAGATTGACAAAAAGCTTTTGCAGCTCCCTCATGTAACTCATAAGTGTGCAACATGGAACAAAAGTACAGTTTGTTCTCAAAAGAGCACAAAACCCATGAGAGAAAAAAAAACTCAGTTCAATCAGAGTGCTAAACATGTCAAATAATTTAAACAAAAGAAATTAAGCATTACAAACTAGTTTACCAGCATGTTTATTTGATATAAGCAGCAAAATGCCTATAACAAACTTGATAAAATAAATAACTAAAACCTTGTGAGTTAAATTATAAAGAGTAATTTAGTGCACGAAGCTCCCACTAATACGGAATTCAGAAGAAGAATCTATTATATGCAATCTTACCTTGATTTGCAAGAGGTCGTTTCCGAGACTCAAACCGTGACCTCTAAATCACATGGCAACAACGTTACCATTGCACCAAGGCTCCCTTTTTTGTGAGTTAAATTATATAGATGTAAATTTAATTTATTGATTTTTTTTTAACTCATGTCTATTTTACAATAATAGTTAGGCGATGTGAAATGATAACAAATATACACATCGACTGAGAAAGAGGAAGACTAAAAAAGACTTGGTTAGCAACAATAAAATAAGATAAAATTTATTTAAATATAGATGATGAAATAGTAGGGGATAGAGTCCAATGGCCTAGAAGGATTCATATAATCGACCCCATCTAATGGGATAAGACTTTGTTGTTGTTGTTATCTATTTTACAATAATTATAAACCCTGAGCATACTCATTTTGTGATGCACACTTTCAATTCAAATTTGAAGTATATAAAGTACAAGTATAAAGAAGAGATAGTTAATTTTTAAGTACTATATTATATTGAATATTTAAAAAGGCCTACAGTAAGCTTGTTATAATCATTAATGCCGAATTTTTACCAAGTCAAGCTCACTCATCCTCATCTACCGTTTGTTTATTACCTAGGCCTAGAAAAGGTCATGCTATAACTTGTTTAAACAAGCTCTTGTGGAGCCAAGTTGTGAGCTTCTTCACAAAGGTTTTTATTAATAGCCATCGAACACAAGTCCTCAACATTCCGTGTATAAAATTCCAAAAAACAATATGTTGTATATATTTTCAAAGAATTTAATCTCCCACAGTGACAAAAATGTTGAACATTCACATGATCACATACCTAGACTTTTCATCTTTTTGATCTTCGTCATCTGTTTTTTTGTCAATTTCACTCCTTACCTTGTGGAGAAGAGCATAATCTAAGCCTTTAACCAAGTGTGTATGTTCCAAATCCCCTGACAAAAAGTTAACAAAGATAAGCCAATTGAAAAGATATGACAAATATCTGCAGGAACTCCACATGGGGAAATTATCATGATGACCGACAAAATTAAAGTTCACTAAGGACAAAGTCTTGCATAAAGCTTTTACAACATCTCCAAGTTGGATCAAGCATGATACTTGCTGGGCCAAACACCAGGGGTGTTGGACGATTAGTTATAGACAAAACATATTTTTTGAATTCAAAGATATGATCATAGAGAGGAGAAATATGGCTTCATCTCGAAAAGCACATTTAACAATTCACAGGAGTCCCAGAAGTTCCATAGGAGAAACATATTTTATATATGGCAAGGGAAGTTGTCTGCATATTCCAACATATTTCATAGAATGGTGGAAGGAGGTCAAAATCAGTCTGCTAGAAAGCTGAGTTTGATTTTTTTCAAGAGTGTGTGA
This sequence comes from Wurfbainia villosa, assembly GCA_025175895.1. Lineage (NCBI taxonomy): Eukaryota > Viridiplantae > Streptophyta > Magnoliopsida > Zingiberales > Zingiberaceae > Wurfbainia > Wurfbainia villosa. Next base: position 76,993,864 of record CM046006.1, on the reverse strand, counting down.
AAAACATTTAGGAGCGTGTATATGTTTCGATATAGTAAGAAGGTGAACACACTTGGGAAAATAAATTTTTGCCTCAAGAAGTGCATTGAGTATGACCTACTACCAAAAGGCAATCATAGGTAATTCATAAAAAAAAATGAATGAAAATAGAACAATCCAATCAAACCTTTCACTAACAAATAATTTTGAATGGATATGTATTTTGTTAGGGCATTCTTACTAATAAACAACTTTGGTGCTTATATGCAGATATGCAGGGGGAAATGATATATGTAAGTCATAACTATTTCTCAAACAAAAAAAAAATAAAAAATAAAAGATGCATTTCACTTGTAAGAAAGAAGCAATTGACGATTGTTGAAAGTCTCGAATTTAATAAATACAAAGTTATTGTATTGAGAATTATACATTTTTTCCATATTAGCTCAACTATATCTTAGTTATTTGCTCCCCATGTCATAATGTTTTGGTTCCATCTTTGTATCATAGGACAGAAATGACAAGCAAACATCCAACAAATATAGAATGGATATGGGAGTCACTCTGCTAATATAGATAAAATGAATGAGAGCATGAAAAATGAGAAAAAAAAAATTATGAAGTCTTACATAGTGCGAATTAGGAAAAGGTGCTCAAACCAAGAAAGTCAATACCATTACAATGAGAAACTAACTCACAGTTGCAAAGCAGAGAAAAGTATGGTATCTGTCCCTATGGTTATGCATCACTCACCATTTCCAATAGCACCCAAATACATATCATGAAAGAAATATCTATTTACAAGTAGGATACAATCTCAATAGCTATAGTATAAATAATTGGCAAGGAAAGTTCGTTAATGAAAAGATAAAACAAAGGATAAGTAAACACACCTCCAAGATACTTGCTGTTCTCAATGGATATCTTGTGAGTATCAGTTGACCTGCAAAATCACTAGATTTCTAATATTCTCCTAAATAATGAAGCCTTACACTAGATATCCTATATACCATACCTCAGATCAACTGTCCCGGGTGGGGCTACAGCATGAAAAGAACCAAGTTCTGTTGGCTCATAATCAGGGTTTTGATCTTCTCTCCTTTCTTTAGCGCGATCCCTGTACTTGGGAACTTCTGGTTCTTCACGCTTTTCCTCTCTGTTTATTTGTTATATTGGATTAACCATGATAACATATGATGTGCATCATAAGGTTTCATGAAACCATCTTCAGATGACTTTTAGCAAATACATTATTTTTGCTTGAAATAAATGTTGCATTCAAATACATTACAAAAACAGAAAAATACTGAGGAATTAAAACAAATCACTTGAAGGAAAAGTAATGAAGTAAAAAAAACCTGGACCGTGCAATTAACCTTGTCCCTTACCCACTGTGACCCTGTCCCAAGCTTCGTCCCAACAAATCGTGACTATGAATGTTTATCACGTTGGCACAAACAACTTCACTGTTCACTAATCACTGATATGATTGCAGAATAAAAGGGAAAAAATGGAATATCATCCTTAAATCTTTCATATAGTAAAATAAGCAAACAAAGAGCGTAATTTTATTTTTTTTCCATAGCTGGTGGTTGATGATTAGATGTTTCTACGTCCAAACAGCACAGTTTTGTTGTTGTTGTTGTTGTTGTTGTTGTTGTGGGGGTGGGGGGTTGCGCGGAGTGAAAACAGCATAATTATTTAGACTATACATTCTCTTTGACAGTTTATCAACAATTAATAGTAAGACTCGAAAAGTATCGCTTTTAACTCTGTCAACACAAAATGCAATTTTTACTAATCCTTAAGTCGAAAAATATAAGGCTACTTAATGATTCTGCCTCGTATCACCAAATACGAAGCGAAAAGTGGAGTTCTCGTAGAACAACTGGATTTGGACAGTAATCGAAATCTGAAAGAGAAAAAAAAATGTAAAGAAAAAGAATCACTTACTTGCGCCGCATCATCTTCTCCTTGTTGTTCTTTTTCCCCGAAGACATGGTGGCTTGCTAATACGTAACTGAATGGCTGTTGTTTCTTCTTCAGCTGGAGAGAAGTTCGATCCGGCACTAATTTCCGCTGAGAGAGGAAGGAGAAGAAGAGAGGCGGTCGACTCTTCGAGAGGATGGTGGTCAGGACAAGGGTTAATTATAGATCATTCGGAAGAGATGGACACTGCGCTAGTCACGTGGTGGGTCGCGTCTGGCTCAGTCCACGGGCCACAATAGTGCTGGCCTGCGCTCTAGGGTTGGGCTGGACGTGGGCCTAGTCCTGGGCCTGGCCCTGGCCCTGGGTCAGAATGCTTCGGACATTGAATCCCATTAATGCTCTTCGATTTAATTTGGACGACAAGTTTAAATAGAAAACATGAAACTGAAAACTTGTCCCGCGGTGCGGTACGTTGGTAAATTAAAAGGTAAAATTTGCATAACGAATTTCGGAGATAAGTTTAAAATTCTGCCTAGGACTTGGATGGTCGCTCTTTGTCTTACCAATTACGTCCACAGGTATAACTCTCCTGCAATTTACTCCCTCTCGAATCTTATAGGATCGAGGCGAGAGGGCCGCTAGATTGGCGGTTCCAACCTTTTACATAATTAAACTAAAAACTTCGTCCACCAGACTACGGTACAATGGCAGAGCATGTAACTCGATTTTTAGATATTTACAGTTCGATTCTCAATCAAAATATATTTGCAAACAAAATTTCAAATAGAATGATAAACCAAGGGCGTTGTAGCTGTTAAGGTTGTCCATACGAGCATTTTCTAATTTATCCCGATATAATATATCTCGATTAGGAGTTACTTAGCATCCCATTAAAAATTTGTGGGGTAAGATCAATCATTCCCAGATTAGTTGAATCGAAAGCTTAGATACATGGTGTTATTAAAAAAAAACTAAATAAACTTGCCCCAGAGGCATGGTAAAGCGGGACAACATTTCACAAACTAATGCGGTTCGATCTTTTACTGAGATAAGTTCGGCTCTGAATTTCAAAAAAATTTGAGTGACAGCCCTAATTCTGGTGCAAATCAGGAGTTTATCTTCTCAGACGGAATATATCTTCAGCGTCGAACCTATTTTATAAGGACGATGCGATCACATCATCGGACTTAGTTGCTGAGTCGCGAGTACTTTTCTAATGTATCCATGATGGTTGGTAGAGCATATCTCATCTAAGAATAACTTAGCACTCCATTAGAAATCCATAGGATCGGACCGACGATCCTTAGAATTTGTTAAGTCGAAAGATTGGATACTTAATATTAGTAAAAAATAATAATAATAATTTTTGCCCCCAAAGCTATGGTAGGATAAACTCTCAGATGTTCACGATTCGATTTCTAATCAGTGTATTTGTAGATTTTTCTTTCAAATAGGGTATTGCAGTTGTTGAGGCTCCCCTGCAAGTACAACAAAATAATAATAATAATGTATTACTAAGCCCACATTCTTACTTCCACCCCATCCACATCGGCTAGCACGGAATATTTCACTCTAAGACTTTGTTTGAGAGGAGGAGAAGGAAGTGTAAGTAATGAAAAAGGGAAGGAAGAGAAAGAGGGTTAAAAGTAAAGGAATCTTTCTTTTTGTGGATTAAAAGATTTAAATTTACCCTTCTTTTCTTTTCCCTCGCCCTTATGAAATCAAGTTTAAAATTTTCTTCCTCTTACTTACTCTTCTCTCACTCCCTATGAGATTAAAACTTCCCTTGCTCATCTCTTCCCCTTCTCTCCTCATCTCTTCATCTCCTCCCAAACAAGCTTGTTTGTGATTCAGTTATTTGCTTCAATGACCGTTAAAAAATTTATTAGGTCAATCTAGTTTAGATTATAATTTTGGTTCTTTCTTATTCCCAGACGAACTGATTAATATTCACACGTATTCGACAGTTACTATTCATCCACGTATACAAGCTCCCGTCTCATTCGATCAAGCCAGACCCAACCAATGAATATCACGGTGAATGATAATCTTACTCATGAATTAACCGATCATGTCTTTTTCAACCAACAATTTCTACTGCAAAAAACATATTTAAACCATAATTTTATCAACGAAAAAAAAATGAAAATGGAGCAAGAGAATAATTATCAAATCATTCAGCCATAAGACAAAATTAGTCAAATGAGTAATGAATCAACAAAATTTCGTAGTTATGTTGCTTCTCATGAACAATAATACTGTGAAGCCAACCAAAAAGACATTGGAAAGGGTACTAAGCAACTCGATTTGCGGATATATTTAAGTCCCCAAATTAAAACAGGATAGACGTTGCTTCGATATTAAACAGCCATCACTTCATCATGTTATTATAAATTCCATCAGACAGGGAAAAGGCATATGAATCATATTTGCTACGTGATCAGCCATCACTTCACACACACAATAAATAAATATATATATTTCTCTCTTTCTTTCTCTATATATATATATATATCGTCGGCCGCCGGACCTGGTGCGATCGACGGCCAGGTCGCCGGCGTTCCGGAGGGACTCGGGCGCCGTCGGATTCTGGCCGCGATTCAGTCGGAATCCGGGAGGGGAAGGACCGCTAGCGCCGGGCGATCCTTCCCCGGCCGCGATTCGATCGGAATCCGACGAATTCGGCTCCCGAGTCCCTCCGGACTGCCGGCGACCTGGGCGTCGATCGCGCCAGGTCCGGCGGCCGGAAGTGGTCGGACGGCGCGGCGGTGATGGCGACAGTGGAGGTGACTCGGTGCGTCGCAGACGGGCGTAAATAATTCAGTCGCACGGCAGAAGAAAATCGTATATATATATATATATATATATAGAAACACACACACAATTATGACATAATGCAGTGCATAGAATCCACATCCATTTAGTATCTCAATACAAAGGGAAACAAATTTTCTCAAATAGGAAGAAAATTGATTGGAGATAAAAATAAAAAAACCATCCCTTTTAGTGAAATGGCTCCTACTATATATAGGTCTGGCCACAATCCAGGTCCGATCCGGATCCGAGTCGAAACCGTCGGATCCGGGTTGGCAAAATATCAACCCTTAACCGGTCCGCTCGTGGTCCTGATCCGGGAATGGAATCTCGGTCAGAGTCCGATCAGGGTTGAATCGAATTGATTCGGGTCCGGGTCCGGGTCCGGGTCCGGATCCGATCCGAGTTCGGGTCCGGTCCGGTTAATCGTCGTCTTAGTTAAATAAATAAAAATTTAAAGAATAATATAAATAATTAAAATAAAAAAAAATTGCACAATTGAACTTATAAAAACTCAATCAAATATTTCATTATCTCAATAAAAAATATATTACATCTCAAATTTCAACATCTCCAACTTAAATAAAAAACCTAATACAATAAAAAAAAATCAACTACATTTCAATTTTCATTATATTCAATCAATTTCACTGATTCGATTTCTCCACATCGTAGTTCCTGGATGTTCCTCTGCTTTCGCCTCTTGGTCTTCTTCGTCCCTTTTAATATGTTAGTTCGACTTGTAGCTTTTGACCAATCATTCAAGAAATAAGGCTCCAAATTTTCCTACTTAAGCTAGAACGTCTCTCGTCCAATGTATTTCCTTCAATATTAAAAGCTTGTTCCACTGTAACCGTTGAAACTGGACAAGCTAGAATTTCTTTTGTCATTATAGATAAGATTGGAAATATTTGAGTTCTCTGCGATCACCATTTTAGAATGTTGAAACTTTCTTCATCTGCATCACTAAAATCAAAAGAAGTGGTAAAATAATTCTCAAGTTCCTGACTGAAACTTGAGGATCCTCGTTGACGTTTAGTCTGTTCCCTTAATAACAATTGTGCTTTAGTGAATTTAGAAGTAATAATACTAGTTGTAGTGGATTGATGTATTTCATGTCCAATAGTTTGTTCACCATATTTAATGTTATATTCATTATAAATATCATGTAAATGAGTTTTAATATTAAATAAAATCAAAGAAATATTAAGAGCAGTTTCGGTAATAAGACTTAAAGATTCATAATATAATGCTAACATATCATCTAATTTAAGTCTAGGATCTAAAACAAAAGCACATAAAAATATTTCAAGAATATTTAAGAAATATTTTTCACATTTTTCTTTCATTACATAAATACATTGAGATAAATAAGTATCATTTGATTGAATATGTTCGTTAAAAATACATGCAATATTACAACAATGTGTTAAAACTAAATGTGAAGTTGGATAATAAACACCAGATAATTGGTCACTAGCATCACTAAATTTTTTTAAAATTTCACAAATACTAGTGCATATATTCCATTGATTTGAAAATAAATAAATATCACGTGATTGAACATGTTGATGAAAAAATATACATAATAAATCTTTGTATTCAAAAGTAGATAACAACAATTTATAAGTAGAATTCCAACGAATTGAGACGTCATGTGTAAATCGTTTAGGCTTCATACAATTTATTTTGTAAAATTTTCTCCATTCTTTCATAACTTGAGGATGTGTCAATAAATAATGAATTGCACTCCTAATTGATTGAATATGTGATCCTAAATTTTTAAGTTCATCTTCAACACACAAATTTAAAATGTGATATGTACACCTAATATGAAAAAATCTTCCACCTATTGATGGTTTACATATATCAATAAGCTCACTAATACTAGAGGTATTTGCACTAGCATTATAAAAGAAATTGAAAAAACTTTAGAAGTTAGACCATATTCTTCTAAAATAATAAAAATAAGTTGTGAAATATTTTGTGTCGTGTGTGTTTCGTTAAAACATTTATATGCTAGCAATCTTTTTTGAATGTCCCAATTATTATCAATCCAATGATAAATAATACCCATATATGAACAACTTTTTCAATGATCACTCCAAATATCGGAACACAAAGAAACTTTACTGTTTAAACTAGAAAATTCTTTAATCAATTCTTTTTTTTTGTTCTAAGACTAATTTTAAAAGTGTGTATTTTAGAGTATTTCTTCGGATACATTTAATAGAAGGATTTGCACTTGTAGAAAGTCAATTTTCAAAAGATAATTTATCACTAAAACTAAAAGAAAGTTGTTTAATTGCACAAAATTTAGCAGTTTCTTCTCTAAATCTATATTCGTCAAATTTAAAAAGTTTAGATTCGTTACCCCAACCCGATTGAGAAGAGAATGTCGGAATTTGAGTTTGAGAATGATCGATACCAATTTCCACCGGATGATTTCTCTCCACATGTCGAGTAAAGGTTCTGTAACCTCCTCATTGTTGAAATTTGTAACATTTCGAACAATATTTGCATTTTGCTTGCATATCACCGGAAGGAAGCGTTACTTTTTCGAAATGTTTGGTGAAGATATCGGATGATGGGCGAGACACTCGAGTTGGTCTTGTAGCCGTAGAACCCGCCATCGTACTGGATGTATTGCTCCTACTTTCTTGACTTTGATGATGATGACGTATTTGATATTCATCACTGGAAATATCAAGATCATAGTCGCCGATATCAAATTGAGGTGAATCGCCGCCTTGCTCAAACTCGAACTCGGACGGTGGTGGCATTATGCTCTTTCCCTTTCTGGCACCGGTCGCACCCTTACGACTTAACCCGACTCCAGACATTTGTAAAAATATGACTTGAGACTTGAAAGCAAATGAGGGAATGAGAATTAGAGAAGAGAAATTGTGATTTATGAAAAAATGAAAGGGAGTGAAGAAGTATTTATAGGAAAAAAAATATTAAAAAAAAAATTCCAACGGTCGACCCGTTGTGGTCGTTGATCATCAACGGGCACAAAATCGTGGCCATCAATTTTTTTTTTAAAAAATAATAATAAAACGGTTGACCCGCCGGGTCCGGTTCGGGTCGACCCGATGGGTCGCCCATTGCACAACGACCACGAAATCGTGGCCGTTCAATTTTTTTTTTTTTAACCGGCGGTTCGATTTTTTAAAAAATTGTGACAGGACCGCCTATTAGGCGGTCCGATCAAGGGTCTGGGTCAAACCCGTTGACCCGGTTAACCGAACCATTGACCACGGTCCAGTTCCAGGTCGGGTCTGGGTCCGACCCGGACCTTGGTGGGTCTAACTATATATCTCCACAGAACTTGTCAGACTACTGTGACTGAAGCAAGTCGATGAAGACGATGTTAGTGCAATCGACCCGTGATATTGTTTTGATGTGTGTGGCAAAGAGTTTAAGTTAGGATCATTGTGATTTGATATGTGCGTTGAAGTCATGCAGGACTTAGTAATTCGCACATGAAGCTTAGGCGGGTTCACCACTCACAACCTCGTGCTTGAGTCGGAGAAGGAGCATTGCAGAGTCGTGCGCTTGATGTCGCCGAGGGACCGCCGAACGAGATGACTTGAAGCGGAGCCAAGGAAGCAGACTTCGAAGGAGCATTGCAGAGTTGTGCGCCTGATGCTGCCGAGGGACGTGGCCGCGAACGAAGAGAGCTTCGGCGGGGGACTTCGAGTGAGATGAGAGAATGAGTGAATTATAAATAGTTCATTAGGTGAATTTGGCTGAATGACTAAGTGTCGGATGAGATTTTCCGACATCAGTCGACTGCCATGAAATGACAGTCAACTGCTCTAAGTCGAACGGGGTTCGACTGATGGGTTTCATTGCCATTGATCGCTGACCATCGGTCGGTGATGGCGGCGATCGCGGCATAGAATCGCTCGTAATGATCGACCAATCGGCTACGAAGGCATTAGTCGACTGATGGATACATCAGTCGACTATCAAGGGTTCCGTTGGACTACAACGGTCGGGATCTGACGTGTTCAGAGACCGTTGTAGCGGCGCCAGTCGACTGCCAAAGGCAGCAGTCGACTGATAGCGGCCAACGGGAAGAAATCAACCCTCTCTATAAAAAGAGAGGGTGTGAGCTTTTGGATGGCTAATGCTTAAGTTCCAAACTATCATCCAAGTGCTCCATAAGTATTAAACTCCTTCTAGTTTCTTTCACGTCTATTGTAAAAGAAGGAGTATTCTTGAGTTGTAAGGGTTTACCTCCACCTTGCATTGGCTAAAGGGAGAGACCAATAGTGGATTGGTTGCGGAGTGATTCACCGGGGATGAATCAGACCGTGGATTAGCGGCGAGGTCGTGAACCACGTTATATTCTCTTGTTAGCATTGTTTATCTTTTGCTTGTTTCTTAATTGTATTTATTAGTATATTCCGCTTGCTCTAACGTGACTTCTAGACGATCAACGAACGATTACCATCATACGACGATTGAGGGCTATTCACCCCCCTCTAGCCGACCAACCGCGACCCTACAAGTGGTATCAGAGCCAAGGAAGCTTGTCAACGGATTAACCGCCGCTACAAGCACAATCAAGGATGGTCGGCTCGAACATTCATCCACCGAAATTTGAAGGAGAATTCTCTTGGTGGAAAAAGAGAATGGAGGTATTTTTCGAAACCGATTTTGAAATTCTATTAATTATGGAAAACGGTTTCGAAATGCCTAGGGATGAAGAAGGGGAGTCATTGAAAAAATCAAGGTGGAGTAAAAAGCAAAGGGAGGAGCACCTTGCAAATTCAAAGGCCAAACATCACCTCTTCAATGTGCTTCCCCAACAAGAGATCAACCGGATTGGGGAGTGCTCAAGTGCCAAGGAAATGTGGGAGAAATTAGTGGAACTTCATGAAGGCACTTCGGAGGCCAAGCTTGCAAAGAGAGACCTCCTCCGCTCCCAACTATCAAACATCAAATTAGAAAAGGGAGAAAAAGTAACATCATTACATTCTAGGTTTAAAGAAATTTTAATTGGGCTAACAAGTGTAGGAGAAAAACTCTTCAACCGGGATATGGTAATGAAGACTATAGATGTCTTTCCCCGGTCCTCAAGATGGAACTCTATGGTGGACTCCTTCTACATCTCCAAGAACCTAGAAGTTAGCATCTTGGAGGAATTTTTCTCAACCATGGAGCTCCACGAAACAAGGCTTGAAGGAATAATAGAAGAACCTAGAATTCAACCTTCAAGAGGAGTAGCCTTGATGGCCAACAAAGGGAAGAAGAAGATGGAGACTCCCTCCTCCTCCGACGAAGCATCCTCCTCTTCCTCCATGGATAGCACGGAAGAAACATACATAGTAAGGAAGGTAAGGCGTGCTTTGAAAATTTTTAAATTTAATAAATCTAATGATAGGAGAAGAAGACCAAGGGGGAAGGTGATTTGTTATAATTACCAAGGAGAGGGACACATAAGGGACAATTGTCCCCTCTTAAACAAGAGCAAAGAGGAGAGGAAAAAGAAGGAAGAAAAGAAGAAGAAGAAGGGGAGCAAGAAGAAGGAAGAAGAGAAGAAAGCCAAAGAAAAGAGAAAGGCAAAGGCACTAAAAGCAAGAACTTGGGATGACCCTTCTTCCTCATCATCATCATCATCCGAGGAAGAAAATATCTTTGTCACAAATTTGACACTAATGACATTTGACAACCTAGACTCCTCCTCCGCCGAACATGAAGAAGCAAGCTCAAGTGAGGAGAGCTCGAGTGAAGGGGGAGCTTCTTCTATATCCTCGTCATCGGAAGAGGATTTGGTAAGCGAGGTAACAAATCTTTCCCCCAAGAAAGTTATGTCAATTATTTCTAGCCTCACTAAGGACTTGTTTAGGGCAAAGAAAAAGAACAAATGCATGCTAAATCAAATTAAGGACTTAGAAGAAAAATTAGAAAAAACATGCTTAAGTGTAAATGATAATATTTCTTCTACCCTAAATGATGCATGCTCACATGACTATATACCGTTTAATGTTAATGATGCATGCATTGAAGAAAATAGGGTCATAAGGGAAAAGGTAGATCATTTGACCAAGGCCCTAGAAAAATTTACAATTGGCTCAAATACATTGAACATGATAATTGGGAGCCAAAGGGCTAGCTTCAATAAGAAAGGCCTAGGATATAAAGAAAATAAAAATGAAAATGCCTATAAATGTTTAATTGCTAGCGGTCAAGATAAAAAGAAAACAATAGCTAGAAAATGGATCCCTAAGGAATTTTTAGTGAATCTCATAGGAAAGAATTTATTTTGGGTTCCTAAATCCATTCTTAAGGGTTAGAAAAACCCTAGGATAGTCAACCATATGAACTTTATCTATATCATATTTTGGTTGACTTAAGATGGCGGGACTAAGGTTTTTGAAATAGTGTTGGGTGATGATAATGCACCCTTAAATAGTTTAAATCATGCTCAACACTTAGTGTTAGTTGATACTCATGACCTATACATTTTTAGCATTGTATTGGGTGATGATAATATGCTCATAAAGTGATAATAATGTTTAAATCATGATAATTGATATAATTATTATACATGTTTGCAATCATGATTTATGATCTTGATATTTGACACATAATCATGGGCAATAAGGTTTAAATTATACCTTGGGTGATACTTTATTTATTATCATAATTCATACCTAATGCATGATTATAAATTGATGAATACTTTTGTTTCATGATCATAATGTGAAATTCATACATATATGTCTTTATGATCATGTGGGATGTTAGGATGATACTTAACCTTGTGTAAAATTATATGAAATTAATGGTTAAGTATATACAAATACCTTAGGTTCATCTCACACTCACTATAGGTTACCTTGATTGAAAACATAGCATGGGTGAGATGATAGGATGATACAAATGGTCTACTAATGCCTATGACATTTAGATGGTCATTTAAAGTGTCAAAATAACAATAATAGATCAATCATGGGGAAGACTTATGTTTAATTCATAAACATATTGCCCAAAGATCATGGTTGGATATTTCAAATGTTTTGGAAAACATTTCTTGTTTCATAAATTGAATGTTCATGTTTTGAAAAGCTTTAAGGCAAAACTAGGCTTCAAAATTGATACAAACTTTAAATATTTTCAAACTTTTGAGATTTTGCCTAATTTTTGAAAATATAATGAATTTTCATGAAAACTCATTTTTCACTGATAAAGGAACTTAAAAGAAATGTGTTTTCAAAATTTCACTATTTTTCGAATTTTCTGAAATTTATAGTGTATTTCTGAATTTCGTCCACCAAATCTGAAAAACTGATTTTACTTATGACGCCATGCTAATAGAATGATCGATGTATCGTAATAAGCACAGTAACCTGATTTTATCAGGTTTTTGATTGTTTTTGGTTTTTGTTTCTCTCTAGACTTGATGTCATGTCATATAAACTTTGTTTAATCTTTTTGATGGTGTCAAAGGGGGAGAAAGATATATGTTTAAGTAAGGGGGAATTGCATGTATTAAGGGGGAGAGTTGTTAATCATGTTATTTACATGCTTTCTTTCCTTAATATTTTATCAAATGTTTTACCTAACTTAAACGGATTGTCACACATCAAAAATTGGGAGATTGTTAGTGCAATCGACCCGTGATATGGTTTTGATGTGTGTGACAAAGAGTTTAAGTTAGGATCATTGTGATTTGATATGTGCGTTGAAGTCATGCAGGACTTAGTAATTCGCACATGAAGCTTAGGCGGGTTCACCACTCACAACCTCGTGCTTGAGTCGGAGAAGGAGCATTGCAGAGCCGTACGCTTGATGCTGCCGAGGGACCGCCGAACGAGATGACTTGAAGCGAAGCCAAGGAAGCAGACTTCGAAGGCAAGAGACGCGAAGGAGCATTACAGAGCCGTGCGTCTGATGCTGCCGAGGGACGTGGCTGCGAACGAAGAGAGCTTCGGCGAGGGACTTCGAGTGAGATGAGAGAATAAGTGAATTGTAAGTAACTCATTAGGTGAACTTGGCCGAATGACTAAGTGTCGGATGAGATTTTCCGACATCAGTCGACTGCCATGAAATGACAGTCGACTGCTCTAAGTCGAACGGGGTTCGACTGATGGGTTTCCCGAATGATCGCCATGGATCGATACGATCGTTAGACCATCACCGATCGCTAAAGGTGGCGATCGGCGATGAAGGCGCGCAGAGCATAGAATCGCCAGATAATCGTGTGAGCTTTTGGATGTCTAATGCTTAAGTTCCAAACTATCATCCAAGTGCTCCACAAGTATTAAACTCCTTCTTCTAGTTTCTTTCACATCTATTATAAAAGGAGTATTCTTGAGTTGTAAGGGATTACCTCCACCTTGCATTGGCTAAAGGGAGAGACTAATAGTGGATTAATTACGAAGTGATTCACCAGGGACGAATCAGACCGTGGATTAATGGCGAGGTCGTAAACCACGTTATATTCTCTTGTTTATCTTTTGCTTATTTCTTAATTGTATTTATTAGTATATTCCGCTTGCGCTAACGTAACTTTTAGACGATCAACGAACGACTACCATCATACGACGATGAAAGACTATTCACCCCCCTCTAATCGGCCAACCGCGACCCTACAGACGAGCAATTCTTGTTAGCAGGATAACCAATTTGCATGGTGTCTAATGCTCACTCGACGCACAAGTACGGTAGAACACTAAAATAGATGGCAGATAAACATTTGGCAACGTAAATCAACAAAAATACACAGAATCCTGGTGAAATTCGAAGAAAATTGCATAAAATAATTATTGTTCCCTGCCTAACAACACAATTGTGCTATATTATCCTCCTCTCTTCTTTTAGTTTCCTTGGATTAGAATGTGAAATAAGGACTGAGAGGGGTATTAGATAGGGCAGGGTGGGACTTCAAATGTCGAACCAGCCTGAATCTGCCCCCAACCAATCAGACGCCAATGCTTTTCAACACGGCGACTGAGCGCAACCTTCTCCCCTCTGCTGGTGCATACTGGAGCTGTGAGCTGTAGCTTAGCCAGATCGTTCTTCACCGCGATGACTCGAGCCCCAGTCGACATGGATCCTATGTTGAGCATCAGGATCTCACCCTTGGTCAGCTTGGAGACTTTCCCTTGTTTCTCAGTTCCTTTTGTCCTGACACCTAAGAGCCGACGAAGAAGGAAGAAGTTCACCTGCAAAGATCCAGACCAAAATTTCACATTCAAAAGTCATCAACACAACCATTTATCCCTGCTATTGTAATGTTATTTAGATTTACTGAAGGCAAATATCATTAACTTAAGATCATTACATTTCGCATGCACCGCCAAAAATTTATTAACCGATATTTTCTTGAACAGGAAACTAAAAAGTTATTCAAACTAAAAAATACACTACAAAATAAAGAGAAGCTGGTTTTCAAAATATTTGCATTCAGCAGAAGCAGCTTCCGTGGCAAATTTAACATCGCTCAATTCATTAGTTGTGATATTCATAGAATCATAGTTATTCACTATGAACTACTTTTCCCATTTCAATTTTCTCCATCCTTGCATCATTATTAATTCATATAATTCTTTAGAATCTTATGGATATAACCACTTTCAAATTATCAATATTGAGATTAAACTAAAGATGAAAATGACACAGAGCATGTCATCTTGAATTTATCATCTGGGGTTGGGAAACAAGCTATTATACAAGATAGCACACAAATTGGCCTAATTTCGTTGTAGATTATGGTCCCAAAGAATCTGTACCTTCTTTGTTGTAGGGTTCGATCTTACTAAAATGCGACGAATGGTTTTATACAAATTGAGCTAAGAAAAATTACAAATTATACTTCACATAAGCTATTAGAGAAAACAATAAAACAAGAAACATACTATTGAAGTACCAAAAGCAATAAGTTGGCAAAAAAACAACACAGAAATTAAAAGATTAATAAAGTATCAAAAACAAAGCAAGAATATAGCCAACCTCAAGCTCCACAAATACATCAGGGAGTGAACCCACTTCACCAAGCACTTGACCAACCAATCTATCAGCACGAGTCAATGTAGGGTCCATTGTGGTACCCACACCAATGAGCCCACCAGGTACAGCAAATTGTAGCTCATTTTGCTCAGCATACAGGGAGACAATCCTAGAGTAGATAGGGGTGCACTTTATATTCCCACTCTCATCCTTGACAACAATACCAGGCCGGACTTCAATAAATTGGTTCACCTTCAAAACACCCTGTAAAAACATTACCAAGGCATTATTATAAAAAAAGAAAAGTATTATGGTAAGTGTAATATATCAATCTAAGAGAGATGAACATAAATTAAGCTAGATGATAGCAGAAATGGAGGGAAAAAATTGCCTTATAGACCTCAAACTTAGACAACAAGAGATCCATTCTCATGCTGGCAAGAGGAATTTAACGATAAAGAATTTACTTAGATTATTAAAGATCCAAACAATGTGCTTTATCACCTTATAGAGAACCTAAGGAAATTAGAGGATGTGTAGAATACTTGCAAGTATCATTCAACTTATATTAAGATCAATAACATGTTACATACCCTCAAGATGCTACCTCCAGCGACACCACCTTTTATTTCATCAACCTCCGAGCCAGGCTTGTTCACGTCAAATGAACGGATAACGATCATATTAGGAGGGGAAGTAAAATTTCTTTCTGGAATGGGAATTTTCTTTACTAGATACTCGCAGACGACATCAATATTATATTTTAATTGAGCAGATATTGGCACCACAGGAGCCCCATCAGCAATTGTGCCCTGCCATTTTATTCATTACTAACTCTGTCATCAACTATTTTTGAGATTAGAAATAGAAGAAAGAATATAACTACTTTTGTAAAGGTTAACCTGAATGAACTTTTGGATTGCCTCATGTTGATTGATAGCAGCACTTTCCTGAATAAGATCGATCTTATTTTGTAGAATAATAATATGTTGAAGTCGCATAATTTCAACAGCGGCCAGATGCTCAGATGTTTGGGGCTGTGGGCAACTTTCATTGCCAGCTATAAGTAGCAAAGCTCCATCCATGATTGCAGCACCGTTAAGCATGGTGGCCATAAGAATATCGTGGCCCTATCAAGAAAATACAAAGAATTCTAGAGTCAAAGAGAGAAATCTCAAACTTTTGCTTAAGTTCCTAGAGAGGAAAGTAACTCACTGGGCAATCAACAAAGGAAACATGTCTTAAAAGTTTCATCCTTGTGTTCTCAAATCCAGGAACATCACAAAATGGACTGTCTTCTTTTCCACTTCCGTAAGCTCTGCATAACCACAAAGAATCAGGAACTGAAGACATAAGATATTGTTTTTGAAAAAAAACACCATTTTATTTACGCTATGAAACATACTTGTAGCACATAGGTCGAGGACATCTATCATCCTCGCATTTGTAAATCTTTGCATTGGCATATCCAAGTTTGATAGTAATATTACGCTCCAATTCATTCTTGAATCGAACAGTCTGGAAACATCAGCCAATCATTAGATAGATTTTCTATTTAGTAATATTCTAAATAAAACAATTTCATGCAATTAGTATTTCAAAATGTATTTTAATAACAGATTGTTGATCAGGAAAAAAAGATAGTTTTGATTGGTGGTAGCTGCCTTGTGTTCTGGGTTGCTACAATGAGTTATTCATCTGATAGCAAATCATTCTCACCACTGTCACAAGATTCTGTGTGTTCCAAACTTTTAACATGATTAAACTTGGGTATAGACACACTCTTGTCTTTTCTAACATGTACAACAACAATATGTTGCTGGCATTTGCAGCTTCAGATTCAGTAGATCATGATATCCTAGGCCCCAGTCAGCATAAAGCCAGCAAGAAAATGAAAATCCATGCTAGAGCATTAAGTGAAAATTGATAATTAAATACAACAAGTTTTGGAAAAAATATTTAAAATGCCAACAGACGTAGCAAAAGGAGTTGTCTGGACTCTTCCTAGTAACCATTCGTAAGATGATAAAAAGATGTCCTGTCGCTGCAAGCAAGAATCATGAAACTGTATTTCATAGCATTGTTAATTATCTAAGTCAAGTCAAATCTATCTTTGAAACAAACATGAAGACCTTGATTCTTGACAACTATAAAAACTTTACAAAAGTATGTTACCGAGATGTTAACTGATACGAACTAAATAAGTACCTGCACACCAGATATTGCTTTCACCACAGTTGACTTTCCATGAGCCACATGACCAATGGTACCTAAAGTTCAATACAAAATTGCAGATTAGTGTTTAAACAAAGGAAATAAAGGACATCTAGGACAAGAATGAACTATATTCCTACAGTGTACTTTAGAAAATGAAGAACTTACAAAAACTTCTCGTGAATCAAACTATATGTATGCATTTGGTTTGACATAGTTCAGATTTCTGTCTGATGGTTCAATCTCTAAGTTGTAAAGAGAATATTTCTGTGTCACGGAGAGAAAAAGGTTTTTTGCTTCAGGTCAACTAAATCCTTTGAGATTTAGAGAAAAAACAAACAGCAGCAGCAAGTTGTCTTTGTCTCAACTATTAAGTGACAGCTTTATGGATCTTATCATAATTGATAAAACACAAGATTCATGATCATAAAGTTTAGACACTTTAAAGGCAACGTTGAAGTTTAAGAGAAAAACCTCGACATTGTCAGCTATCTTTAGCAGGTGAAATTGCAACAGATAATGTTATATCATTGAAAAACTCAAAGGGTCTATTCGTAAATTCTTAAACTTATTAGACTTTTTTTTTTTTGCAAAAATGCAATTAAAACCTAATCCTCTTTTCCTCCCATACCGCAGTAGCAGCCCTTCTTCCTTCCTCTTTTAAATCCTAGTTCTTTCCTCGATTCAAAAGAAAAAAAAAACTAAAGCCTTCTCTCACCGTCGTTTTCTCTCCACGCCGCCGTCACCCATCAACATCACAGCAATGCTGCCACCCACCAACAATGTCGTTCGTCATTTTTTTTTCCGTCGTCGTTGCGCCATTGACGCTCTACAATAAAGACCTTCGATTTAGATGGAGTTTTCTTGCTTGTTTTTCCCTTTTTAACAATCTTATACATGATTAATTTTACAATTATGAAAATGAAAGGAAATAATTTATGATTCCCTAATAATAGAAGTAGATTAAGATTTTCATTTTATGACCTAAATCTTTCTATAGATTAATTTAATATATGATGGAAGAAAAAAAAATATTATGTGCATTGAAAATATAATTAGGCTTTTATTAGGATAATATTAGAGATAAATTGTTTAAGATTTATATTGTTCTTTAGACAAAAAATTAATTACATACTCTTTTATATCTCTACTGCTTGATCACATTCTTTTATATTTGCTTAATCTTTTATATTCTTTGTTGTTTATCAAGCTGTTGTATCTTATGAAAATTTATACATGATATTCACAATAGTTAAATTTTGAAATTTATGTATGCATCTTTATTGGGTGGGTTGCAAGTCGCTCACTCTTATCTTATATAGGATATGTTTTATATCAAGTGGATTGTAATTCATTCACTTTGACATGCATAACATGTTCTAGAAGGATAGATTGCGGGTCATTCACCTATTAAAAGCTTATGTTTGAGTTATACATTTATGCAAGAGCAACATGTGTTTAATGTTGAAATGAGAAATTGAGAAAATCGATGGAATAAATTAAAGAGTAAAAAAGAGTTAAATTAACGAGAACGGAGTAATAATTGATGGGGTACAAAATCTAAAAATATAAATTATTTCTTTCGTTGTTGAAAACATATTTCCTTACTCCACTTTGCACATTGTGCTCACTCTCCGTTCCTTTGATCTCCAAATTTGCATACTTGAGGTGATTAACAAGGTTCGATCAATATTATGATGAGTAGCTCAAAGATTGCTCAGCAATAGCTTAAAGATATCTTCTACATAGTCCAATCAGTTTATTTCCTTTTTAGCATTGTCTATTACATATGCATTTTGATATTCTAGTATTTTTTTTTCATTATTCTGCATTGAGCCAATTTGTTAGTCATGTCATAATATAGTCAAGTTAGTATTTTGTGGCAAACATGTAGTTGCATTATTCCACATCATTTAATAAATTGTTGCATATTTATATTCGTACAACCTTGTGTACCCTTCTTAGATATTCTTTGTTATTTTTTGTGCAGTGATGAATATTGTCTAAGCAATGAGGCTATTCCTCATATAGGGATAAAAGCTTCCAGGTCGTGACAATATTTATTGGTATGATGAATATTATCTGATCCCAAGCCCATAATAAGTTAACCTTGTTGTGGTCGGTCCCAAGCCCGGATAAAGGAGGAGGGTTGCATTAGGTTGTCAGCCAGCGTTAAACTAAGGCAAATGTTCAATGAATGAATCAATCAAACTATTGTGCTAACGCTAGATTGTTCCCCGAAAGGAACACGTTACAAGGTCCGACTGTAACTTCTCGACAAGGACCGCTACATTTTCAGAACTCGAGTGTAGTGAAAAATATGCAAGAATTCGCATTGCAGGGTCCGACTGCAACGTATCGACAAGGACCATTATATCTCCATAAGAACTTAGGTGTAGTGTTAAATAAGTAAGAGTTCTCACACCATAGGTTGGGTAGGAACAAATATTATAGAAAAACTAATAGTCTAAGATTTGATACATAGAACATAGGAACCCTCACTAAGTAAAACAATGGAGATAGTAGATATGATAATTAGGAGAAAAATTAATATTGTATGTGTACAAGAGACAAAATGGGTAGGTGAGAAAGCAAAGATGATAGAGAATTCGGATTTTAAGTTACGATATACAGGAAAGAATAAAACAAGAAATGGAGTGGGTATTAGTGTAGATAGTTCGTTAAAGGATGAGGTTGTAGGAGTAATTAGAAAGGGAGATAGAATTATAGCTCTCAAAATAATAGTGGAGAAATAAAATATGAAAGTAATTAGTGTATATGCACCTCAAATAAGATTAGATGAAAATACCAAATTAAGGTTTTGGGATGACTTAGATGAAGTATTACAAAATATTCCGTCAAATGAGATGATTTTAATAGGAGACAATTTTAAATTAGAATGTCGGAGTGAAAAATAACAAATATGAGAGGATGCATGGGGGTTATGGGTTTGGAACAAGAAATGAAGAAGGTAAAACTATATTGGATTTTGCAATAGCATATGATCTTATACTAGCTAATACATTTTTTTAAGAAAAGAGAAGAACACTTGGTCATGTTCAAAAGTGGAAATAATAAATCACAAATTAACTTTCTTATGGTTAGGAAGAAAGATAGAAAGATTTGTAAAAATTGTAAGATCATCCCCGGAGAAAGTTTAACTACTCAACATAGGTTAGCAATATTGGATATACGCCTCAAACATAATATTAATAGAAGGAAAATATACACGATTCTTAGAATTAAGTGGTAGAAGTTAAAGGATGAGAAACTAAATATATTCAAAGAGAAGGTAGGAGTACAAGTATTAGATGAAATATATAATGACCCTAATACGACATGGGATAAGATGACATCAAAGTTGAAAATAGTAGTCAAGAATGTACTCGGTGAGTCAAAGGGACATGCACCATCAAGTAAAGAATCTTGGTGATGGAATGAGAAAGTGCAAGAGAAAGTTAAGGAAAAACGAACAACATATAAGAAATTATATATTTGTAAACATGAGGAAAATTTGAAAAAATATACAATATCCAAGAAAGAAACTAAGAAAATAGTGAATAAAGCTAAGACTGAAACTTTTGAACTGTTATATCGAAAATTAAATACAAAAGAAGGGAAAAGAGACATTTATAGAATAGCCAAAGTGAGAGAGAGGAAGATAAAAGATTTTAATCAAATAAGATATATTAAAGATGAATACAATAGGGTACTAGTAAATGATAAAGAAATAAAAGAGTGGTAGAAGAGATATTTTCATCAACTTTTTAATGAAGGTTTAGGAGACCAACTTAATTTAGATAATTTAAGTAGGTCAAATGAGTATAGAAATTTAAATTTTATCGTAAAATTCAAATTTCAGAAGTAGAACACGCTTTAAATGGAATGCAAAATGGAAAAGTCGTTGGATCAGATGATATTCCGATAGAGGTATGGAAGTGTTTAGGAAAACAAGGTATTGAATGACTTACAAAATTATTTAATATGATATTGAAAACAAAAAGGATGTCTGATCAATGGAGGGTAAGTATCATAATTCCCTTATATAAGAATAAGGAAAACATACAAACTTGTGAAAATTATAGGGGTATTAAACTAATGAGTCATACCTTGAAACTTTAGAAAAGAGTAATAGAAAAAAGATTAAGAAAGGAGACCATGATTCTCAAAAATAAATTTTAATTCAAGCTAGGAAGGTCGACAATAGAAGTTATACATCTTTTCAGACAACTAATTGAAAAGTATAGAAAGCAAAAGCAGGATCTATACATCATATTCATTGATTTAGGAAAAACTTATGATAGGGTTCCAAGAGAAATAATATGGAGAATTTTAGAAAAAAGAGGTATTAGTGTAACATATATTGAACTAATTAAGAATATATATGAGGAAGTAAACGACCAGGGTGAAAATTTCAGGCGGATTAACTAAAACATTTCCAATAAAGATAGGGTTACATCAAGGATCAGCTTTAAGTTTTTATCTTTTTACACTAATCATGGACGAACTCACTGGACACATTCAAGACACAGTACCATGATACACGTTTGCAGATGATATTGTTTTGGTAGATGAGACACGTGAAGGAGTAAATGCTAAATTAGAATCTTGTCGGGAAAAACTAGAAGTGAAAGGTTTAGGTTTAGTAGAGTAAAGACATAATATATGGAATTTAAGTTTAGCAATATTAGACGTAATGAGACAAGTATTAAGATAGGAGATGATGAGTTGTCTGAAACTGAGAGCTTTAATTTAGGATCATTTTTGCAAGATTATAGAGGGATTGAGAAAGATGTCTTACATAGAATACAAGAAGGACGGTTGAAATGGAGGAAAGCGTCGGATGTTTTATGTGATCGTAAAGTGTCTCTAAAACTTAAAAGGAAAATTCTACAAAATGGCGATTAGACCTGTTATGTTATATCGCGCTGAATGTTGGACTACGACTCGAGCACATAAGCAAAAGATGCAGAGATGAGGATGTTAAGGTGAATATGCGGACATACGAGGATAAACAGAATAAGAAATAAGAGCATTAGAGAAAAAGTCGGTGTTGTATCTATTGAAGGAAAGTTCCGAGAGACATATTTAAGATGATGAGAACATGAACGTAAACGACCAATAAATACTCCAGTTAGGCGATGTGAAACGATGACAAATATACACATCAAACGAGGAAGAGGAAGACCAAAAAAGACTTAGTTAGCAACAATAAAATAAAATAAAATTTATTTAAATATAGACGATGATATAGTAGGGGATAGAGTCCAATGACATAGAAGGATACATATAGCCGATCTCACCTAGTGGGATAAGGTTTTGTTGTTGTTGTTGTTGTTGTTGTTGTTGTACGATGAATATTATCCGAGCAGGGAGGCTATTCCTCATATAAGGATGGAAGTTTCCAGGTCGTAACAAATAATGTATTAGAAAAAAATTAAACATAAACTCTGTATAATGTAGGTACACATTTTTTATTTGATTCACAGTTGGAAATATCTTGAGTTGAGATCTACCAGAGTGGAAAGATTAGAAAAGGGGGAGGAAAACGTTCACAAAATTGTTAATCATGGTTAACTTTTGTACATTCCTATGTTTCTTAGCCTTCTGCCTTCTAGTTAATTGTACTGAGCCTAAAATCAAAGGCAAAAGGAACAAATATGAAGTTAACATTGCTCAGAGCATCATC
Organism: Wurfbainia villosa; assembly: GCA_025175895.1. Taxonomy (NCBI): domain Eukaryota; kingdom Viridiplantae; phylum Streptophyta; class Magnoliopsida; order Zingiberales; family Zingiberaceae; genus Wurfbainia; species Wurfbainia villosa. The sequence goes on along the minus strand of CM046006.1, from coordinate 76,971,273 downwards.
ACCAGAAGGCAACAATTCCAAGGCTTCCCTAATTCGCCTAAGGAACATGTTTTTCGACTAAAAATTTTTTTGATAAGAACTACATGATAAGTTGACTACAACGATGGTAGCTACTCAAGGCGTACCAATATGATATTCGTTATAATCACAAAAAGAAGGAGAAAGGAGTTCATGTCAATGACGATAATTTTTTTTTTCTTTTAAATTACTTGAAAGACAAATAGCGAGAAGGACAAGCTAGTTTCTCCACACGCACTGTGGAAAATAACAATACCAAACACGCTCCGCAATTAAAATTTTAAAAACAAAATATTAAGCAGGCACAGCACTTACCAATGTTAATGGTAGCCTGTCGTGAGATAACTTCAGGCGACAACGGATGAAGTTTTGCAACATCAAGTTTACTCAAGTCCTGCTCCATTAACCCTTTTCGCGACATTTTCGAAGCGCCTGATGAAACACTGTTGTCGAAAAGCAACCAGAAGAAATCTATAAGCTTAAAGCACGCATCTATTCAAGCCCTGCTACTCTCGCATAACAAACAAGCAGCAATGTTAGTTCTTTCCCCTTGTTCCGATGCCCTCCCCATCGTCGATTACGAAATCGTACTAAAACAAGAGGCATCCACTGGAAAAGGACTGAGAAAAAGTTTGGGAGCAGAAGCAAGAAAACCTTAACAAAGAAAGAGGCGATGGATTCTCTGGAGACTGGCGGTGAAGTTGCGGCCGTCTGACAGATGGATCGGAAGCGGGGGGGGGACGAAACGGAAGCAGAGACGAACTAGGGCATATTTCCAGATCTAATATTTATAGCATATCACATGTTTCTTTTCTTGGGCGAAAAGGAGAGGAGGAAGAAGGAAGAGAAAACCGTTGAGAAACTTTTTTCTGTTTTCGCCTTGAAGTTTTGGAAGTGTCTCCGATATGGAACACACCTTCGGCTGCATCGTCTCCGTTTTTTTATTATTATTATTTTCCGTCTTTTTTCATATTTTTCAATTTTTCGGGAAATATTTTTTTATTTTTTAGAAAACGAAAATAAAAAACACGAACCAAATACATTTTCCTATTTTTCCAGAAAATAAAAATAAAAAATATTTCATTTTCTATATATCAAATGCACCAGAAAATTAGAAAGTAACGATTTTATTGGAATTCTAAAAATTATAATACAGAAAATTTTAAAATTTTCAACCAGCTAAAGTACGATGAGAATCTTAAAGTTAATTTTAGTTTATGATACATTTAATTTATTTTTTTTTAATATTTGACTTGTTTTCATAATTAATTAGAAATAAATTTTTTCTGAAATATTAATTTCATCGTAAACTAAAAATGGAAATCGAAAGAATAGTTGAAACCCAAAACCAATCAAATTAAAAGTTCCATTCGTTTTTTTTTTTCTCTTTTGTTTGCCTTGTTGCTTTGATCAGGATTAATTAAGATATGCCTGAGAGTGAAGCTCGTAAAATTATTCCCCTTTTGTTGGCTTAGGATCTATTTGTTTTTCATAAAATAATTTTTTATAAATATTCGAAAGAAAATTATGAGATATTTTATGTAGTTGATGCATAAAGAAAGAATATTCTATTAGGATAAATACGAAAAGGGCAAAACACCACCCTAAATAGTTTACGAAATTGAAGTCTCATTACTTAAAAAACCATCTCATCACATCGAACCTTGGAAGCATTATTATACTTTTTTTTTTTTAGTTGCTAATTCTAATTCTAAGGACGATCAATCTGTCTCTATAGAAATTTTTTATCAATCATTAGAGTGAATTAAAAAATACTTACAACGGACAATCGAACAATCCAAAGTTCTAAAATTTATCATCCCACCAGAAAGAGAATCCCTACAGTGTATCATAGTTAGAGATCGAATCAAAAATATTTGAAAGATTGCATAAATACTCTGTCATTGCACCGTAACCCCTCATAGACAATAGTATATATATTTTTAATTTACACAAGATATTCAAGTCTTTGATCCGATAATCCCAAGAATAACTGATTTAATTCCACGAAAATTTTTTACCGATCATTAAAGTAAATTGAGAAACATTCGTAATGAATGATTCAATAGTCTATCATTCTAAATTTTATTATTTCATTTGACAAAAAAAATCTTATAAATTCATCGCAACTAAAAATCAAATCGAAAATATTTAAAAAATTATATTATCATCGCACCATAATCTCAAGAACAATATATCTTTTTTTCATTGATGTTAAATATCTAAATTTTCAATCCGACTAATTTTAAATGCAATTGATCCGATCCCATAAAAAAATTTGATTGACAACCATAATAAATCAGAAAATATTATACCCTTCTTTGAAATTGTGTAAGATGGTCAATCAAGGCAAATCTCAATTGAGACTATAGTAAAAAAGAAAAAGGAGTAATATATATATATATATATATATATATATATATATATATATATATAATGTGTATATATATATAGAGGGGCGCTAAAAATTTACGCACCTGTACGCGGAATACTACAATGAACAGTATATAAAAGAATTATCTATTGCATGCACAATCAATGCACGACTACAATGATTTCACTGTTCACTGTTCATCAATGCAGCGCGCACAAAATTGCACATTGTCTCGGCAGACAGCATATTATATATATATATATATATATATTCTTTCTGTTCTTAAGACATGTAAATAAGAATTTTTTTTCCTCTTTTTTTTAATGTAATGAAAAACTGTGGATCCAAGCCCAGATTAAATAAAAAAAAAAGGATTACGTTAACAATCGGTGGGATAAAACTTAGATGAGTGAGGTAGGCAAGGGGACGAACTAGCAAGAATATATAAGGTAATGTATAAAATTTATGCTTCAAATTTATCCGATCAAGAGAAGAACCATTATCTACAGAATTAGTCAGAGCAATTCTGCTCATTCTTTGGACAATGGCAAACACACACCAAAAATCAAGGGTCAAAGAAGCTCGCATGCCTTCAGAAGAATATCTTTTCGTACGAAACCAATCCATGGACTCCTCCCTCTACCTGCGATGCTCCTGTTCGAACCTGGGGGAAAAGGAAACAGACAAACTCAACTCACAAACATTAAAAAAAAAAAAACCAGCGATTTGCAATCAAAAACTGCACATCGTTTGGTGGTATCATTTTTTTGTTATGTATTCATGTTTATTTGCTTTGGTTGTTAAAAAATATGTTGTCTGTCTCACCGAAGATTACAGAATGAATAGTTGTAATAGTTGTAGGACAAAACATAGTAGTACCTTCTTTTTTTTTTTTTGACTGAATTCATGATACTGCCAAGAAAAACTTGGGTCAAAAATCACCATACCTCCAATCTCAGCACCTCTGAACGTAATAGATCATGAGCAGACTGCAAAGAGGATGCACCAAGATCCTGAAGACCTTGTTTCACAGCTTGCATATTGTAGGGAATGAACTCCAACACAGAGCCTTTGTCAGCGACAGCACCGACAACCCCCTGAGCAACTTTGAGCTTTAGTGTGTCACCCAAGTACCTCGAGTCGCTTCCCTTTGTCATGGCCTCGAGGGAACCCATTCCCCTATATTTCTTGACCCGGCGGCCATTCTGCCAAAGCAAATGTCGGGGCGAAAACGATTAGCTGAAAACAGCACCTTCGCAAATTCAGTTGCCTACCATGATTGTTCTAACTTGTTGAATGAAGGGAAGGTAGTTACTACTCACTCAATTCAAATCACTTTTGATCCCTTTCGTCCTACGGAACTAAAAATGACTGGAAAACCAAAACAGAGCAAGGTAGCTCTCACATAAGAATGTTTGTGGTCCTCTAATTCGGTACCTCTGGTTCTACTAAAATGCAAAGTACAAGGATTGTTCTTCTCGTATATTTGGCTAATAAACAAGCAGTCGAATATCAAGAGTTCATCGACATCAAAAATTCCTTATCCATATCTAGAATGATGCAAATAAAGACAATAATATTATCAAGTGAGTTGTTTGAAATCCTTTCCTTTGTTGGTGCAATCGACCTCAGATCAAGATTGACCAAGCTCGAGTAAGGCTCGATGTTTGACAATATAACTATAGGATCAATAGGATAGTATGAGACATCCGTGGTGAGGAGCGGATTTACCATAGGACTTAGAGGGGCCATCCCCCTCCCAATCTTAAGTGATTACTATTTATTTTCTCTTTTTTTTTTAATTAGCATGATTATATTTTAGTATGCGGCCCTCTCAAATATAAAATCCTGGATTCGCCCATGTCCGTGGTCATATAGATGAGTGTGTTTGAGAGTGTTGATCAAGTAGGTCAATATTGACTAGATACTTGACGAGCAAAGTCCAACCGGATATTGGCAAATGGAAATCCAAGTGGGTTAAGGAGGATCAGATACTTGGTGATCGGAAGTTCAACAGGACATTGACAAGTAGGAAATCCAAATGGATCAAGGAGGACCAAACATTTAATGGTGAAAGTCCAGCAGGAAATTGGCAAATGGAAAATCCAAAAAGTCAATGAGGATTGAATGTTTGGTGTCGGAAAAGTCTTTGCAGGTCTGGAGACCGGATGCAAGGCAAGGGAAGTTCAAACAGGTCAAGGAGGACCGGATATTTGGTAATAGGAAGTCCTAGCATGTCAAGGTGACCGGATGACTAGGTGAGTAAAGTCCTGACAGGTCAAGATAACCGGATGACTAGGCACGTGAAGTCCTGACAGGACAGGGTGACTGTGCTTGGCAAGTGAAGTTCCGACAAGTCAGGGTGACCATATTTGACAAGTAAAGTCCCGGTAGATCAAGGTGACCATACTTAGCAAGAAAAGTCCTAATAGGTTACGGTTGACTGAATGTTAGACAAGGGAGGTTCCGACAGATCAATGGTGATTGAGTGTCGGACGAAAAAAATCCTGATAAGTTGAGATCAATCGAATACCAAGTGAAACAAAAGTTGGCTTGAAATTAGATTGAGACTGAGGTATCAACCAACTGATAGGGTTTATCAGTCAACTGATGTTACTGTTCAAGCACCGTTGAGTTTAGAACTCGACTGTGAATAGTAGCAATCGACTGCCGTTATTCACCAGTCGATTGCTCCAGTAGTCAATTGCTACAGTAACAGTCGACTGTGAAGCAATCGACTGCTACAGTAATCAACTGTGAACAATGTTTTCAGTGTATGAATCGAACATAATATTTCCAACTCAATCAGTCAGTTCGACCAAAGCTCACCAGTCGACTAGTGATTTATTACAGTCAACTGGTGCACTGTAACATGTCAAAATCCGACGTGGATTTAGTCATTGAAGAGCAACGATCAATTGACCAGTCAATTGAGGGTAAGACTAGGCGACTGGTAGGCAGAAATCAACCCGATGAGAAGCCTATAAGAAGGGGTTTCGAGGTAATTTGAAGGTGTCGGTTCTTAGATACTTTGAAGGGAATTTGCTGCTGCATTCCAGACCTTCCAAGGCATTCCAAAGCAACCAAATTACAAGCAAAAAAGATCGCAATCGTGTAAAGCTTTTTTATTCTTGTTCTTTCATATTCCTTGTATATTTGTATTTGGTTGCTTTTATTATATAAGAACAGATTGTAAGAAGTTTCTCCACCTCCGAAAGGTTCTCGAGAAGGAGAAAGTGATAGTGGATCTATCGCTAGGAGCTAGGTCGTGGAGTAAGAACCGAGGGTTCCAAATCACGTAAAATCCGGCGTGTTATATTTTGTCTTGTATTTTGTTTATATATTGTTTCCGCTGCATTAATATTTTGTAAACGAGCATACAAACGCAATTGACAATTAAATCTGAATAGCTATTTCCCTCCCCCCCCTTCTAGCGACGCCGGTCCTAACACCCTGAAGGCACCCCGAAGCCACATATTAGATAAACTTACCCAAATCTTAGTTTACAGTTAAAAACATCCCTAACCAAACTAGGTTGTCTGCCCATTATGAAATGGTGCACGATATTATCTATCTAATTCGAGTAGAAACATCATATGGATTACTATATGGTGCATTGTATCTCCAAAGACAAAAGATGAGCATGATACTGTAACAAAGTAGTAAAGGCTAAAGACCAAAACATATTCAAAAACTGCCCCTAACCAAACTAGGCTGTCTGCCCATTATGAAATGGTGCACGATACTATCTATCTAATTCGAGTAAAAACATCATATGGATTACTATATGGTACATTGTATCTGCAGAGACAAAAGATGAGCATGAAACTGTAACAAAGTAGTAAAGACTAAAGACCAAAACATATTCAGTTCTTGGCGATTGGAACCAGGAATATTGACTGCCGCACGATCAGTAAGACATTATTAAACGAGATCACTTAATTGAGATTTTTCAACCATGGTAACAAGTGCTAAGTCGTTCATTTTCTTAACCATAATAAGCAAAAAAGAATCCATCTTAACAATGCATACCAGATCCACATAAGCCCCAGGAGCTTCAGTGCTTCCAGCAAGGAAACTACCCATCATAACAGCTGAAGCCCCTAGTGCTAAAGCTTTCACAATGTGTCCAGAGTTTGAAACCCCACCATCAGCTATAACAGGCACATCATGGTCCTTTGCGTAAGATGAAACCTTGTACACTGCTGTTGCCTGTGGAAAACAAAACAAAACAGAACAAATCAAAAATAGCTTTTGTTTGACAGACTTCTGAGACAAGTTGCCATAGAAACTGTGTAGGAATCAAAGTGGAATTGCCATAGAAATGGAGAAGAGAGATGGCAATACCTGTCCTCTTCCTACAGCACAGACCTCCTGGGTAGTGCATATGGATCCTGATCCCATTCCCACTCTCAGTCCATCAGCCCCGGCCTTGACCAGATTCTGGGCCTGGGCGATCGTGACGACATTGCCGCCGATCACATCCAGCTCTGGGTGCTTGTTCTTCGCATACTTGATCATGTCCAGCTGGTATATCGAGTTCCCCTGCGAGCTGTCCACCACCACCACGTCCGCCCCGGCCTTCACGAGATGCTCCAGCCGTTCCTTGTCGGATTCCCGAGTTCCTATTGCTGCGCCGACGAGGAACCTCCCATCCGGGCCTAGAGATGGCGCTCCAAGCCTCGGCAATGCCCGGATCCTCTCCACGTCGGCCTTGGTGACCAGGTCCACCGCCTCCTCGTCCTCGGTCACCAGCAGCGCGCACTCCAACCCCCCGCCGGCGAGGAAAGATGCCGCCTTTTCGAAGTCGTAGCTGGCGGGAACGGAAGTCGGGGCGGGACGCATGTACTCGGCTACCGCCGTGGAGTTTTTGTCCGCTAGATCCTCCCAGTCGGACTTGGTGACGATGCCGACGACCGTCGACTTGGAACCGCCCGACTCGGTGACGAGGGCGTAGGGGGCAGGACCGAAGTCGGGGATGGAATCCGAGGGAGAGACGAAGACGGGGTCGGTGACGAAGGGGATGCGGCGTGCCTTGGCAGCGCGAACGGTGGCGGCCTGGCGGGTGGCCGTGTCGTTGCAGTGGATCACGGCGGCGCCGCCGAGGGCGGCCATGGCGACTGCCATGGAGGCCTCGGACACGGTGTCCATGGGAGAGGCAACGCAGGGGATGGAGAGGGGGATGCGGCGGGAGAGACGGGTGGAGAGGTCGACGGCATCGGCGGGGAAGTCGATGTATCCGGGGAGGAGAATGACGTCGTCGTAGGTGTAGGAAATACCCTGGCCAAAGAGGCGTGCTGCCCCGAACCCGTCCTCCGCCATGGCTGCTAGGGTTTTGTGTGAGGCGGTGGCGGAAACAGTGGGAACTCGATATCGGAGATAGGAGGGCGAAGAGCAGCGTAGGATTCGGTCCAAGTCCAAAGCTTCCAACTGCTGCAAAGTCGATCCATTGAATAATTATACTGGTAAGTAAAGGCAGTTTTTACATAAGATCCTGGATAGGATCCAGGCTGTGGGGTTCGGCAGGATTCGCCGAGTAGCCTTGGGCGGCGGGGGGATTTGATGGATTATTTTCGTATTATTTTTTTATTTTTATTATTTTTATTGGTATCTTGATATATGAATCTTCGATCAGATTAATCTGATGGATCCCGTCCCATAAATCTTTGAAATGTTTTACTAACAGCTGAGCCAATAAAATCGAAGCTCAAGTGATTTCCATCGATCATCAAAGATAAATTAAAAAAATACTTATAATTTTTTCACAGTTCAGTCCGAATTCCATAATCATATTATCCCTGATCGACGGTCCAACGTCGAAGTCTTACTTCGTCCACCGGATAAACTCCTGGGGCTCATGATCATCCGAATGGATTTTTTTTAAATTCACTGTCATATCACAGTAGAAGATCGAACTGTGTTCTTTTTGTGAAATATCTCTTTGTTTTTACTATTGCATCGTGTCCTTAGGAGTTTTTTTTTTTAATGACACTGAGTATTCGATCCTATTAATTTTTAAAATGATCGATCCGACTTTATAATTTCACGAGGATACTTCTTCGACAATTATATTGAAAGAAATCAAAATTCTTATTAATTTTTATCAACCATCTAAATATATTAGAATAATATTCACAATTTTAAGATCCAACTCGTGCTTCACGGTCCTTGCAAAATTATCCACGTCGAAATTTTATTCCTAATAAACTTCTCACGAAGAATTGTCTCCATCAAATTTGTTCTCAATAAAAGATTAAACTATCTTTTAAAATATATTTTTTTTATTTCAAAGGATTTTTTCAATAAAAATTAAAATCGTAACATTAACCATCCCCTTTAATTATTTCTATCGATAGAAAAGGTAAATCAGGACCCAGATAGTAAATGCAAAAGAGGAACTTGATCGATAATCTAGAATCATGACCTCCTGATAATTAATCTCTGATCATTTAAAAATTATCTCTTTATATTTATCAATTGAATTAGTCTTAAAAATTAAGATTTTAAAAATTCAACATCACCCGTGCCTAAAGAAACCAATACCATCCTGGTACGATGTTGATTTTAGTGGTGCCATCGTCATCCTAGTGGTGGTAGTTTATATATATGAGTGCCATTTGTATTGGGTTAAAAAACAAAATTGATTGTTTCATTCATCTTTATTTTTTAATGAACAAAAAAAATATTATACGATAAATAAATAATTCGTTCAATTAATAATGTTAATAGTAGAATGATGCTGATGTTTCAAGTACCATTGTCGGGGCTGATGTATTTGATATCGATATGAAAGTGTTTTGATTGGATTGAACTAATTTTATTTATTAAATTTTACCTTTGGTTCAGTCTAGCAGTTTCTTTTTGCTTGCTTTACTTTTTAACGTTAATATTCCTTTTCAATTATTTTCTTTTGTTTAGTCCTTATTTTTCTTTATTTTGTTATTTGTTTTTAGGTTTTATTGCTAGGTTACTTGTGATTTTTCATTGTATGCATAGGCGTCCGAGATTCGCCTCATTGATTCTCTTATTTAAATTATAGTTTCTTTAAATTTATATCACATTATTTTTTAATGAACAAAAAAAAAATTAGATGATAAATAATTCATTCAATTAATAATATTAATATTATAATAGTGTTGATGTTTCAATGTCAATACCAATTGATGCTGAACAAACATCAATATCAAATACCTCAAATCACTTGGTGTTGATGTTGATGTTGGGATATCAAGTATTGATGTTCTATGGGATGTTGATCAACGTCATTAATGAAGTTACGTACACAATTAGTATTAGTATTATTGTGATATTGATTTTTAAAAATTGGTATCACGATAATATTAATGTATACCGATTATTTATTTTTGAAAATCATAACTTTTAACTTGTATCAAAATGAAATAAATTTTTTTAAAATCAAAGCTCATTGAGATATCTACATTTGTTACTATATGAAATTCATAAAAACCTAAATTCAAATCTAAAAAACTACATTTAATATTTTTTTCAGATCTATTAAGGAATTTTGATCCAAATTCATTGATTGATCTATAGAACTTCGATCAAATTCATTCCAATTTTATAGAGTTTTGAACTGCCCTAAAGTATATATGTGTTCAACAACTCTTGTGACATTTGGAATGAGTCTAATCGGAATTTTCTAGATTCATCAATAGGTCTTGCCCAACCTAAGAGATTTAGACTTTTGAAAAATTGACATGTAATGAAAGATGATGGTACAGTAAAAATATTTATAATGTTCATATATAATATCTTATATATAAATTGTCTTAAAGTCATAAACTAATTTGAAAACCTTTTGATCACTATTATTAATGACTTATAATTGAGATTTTTTAGCATTTATAAACTCTAAAACACTTCAAAAAATTATGACACTTGAAATGAGTTTAATCGGAGTTCTCTAAATACATTAATGAATTTCGATCGAAATATATCGATGGATCTAAGAGATTTAGATTTTTGAAAAATTAACATATAATGGAAGAAAATAGTGCAATGAAAATATTTATAATGTTCATATCTATTTTTGACATCCTAACGATAAATTATATGTATTATCAATTGTCTTAAAGTCATCATCATCCATTGGCGTTGATGTTGGATATCGACACCAATGGACATCGACATCAATTGGTGGTGAGGTACTGATGTAGAGCCGTCAAGTTGGGTTAGACTTGTCGGATTAAGCCGCCCCGCCAAGTAATTTAGACGGATTTGGTTGAAATTTTATCAATCCATCATTTTAGCGGACCTAAACGAATCAATCCGCACGGATTGCGGGTCTGGACGGGTTTGCCCGCGGCGGGTTAGGTTGGGTCGTGGGTTGAGAAATGATAAAATAAGATAAAAATTGTGAAAAAAAATTGTTTAAGTTTTTTAACCAATATTCTAATACTAACAAGGTAATTTCCTCATAATCACAATCATCTTATATCACACATATCCGTCGACAAAATGTAAGAGAAGTTAGAGAAAATAATAAAGAATATTTGATTTAAATACTCTAATAATTTTTTTGATATACTCTAATTAGTTTATAATTATTTTATCATTACTATTTTAATTAATATAGGAAATAATGACATATCAAAATCAACAAATTACAAGTGTTGAAAAATCTCAATTAGATCTCTATTTAGGGAAGTCAAAATTTGAATTTGCATATTACAAGATTTGAATATTTTAAAGTATTAAAAGAATAAAAAATATTTTGTATCTAATATTATCGATAAATAATTAGATCTCAATTATAATATTTTAGTTGCTTCAAATACATATATTTTTATCATGATATTCTATCCGCCTTATCGATTATCACCTCAAACCCTCAATGCTTCAGTAATTTTGATTTTTTTTTCCTAGCCTTTGGATTGACCCACCTAATCCGTAACCCGTTTTGGGTTGGGTTGAGTTGGAGATTTTTCAACCTGCCAAAATGACAGATCGACCCATCCATCCCTATTAAATATTAAATTTATGACGGATTAACCCGCCCCGTCATGGGTCAGCCTATTTGACATATGTTGATGTTTCAACATCAGCTCTCCCATTGACATCATCACCAATGCCACATCAACACCAAGGTCCAAGGAATTTTGATGTATTTGGTGTTGATATTTTATCAGCATTAATTGGTGCTGATGTTGGAAGATTAATATTACTAGTTTATAAACATCAACACCATTTTAGTGTTGATTTTAGAAATTAGTGGCGTTGGTTTCTAAAATTAAGACCATAATAGTGTTGATTTCTAAAATTAACATCATAATAGTGAGATTTCTTCATGTGTTGGTGATATTGATTTTTTAAAATCAATATTACAGTGATTGTTATATATATATAAAGAAGAGAGGAAAGTTTAATTTAATTAAGATGGTATTTAGTTTGAGTGTGAAAATATAAATGAGAATGGATTTAATAATAGACTGTAATGAGAATAGATTTAGTCATTCCAATATTGTTATTTAATTTATAAGTTAGGATTAGGTATGATTGCTAATACTATTATTTGGACGACGACAACGACAACAGGGGCGGGCAGCGACGATGGGGATGGGGTCGATGGGCGATGCTGACAACACTGGCAAGTGAGTGATGGTGAGCGACGGACGATAGAGGCTGGCGATCGATGGAGGGTGACGGACGGTGGGGAGGGTGGGGGGGGGGGGGGCGACAGACGACGGCGGCGACGGGCAATGATTGCCGCCTACAAGGGGTGAAGGGAGGAAACTTCGCTTCCCACTTCAACTCGGTCGCTTGTTCATGGCGATCCCGTCTACGTCCCCGGATAAAAAAAATTTTATCCTTGACAAAGAGGGATTACCCAAGCAACTGTTCCATCGTCGTGCTATCTGATTAGAGTGGTCACTTGAACAAACTTGTTGTTCAAGCAACCTACCTCTATTTTCCGAATAACTGCGGAATAGACGATTTACAGATCGTCGGTTTTTGTGTTTGTATTCGGGGTCCAAGTAAATTTAGTCACATAACAAAACATACAACATACAAAGAAACAAAAGGAAAGCAAAACAAGATTTATACCTCTTGTTTACCTCAAGGTCTTCTATCGTATGTCCTATCCTCCTCTTGGACGTTGTGTGGGCAACGATCCTCCAAGAGATGAAGTCTCCTAGATCACGATCTTCCTTTCCTTGTTCGCTCCGAACAAGAGGAAGTATAAAAAAGAAACTCTCCTCCTATCTAGGACCAACTATCAAGCTCCAAGTTTGATACTTGTCGCCGACCCAAAGAGAGGTGTAAGGAGTGGGAGCTGGCCAAGAGCTCCAAAGAACAAAACCCTAGCTCTTGTTTCCACCGCCCAAGAAGAAGAGGAGAAATAGGTTGAGCGCCGGGCAAGCTAGAGGGGAAAAAGGGGTGGGCGCCGGCTACACCTTAGGAAGAAGAAAGGAAGCAAACTCTAATCTCCCACCTTGTTGTCGCCCAAGCCAAAAAACCCTAAACCTAGCCGCCCAATCCTTGGCCTTGATCTCCCTTCAAATCTTCTTGTCGCCCACCCTTATGCCTCCTTTTATAGAGCTAGGTTTAAGCCTTCTTTTAATCTCCACCGTCGATTCTAGGGATTTAATCTCAACTGTCAGATCTAGAGATTTAATCTTAACCGTCGAACTTAGAGATTTAATCTTCACCATCGGATCTAAAGATTTAATCTCCAACGTTGGATCTAGTGATTTAACTCCACCGTCGGATATAGAGATTTATTCTCTACCATCGGATCTAGGCTTCATGAGGGTTTTAATAGGCTATAATATGGACCATGAGGAGGAGTTGGATCTTGGCCACTCAATGGATCAAGCTCACATAAAGTCCGATCCATTAATGATAATACATTCCAATAGAGGATTATCATTGATCTACCTCACCAACCCCCATAAATTAATATGAGCTCCATATATTATTTGTATATATATCTCCCCATGTTTAAGATCTCGAATGTTCGTCGATTAATTAATTTACTGACAATTAATTAATCAATCTAACTCCATGAGTAATACCACTCAACCTTATCATCATGCCGAACCAAGTCCACCTGCCGGGTTTACATGATGAATCTTATGAGCTCCTCAAGGGGACATCATCATCCTAATATATAGAACACAGTTTCTTCCTATAATAAACGACACACCATATAAATAATATCATTTTCCAACTTACTGAGCTTATCGATTTACTCTATAAATCTCGCTCATTGGTAAATCAAAAAAATAAATACTAAGTATATGTACCCATTATTATATCAGGATTAAGAGCATGTGCAACATAATATTTGAGATCCAATTCAATTATATAGTCAGCAATAAATCGAATCACCTCTAAGTTGATCCTGTTCAATACACACAAAGTGTACTAGTGTAATTCAATGGTCAAGACAAATCAATACCAAATCACACTACAAAACCATTCCAATGAGTTGTCCATAACCATCTAGGTTGTGAGTCCTTACTTATACTTTACAAGGAACTGATAACATGATCTCCCGTGTGACACTGCACACCATGTTATCTACAATGTAATATATTAGACAATATGCATAATCATAAATATGCAAACAATGATCATGTAATTCTTATTTCAAAAATAAAGATGTTCATACAAAAGATATACTTTTCAGTATACATCCAAACAAGGAGCAACGACGACGACAATCGACGGGTCGACGACTACAGTGGTCGACGACTGTGACAATGACAATGAAGATGACGAAAATGAATCCTAAATCCACCTCTCTTTTTTGGATTTATCCATTTCTTAAATAATTAAAAATAATTTCATTTTATCAATTTCTAAATTTATTAACTAAATATTTTATATTTCTATCATTTCTTCCATTCTCAAACCCCTAAACTGAGACAAGAGTAATAAAAAAAAGTTAAAAAATATTGCATGCTAGAGGAAAAGAAAAAAAAAAGATTTTTTACATAATATTAGAGCAGTGATTGGATGCAGGGATTCTAAAACCATGATGCATCTTCTTCCTCTGATCAATCCCAAATTTTAAATGCCCATTTGATAAATTATCATATTTTTTTAGAAAAAAAAATATATTAGTTTTGGTTAATATATATATATAATATCTTACATAGTTTTGGAGCGAACAAGATATATTTAGCACTTGAATCAAAACTGCTAAATAATTATTTTAAAAGCATGAACCAACTTTAATTGTCTCTCGGATTATATTTGTTTATTAAAATTTAACTCTCGTGGATTTATCGTTATGGTCATGACAAATTTATATCAATAGAGTAATAATTAATTTTCGATAGATACATATTAACGGAGAAAAATATTTTTTCATTTGAATGTGACTATAAATAATTTATTTCCCTTTTTGCATCAAGTCGTTATCACTCTTTTACATCAATTGAATTATATTTGTTTATTAAAATTTATTATTTTAGAATCCAAAACTCTTAAATAATCCTCGCAGATTAAATTTCAAATATCACCCAACACCTTTAACTTCCCTATCGAAATTTTTATTGGTCGCTCGCAGAATCGACTCTAGGGGAGAGTTTTTGAATTCTCGCTCGCAATCCAATTTTTTTTTTAATATTTTATAGGAATCATTTTTTAAATTTCACAGTGAAAATGAGACATAATTAATTTTTCACTTTCGCCCATAACTCTAAAATTAATTTTAAAAATCAGTACCGACTTTGCACTATGATTTTATTATTGGTCGAGAATCTAAATATCTAGATCATCAACTCACACTAATTATAATAAAAAAAAATTATTTTAATTAAATTCATTAAATTACTCTTCGTGCATATTTTAAAATATATACACATCGACCTTCTTTCTTTACATTTATCAAATAGAATTCTAATTTATTTCTTTGATTGATATAGATAATTGAAAGAAACTACTGATTCGACGATATCATAGTTTTTTAAAAACACATACACTTCACAATCCAAACCCTGAAACCTTCTAATTTGCCCTTCATTCTACTGTCTCGCTCCTATTCCAATTCCCATTCCGTTTCACTGTACAAAAGTCGAACCGATGATTACAAAGATGTATTTGATTTTAATTATCATATATAATTTTGATTATGAAAATAAAATATAATTTATGTTATTTAATTTAATCATATTTAATATAATAATTTTTTTTTATTTAAAATTTTTAAAATATAATATAAATTAATATTTTACTATATTACTTTTGATTCAATTATAAAATTTCATTTATTTTGAAACATATTTATTTATGGTCATACTGATCGAGTCATCGTTGTTACCCGGTGAAATGACAATGGACACCCACCGACAACTATGATAATTGTGTCGACAATCGTCGATGGTGGCGACGATTGGTGATTGGCGATTGGCGATTGGCGAAGACAACGACAATGACGACGATGATCGACGGCTAGTGGCCACGACGGGCAGACGACGACGATCTATGAGCAATCGATTAGTTATTATAATCTTAAATAAAATAATCAAGATTATCAATAAATATTTTAAATCAAATGCATCATAAGAACCAAAAATTCATACCGAAGTTGCTACGGAGAGACATCTCATAGAAGAATACAATTTGATCCTCTACTACGATATTGTTCGTTGGCGAGTTTAAGAAAAATCCATTTGGACAATTCTGGAGCCCCATGGCCTAGGAGTTTATTTAATGGGAAAGATCTGAATTTCTGTTAGATAAATCATTAGGGATGATCACATTATTAAGCACCGAATCGTAAAAATTACTTAACACTTCTCTGACTTATCTTTTATGGTGCCATTTGATTTTTCTAATTTTATCCGATTTAATCATCTTAAAAATTTATAGAGCAGTTTCGAATTTTTAAAAAAAAAAAATCATACAGAAGTTTCATAAATCTGTTAAAATGTCAACATTTAAAAAAAAATGAAATAATTCGTTGAGCGGAGGAATGAACAGGGAGCATCTCATGCAAATATTCCAAATTGGTTGACGTTGACGCAATGAATATCATTAACTGCATGGTTTAATGAGAGTAGCCATATATTTATGGCGACGAAATAAATAAGTCAAAAAAAAAAAAAAAAAAGGCAGAGATTTCGAGTCCAAACGAACTGCTTCTGTTCCTGACGTCCAACGGAAACGTCCAAAATATGCCGCTCCCCCACCATGTGCCCAGTGCTCTAAGTGGTCCCAAAATTGAGATATTTCCTGTTTCCGTAAAGCCAGGAAACTCCTTAGCTTGCCCTCCTTTAAAGCGCCGATGATGTCATGAAACAAGTGTTGGCGTCACTCATGGGGGGGTTCCTGTGTATCGCATGTTTGCGCGGGATCAATGGTGCCCTCTGGCTCACTGTTGACAGGGGATCTAAACGCTCGGCTTGGGAAGAAAAGCCTCGGCGAACACCTCTCTCTCTCTCTCCCGATTTTCTCGGGTCTCTATCGTCGGAGATCTAAAAGCCAAATCACGAGAGGAGGTGGCGAAGTCGGGGCCAGTTGTGCGGCGGGTGTAGTAGTGGTTGGCAGATTCGGAGCGAGCCGGCGACGAATCCTGTGGGTTTGAGGTCCTCACGGAGCGGAGAGGTGGCTTAGAGGGGCAGGCTCGGAGCGAATGTACATCCAGCCTCCGCGGGGCACAGATTTTATCTGCAGTCGACATGGAGTTGGACGCGGATGCGCCGAAGGTGTACCAGGCCTGGAAGGGAAGCAACGTAAGTGTCGATTTGTTTATTGCGACTTTTCTTTCGCCGTTTATGTCCAGCTAGATCACTTGAATGCTAGCCACTTGCTGTTTGAAGGCAAAATTAGGGTTTTCTGGTATGATTGTGCAGAGGCAAGCAGTACGAGATTTTAGCCTCTCTCTTTTTTCCCTTTCTCGAGGGTATGTAAACTTGAAACTCTTTTTTTTTTGCATCTAGAATTCCATCTTATTTATGTTTGTCATGCGGAACCAAATCCAAACTGTTCATGGGCTGTAAATGAGCCGCGCTGAGCCAAATTTGTGGTGTTCAAACTTGTTTGATGAGGTAACTGAGCCGAGCCTAAAATAAATCAAACTGTTGAAATAGTTGTTTCAGCTTGGTTTGATTTCTTTTTTATAAGTTTGATCTTGGTTGAAACTTGGCTTGAGCTTGATTTATTTAGATGCTATTGAGCTCTCAATTCAAGCTCGTTTGATTGTTTAAAGTTTTTGCATTTTAAAATTTGTTTGGTTGGTCGTTGAGCTTGGTAATAAAACCTTGTTTGTTCATTTTGAAAGTTTTTTTTTAAATTTTTTTTACCATGTTGATAAGAGTTTATTGACAAACATGGTTCACATGCTTTGTTTATAAATATTGTTCACGAACAGTCCACAATCTCAGTTCATGAACATTAATGAACTAAACACATATGTGTTCTTTAAATTTGTTTATTAGTTTAACGAGTTGTTCAAGCTTATTCATTTAATTGATCTTATGTGTATTGAACAAACATAAACAAACTCTTACCAAGCCAAATCCCAAGCTTGATCATGAATGTTTGGTTCGTTTACATAGCGATGCAAAATAAAATTTTAGTTTTTTTATGTGTGTAATTGAAATTTGAACTTTTGCAAAATTGAAACAGTTTTTGTTTTGCTTGCACTCTAAAATAACCATCTTATATATGCTTGCTAGGTAGAACCAAATTCAATCTGCGTTGTGGAACTATAGGGTTATCTGAATATTTCAATTCATTGTTAAGTGTGTAGATTTTTTTACTTAAAATCAGATTAGAGTTTGTTTTGTGTCTAATTACAATCTTTAGCCACACCAAGACTTTGCACAAAGGAGCAGGAGAATGATATCTATAACAGTTACTCATGTTGCGGTAATTCACTAAAAATCATAACATGATGTCTTTGATGAGAATTTTTTCCCCCCAATTTTCTACTTGCTGGCAAGTAAAGAGTACCAAACAGAGCCAGCCCGCCTTATTTTAAGGCCCTGGGCGAAACCTGTTAGTTGGGCCCTTATCATGGTGAATTTTGATATAAAAAAATTTTTGGGCCCTAAATCCATGGTGTATCTAATGTATGAATTTATGGGCTATGGGTGGTCGCCCCAACCGGCCTAGCCCAGGGCCGGCTCTGGTACCAAAGTGGCCTATTTAGGTTTGTTTATATGAACTTGGATGTTCTGGTTTGCAGAAACTCCTCACACCTCTATTACAGTGGATTAGCCATTTGCATATGTAATTGCTGCGATGCTACTGGTCTGTGTTCTTTTACCTGAACAGAGCTTCTAAATTTGAAGTTGGCATTCACGTTTTGTTAGAATGAATATATTGCAATTACTTGTATGATTTAGGAAAATTAAAGCATTTTTTGATAGTTTGTTTGACCGTGCTCTTTTTGAAATCCATTCTAAAACATGTCCTAAGCCTTTGAAAATATCCACCCCTGTAGATTTTTTTCTGGCGAAGCTAAATATACTAAAATAGTCAGGTAGCTTAGTTGAATTGCGAGAATGTTTTTTGACCTGTTAGCAACATGAAATTTTTTTTTATGATCTTTAGATATAGTGCTAGCTGGTTTAGCTTTACTGTGCAGGCACTGAGACATTTTGCCAAAACTTACTAGCTAGTGGCCACCAATTTGTTTCAATTTGGTCATCACTCCTGGATACCCATTGTGCTACTGCTACTGTGATAATGTTCGATGAGCTATTTACTATCATTTATGGGGCTCAGATATTAATGAAATTTCGTTTCATGAATCACTTATTAACATGTTTACATTTTTCTGCAGATATTTTTTCTTCAAGGGAGGCTTATATTTGGCCCTGATGCTAGATCAGTGTTCCTCACAATGTTCCTGATTGTTGCTCCTGTTTCAATCTTCTGTGCGTTTGTTGCTAGGAAACTAACAGATGATTTTTCTGATTCGCTGGGTATATCTGTAATGGTAATAGCTATTGTCTTCACTTTATATGTAAGTATTCTTATTTTTGCATGGGTTTTTTCAAAATTTATCGGAATTCTTTATTTAGATAGCCATTTTTCTGAAAACATGTATCTAGTGTTCGTCCAATTTGAAAACGATTTTCTAAAACAGTGGGAGAAGGTTTACCAGCTCTGTAGTTATTGCTAATACTCTTTATATACTATCTTAGATAAGACAGTAGTACGATAATTGTTTATGTTTTATAAACCATTAGGCAATAGTTTCATTTTTGATCTGGAAGTTCCTATCTAAAATATTAAGCTACTAGATTTCTATTGTTCAAAATATTAAGCTTGGCTTTTTTAGACCTTAAGAATTTAGCATGGTGGCTTCTGTTTTATATTCTTTCTTCTAGGTCTGTGTGATTTTGCATATAATAATTAACAACTTTGGAAGTTTGTGCTTATATTCATATTTCTATTATTGTTTATCTTTTAAAATTCTGTTCTTAAATTTGATGGAATGCCTTGACCCCATACTAGATGTTCTGTCTATTATTCTTTCTCTTTTAAAATTCTATTATTGATGACACCTTAAGTGAGGCCCTTCAAAGAACGTTCCACATGCTACTAATCAGGACTTGGCCTTACAAATTACAATGCTTCCATACTACCATAAACAAACAAATTAGTATGGTGACAATTTTGATAGCCACAGGTTCTTTTTTTGTAAAGACTTTAAAAAGGGGTAATTAGTGAAGCTATTTTCTGGAAAGGAGAGGACGTTTTAAATTAGAGCAAGTGAACAAGTCACCTGAAGAAGCATAAGAAAGGACATTCAAAGGAAAAAAAGATCTCAGCACCACATTTCTAAATCCAGACCCAGATTTTTGGAGGATGATCAGGTAAGACATGATCCCATTAGAAGGAACTGTCTAGAGAAGAAGGTAGAAACTCATGATAGGGTTTGGGAGGACATTGTTGTTCTTGTCATCTCATAGGTGAAGAGAATGCAACGTTTGCAGCTTGATATTTAAATTCAACTTGGGTAATACGTGCTTACACCAAGATGAAGATGTTCAAACTTTTGATATAGATGCAACGAAGACCATGTGTTTGGGAAATGATCCAGAGTTGGAGGTCTACGACATTAGTTTAGTTAGACTTAGGTTATCTTAAGGATCACAACATATACTAGAGCAGGTGTCTGTGTCCTAGAGAAAAGGTGGAATCTGATGTTATTGAGCCTGCCAAATTTTGAGGGTAATCACTACAGGGAAGCCAATGGATTTGTGAGTGATGCTTGTGAATAGGTGAACCTACATTATAAGAAGGTTTCAAAAGAAGGATTTGTATCATCTAGAAGCATCTCCAGGACACATGAAATAGTTAGCTTGTGCACAGCACTCAAGTGGCACAGTGAATTTTAAGAATTGCATGAACAAAACAGTGAACTCTGCTTATCCAAAGGTGAAGGTATCTAATTGACCTCTCAGGTAGCACCGTTACCAGATCAGATGCATACAGCTTGACCAAGACAGAGTTGAAGAAATGGATCAAACATATCTGGTGTGGGTGCAGTGCTAGAGCTGGCTGAGAGGAGAACGAACACTCTACAGCATCACTTTGGAGTGTCCAATGGAGAAGTACAGCACTAGCTGGCTAAGGTGGAAATTTGTATTTTGGTGAGATGGCCTGGTGTCATACTTTTACACAGTGTTCTAAAAAGCGCTAGACGGTAGGCGGGTGGTCACTCGCCGCCTAGCGCCTAGGCGGCTAGGCGGCCGCCTAGGCGGTTTCTAGGCGGTCGATTTTTTTAATATTTTAAATATAATAATATATAAAAAAATTAATATATTAGGGACACTCAAAAGTCAAAACTCACTTTGTAGCCTCCACATGCATGTAACAAATAACAACTAACAACAACTCAACAAGTAACAAGAATATTAAAAACGTTTAAGATTGTAAACAATAAAAATTGTAAAATATAAGAATTAAAAACATAATTGCAAACAATATTAAAAATCCATTGGAATTGGAAATGTGCGACACACCCATGCCAAATGTGCGACACGCCTGTGCCCTCATTTGGCATGGGCGTGTCGCACATTTCTCACCGGCGCGACACGCCTGTGCCCTCATTTGGCATGGGCGTGTCGCACATTTCTCTCCGGCGTTCACGGGGCGTGTCGGTTGCTGTTGAGCGCTGGAACTCCTGACACGGTCGTGTCAGCGCTTAATCGGTCGGTCGCTCCGATTAATCGAAGCGAAGCGTCGTCGATTAATCGCTCTGGGCGCCGATTAAAGCGGCGACGCCGCCGATTAATGCGGCGACGCCTAGCGGCGTCGCCTCTGTAAATGTCGGGGCGGTGGACGAGCGTCCACCGCCTACGCGCCGCCTAATCGGATAAAATCGGCAATTTTTAGAACACTGCTTTTACATCATCTCACTGACATATCACCACCATCAATACAACAATAAAATCGACCTGATTAACTATCCAAAAAACTTGGACAAAATTGATGAAGCTAAGAGGATAAATATCTCATGAACAGAAAATAAAACTTCACTCAAAAGGAAAACTCTCACCAAGAGGATAAAAAGGAAGATTATTAATTCCAAAACTGTCTTAATACAACAAAAATTTGAAAGAAAAAAAAACAACACTGTTCCAGGGTCAAAAAAGTTTGAATGTAAAAAACAAAGGTGAAAGTTGGTAAGGCTGAAATTATTGAGGAAGAAATGGAAGAGGGAAAAATAGTTATGCTAGATGAAGATGATCACATCCCGATTGGAGAGGATATGGAGTTATTGTGATATGATATGTATGTTTTTTTTTTAAATATTATTTTCTATCAAAAGATAGTTGAAAATTTTTAGGATATTATTCTAACAATATGTTTTTTAGTTCTTAATGTATTTTGGTATTTGTAATAATGAGTTTTATCAATCACATTATGGTGTTAAATAAGATTTTCATACAAATTTTAGTGAGGCATACATTTTTTTTTTGACTTATTTATCTTTTATTATTAACCTTATAAATGGGCAACTTTGTGCATGAAATTCCTGTCAATATGAGATTCTAGGGAAGAGTTGAACCATATTAGGTATATTGTACTCGACCTTATCTTGCATTGCAAGTGATTGTTTCCGATGATCACAAGGTCACATGACATCAACTATACCATTCCACCAAAGCTCCCCTTCTTTTATCATAAACCGTATGATTTGGTAAAATTCATGATTTGCAAAATCACAAAAACAATTAATGGCATGGAGCACAATTCAATAACCTTGATCACCACATTTATTAGTTCCAACTATTAGTTAGCCTAGTTGTTTGAATGGAGTATAATTATAGTAAGTTGGGTTTTATAATATTTTTGGGTGAGGTTGAGAGGAAGTGTTGAGGATTGTAAATAAAATAGAGCTTCATTGTACATAGACAGACATTAGAGGTTTAGGCTTAAAAGGACAAGCATGATAATCTATATATCTATATTAAGGTAGAGAGAACTGTCTACATATACACGCTGATAGTTTTCCCCAACTAATGATGTGACGTTACATATCCTCACGTAGCTCAGTAGCAAGAGAAACTTCGTGTGTTTAACCGTAAATCATCAGGTCACTTCCCTTTATTTCTCTTGTGGGTCTATATCTTCACTGGACTTCATGAGATCAACTACTATTGTGCAGCCACAAGTTGACCTTTTTTAATGATAAATTGGAGAAGTTTGGTGTTGAAATAAGGGGGGGGAAAATGGTATCTCTTATCTTTGAAAGAAAT
Source organism: Wurfbainia villosa (assembly GCA_025175895.1). NCBI lineage: Eukaryota > Viridiplantae > Streptophyta > Magnoliopsida > Zingiberales > Zingiberaceae > Wurfbainia > Wurfbainia villosa. Next base: position 76,948,188 of record CM046006.1, on the reverse strand, counting down.
TTTGAAGAATAGCATAGCAAAATAATAATAATAATAATAACCTGTATTTGAAAGCCCTTTTGGCAATATCTCATGATTACCTTGCCTGAAGATTTTATTTATCTTGTTTTCTATATCCCCTTATTTGCTAACTATGAATTCCATTCCCTTTCTTTGGGCTGTGTGCACTCATCAGTGATGTTGCATGCGATAGGCCAGAATGTCACAGTACTCTTTAGCTATGCTGTTTTATGTTCTTCTCATGAAAATCATTTAAGTATTCACCTAAAACGTACATTCTGCATGATATTAAACTTGCATTTCATTATCCAAAATAAAAAGTTAATGCCTTGTGATCTAAAGGTCACAGATTCGAATCCTAGAAATAGCCTCTTGCAAAGCAAGATAAGACTGCGTACAATGAATCTTTCTCCGGGACTTTGTAGGTAGGAGCTTTGTACACCGGATTGTTTTTTTTTTCATTATCCAAAATACGACATTGTAAAACTATCATCTTATATTTTATTATTTGACTCAAACCTATGTTTTTGTATCCGATACTATCATACATTCTTACTGGAAGTTTTTGAAATGTCTATTGGATCTTTTGTCGGTTGAATGTATGACTGGGACTTTACATTTCAGGATTTAAGTCTTCTCTTTCTTACCTCTGGTAGAGATCCCGGTATAGTGCCTCGTAAAACGCATCCTCCAGAACCTCAAATTTTTGAGGGCACTAATGAAATTGGAGGTGTCCAAACTCCACAGTTAAGGTTACCACGAGTGATGGATGTGACTGTAAATGGTAAGACTGTGAAGGTGAAATACTGCGACACTTGCATGCTCTATCGACCTCCTCGCTGCTCTCACTGCTCAATCTGTAACAATTGTGTGGAACGCTTTGATCATCATTGCCCATGGGTTGGACAATGCATTGGACTTGTAAGTTGCAAAATCTCGTTTAACTGATCCAAATTTATTTTGTTTATTAGCAAAAACTTCCAAATGACCCACGAACTCTTGTAATATATGCATTCTGAGTTTTCTTGACTAGAACAGTAATACTGGAGATGGCTTCTTGTTATTATTGATATTTGCTATTCTTCATGCAGAGGAACTATAGATTCTTCTACATGTTTGTCTTCTCAACAACTTTGCTGTGTCTTTATGCCTTTGGATTTTCCTGGGTGTGCATAGTGAAAATCAGGAACGCTGAACAAATAACTATTTGGAGAGCAATGATCAAGACCCCAGCTTCTATTGCCCTCATAATTTACACTTTTATATCGGTTTGGTTTGTTGGAGGCCTTTCCATTTTTCATTTATATCTTATAAGCACCAATCAGGTAAAGCTTGTGTTTTTTATGCTTTGAATAAAAATGTTAAGCTCTTTCCGTGAGTTTCTTATATAAATTCTCTGTATCATTTAGACTACTTACGAGAATTTCAGATACCGTTATGATCGAAGAGATAATCCATATAATAGAGGAATTGTGTCGAATTTCAAGGAAATCTTTTGTACAAGCATACCTCCCTCAAGTAATAAATTCCGTGAAAGGGTACCACAAGAGCAAGGATATACGGCACGCTCTTCAGGTGGTGGTTTCATGAGCCCGAACATAGGTAAATCTGTTAATGACATTGAGATGGGCCGGAAGCCTGTAAGCCAGGATGACCTAAGGGCAGTCTCACAGATTGGTGAAGGGGAAGAGGGACTACGCAATAGAAACATGATCGATGATAGGAATGGTGAACTTGGAGAGGCTTCCCCAGATTTAAGCAGGGAAGTTCTTGTGACAGGGAGCGTGGAAATGCAATCTGCATTGCACAATAGGCGGTTAAGTTGGGGAAGAGGTGGAGTCTTGGAGATGACACCTGATATTCGAGCTGCGGCATCAGCCACGTGGGAAACCAGTAGGACAAGCAATGCCAGTGGCAGCAGCAGTACGGCTGTTGGAGACTTGTAAGTTCTTCTAAAGATGACACTCCAGGCATAGGTGTTCTACACAGAAGCTGTGTGCAGTAGAAAGAGCTGGTGTTTTGCCATCTTGATTCGCGAGGTATCTTATCTTTGTACGCTCCATTCTTTTCTCTATCCTGTGTTTCTTATGAAACCTTTACTGTGTTATCGTAGTCATGATTTTATTCTTTTTTTTAGAATATTGGTCGAAGCTTAGACTTGGTTGTTTGTCACATGTATATATATTTTTAGAACATCGATCCAAGATTGTTTTCAACTGAATATACACACGGATTGTATAGCGTGATGTGTTTCTTGAGTGCTACATCTACGATCGTTAGGCAATTTAGGCCACCAAAGATAACAAACCTAGATGTCAGTGGTTGATAACTGATTAAGTTGTGATGAGTAAATTGTGATGTTTGAATGCCCACGTTGAAATTCTTCTTAATTTTTCAGGCATTCTACTTGAAATGACCACAAGGTTTTTGAATTTGTTATTCTTCTACTTGCCTAGAGAGGTTGCACTGCATGAGATAAGAAGTGTACTAAATTTGATACTGTGTGTCGTATGATTTCTTCAAAAGATTTGCTATTGATTTCTTTTATCGAATCAAATAGAAAACTTTAGTTTATCAAGTTGGTTTCCTTTTCAAAATAACTTTAATTTAGATTGGATCATATATAATGAATCCATGGAATTGCTTGGTAAGATGCTATTTCCTTTTAATAACTACATGTTATTTCCTTTTGATTATTTTATTTTCTGTAATTTTTTTTACAAGCATTTCAATAACTAGATTGCCTTAAGATTAAATGTCATATTCCATTAGAGATTGGCTTGTATGGCCACTGAGGTGGTTTTCTTAGGTTCCTTGATACTGATACACATCTCAGATGAGTGAGAAGGGGATACACATGAAAGAGCAATACTTTGGTTTCCAAACTCAAACTGAACAAATAAAAATCACTAGAATTCCATGAGGAAGAAATAGCCCCCAGTATTCAAAGCAAACCTGGTCATCCAAGACTCAATTTTTAAAATAGTCTGAATCACCTTCAAAAGGGTTCAAAAAATAATATAAGGAGTTTAAAAATTGATTTAGGTCATCAAAATTTTAGGTATGGTCAAATTGACTTTGAATACGGGTTGCTCTTAAGCTAGGGGTATTTCTTCCTTATGGTTCAAATTGATTAGAACCATTGAATTCTTTAGGGGGCGTTTGGTTTGTAGAGAATTTTCTGTTTTCTGTTTTCATTCTTTTTTTTTTCAGAAAACAGAAAATGAGTTTTTTTTGTTTTCCAGAAAATGCTCTTTTATTTTTTAGAAAAAGAAAATAGAAACAGAAAACAATTATTTCTCATTTTTCAGTTTTTCAGAAAATGCTCCTTTATTTTTTGGAAAATGGAGATGGAAAACGCGAACCAAATGTATTTTCTCGTTTTCGTAGAAAATGAAAATGAAAAACAGAGATGAAAATACTTGCCAAACACCCCCTTAGCTTTTCATTTGGTTCAGTTTATATTGAACATATAAAATGATAATCCTAAATAATATATCACTAATTTATTAGATAAAGTTATATGTTAAATAAGGTAAAATCAACATTAGATCTTTTCCGTATAAGGTAGCAATAATCTAAATGGTTACCATAATCTATTGTTGAAAGCGTAATTTAAAGTTTGGAAGAATATGACAATACAAAACCAAATTGAATTCTCTTGGTCCATTGGCCCGTGCAATCACCTCCGGAGCTACGGTGCAACGGTCGGATGTCTGTGTAATTTCTCAAACATCTTAAATTTGATTTTTAATTATGATGTATTTATAAAAAATTTAAATTTAATACAATAGCAATCGAGTGGCTAAACAACAAGGGTCAAGGAGGTGATGATTAATGAGTGGATCAAAGGTGGGTTGGATTCTAGTGAAGAAGAAGGAAAAAAAAAAAAAAAGTTGGCACATCACTCATTGCTCACACCCTAACTTTTCCATTCTTTTTCCTCCTCTCCTCTCCTATGTGTGCACGGCCTCTCTCATACCTCAGCACTGCATTCGATTGCATTTCAATAACCACTTGGAAATTTGGCCATCTTCATCATTCATCCTCCTTTCTTTCCTTTTCCTCCACTTCAATTTCAAAGGCCAAACCCTCGTTCCACCATCCACCCGGAGAAAAGCCATCATAACGTGGACAACTAGTTTCCTCCTCCAATTTGAAATTGTTTTTTGTTTCTCTCTCTCCCAAAATTTCTTTGGTAGAAAATTAAATTGAAAGGACGTTCTTTCTCATTCACGTGGTTAAACGAGTATTGTGAGAAAAATTAAGATCGATCTGTCCATGATTATTATGAAAAAGATAAATTACGGAGGACTCTACGAGTCAAAATATATAAGGATCATCTGAATTAAGAAAGAATTTTAGACTTCTTTCGGAATCGTTTCATGCTATGTTTTTAGTCACCACACTATTTCCGTAGGAACAAATCAGTATTTCTCTTTTAAAAATTATTAAAATAATACTTCGTGTATAATCTGATATTTATAATATTTTTCTACGCTCCATTCCCCACTGTTTTATACACAGCAGTATCACAAAACGACTCCTAACTTAAAGTTGCTTTGCTCTGAAGCTGGAACTACTTTGTGCCCGGAAGCAATTTTAAGGCGGTGGGATTTTGTGTGAAGCAATTTCAAGATGGAGCTCAAATGGGTATTTTGGGCATCAAGATATGGGCGAGACATGACTGATAATTTTTAAATGGATACTCTTTAACAAAGTGAATAAAAAGGGTGCTCTTTTTATATTTTTTTTTTATTATTATTTTTTTCTATATGCTATTAAGGGAGATTAATTACACAGAGTCATCGGATTGACAGTGCAATAATAAAAATGTCCGGTTCGATTTTTAAATATTCATAATTCGATTTTTAATTATAATATATTTATATATTTTTTTTTTTAAAAATGAATGACAAATTAGGAATGATGTATGTCCATTCGAATGTTTCTTATTGTATTTTGATGATCGATAAATTTTTTTCATAAGACAAATCAGTTATCTTAGAGATTAATCGAACATAAAGTAAAAAAAAAACTTACATAACAACTTTAGTGCATTTCTAATCTCTCTCTAGGATGGAATGCTTATGAGTCGCGGTTAACCTTCAAGATTAATTTAGTCGGCAAGTACAAAGAAATTTGCCTATAGTTAAGCGGGATTAAATTTTAAAAAAGTCATAATTTTGAGTTATCAATAATTTCTCTTTTTTACGTTTATTAATTGGGATCTTGATTTATTCTCTTTTACAGTAAGGACAGCGACCGAGAGCTATAAGAATGTGATATTTCAATTTATTTTTTTTCCGACCATGGGCGACATAAACTTTCGATATTTTTTTAGGGCACAGAGGGTAGAAATCAGACTACCACGTCAAATAGATTGGATTCCTATCTTAAGATAGATATTGGATTCGATAGCATAAACTTCCATTCATTTTATGGCATCGAATTCAACACATCACCTAAAATACATGGAAGAGAATATAGTTAAAATTTTTGGTACAATATTATTTGACGATAAATTTAAAAAAATCTATTCGGATGACTCTGAGATCTAAGAATTTACTTAGCAGATGCAGTACGATTTCGATATTAGATCGTCGTTCAGGGATAACACGAATGTAAAATCCAAGTTGAACCGTAAAAAAACTGCGAACACTTTCCTGATTTACTTTTGGTGGTCGGTGAAGACCACTTAGACTTCGACTTTATCCGACTTAATTATTGACGAGGTGTCCTGAAAATCTATGTGGCAGAGTAAGTCATTCTCAAAAATTAATCGAACTGAAAAATTAAATATTCTGATGCTAATAATAATAAAAATAAAGAAACAAAGCCACCGTTTGGCAAATACATTGAATCACATGAATGATCGAGTTAAGACCATTTGGACATGAATAAAGACACAAAATATATCACGAGTTTAAAAGTCTCTTTCTTTTTATCCCCATGGAAAAACTTGAGCATCGTGCCAACTCGTTCAACGCAAAGGGAGTAAAAGAGAGAAAAAGAAAGCAAGAGAACAAAAAAACATCGATTAGACTTATCGAGTTCGACATGATTGCCTTGATTTTGACCATGCTTCATTGAATTTGAAGTTTGGACCCGTAAAATTCGTGGAGCGGATCATGGGTCGGTTTGAATTTGGACCCAAATGGGGCGCGGTTCACCATCATTGGAAGTTTGAAGTTTGAACGAGATCGCGTAGGGGTCAAAAGAGAAGCCGAGTCTTTTGTGCCAAGTTAACTGGACAATTATTATGAATAGACAAAATAAAAGAGAATAATTGGGATTGATCATGGTGCCAGAGGAATATATTGATGGAGCTGTACCTTTTTTTTTTTTTTCTCTTAGGTTTTAATTAAATAATTTCTTTCTTTTTTTTTTTGAGAAAAAAAAAAAAGGAGACGTGGGAATAATTAAAAGGTTAAGAGAGGGCACTGTTGGTCGTACCTTCTTCTCCTCCTCCACATGCCGTGAAGAATGATTATGAGGTCGAACCGGTCGGGTCGGCTTAAAACTGGAGAGCCGAACCCGGTTTCGAAATGGATTTTTTGTTAGGGAAAAAACAAGGAGAGAAAAATGCGAGCACGTGAGCACTGCGTGCGGCGGAGTGGATGCCCGCTGCGAGCGGTTTGTATGCGGCGCGGAGCCTTTTTCCGCACACCGCTGGAGGGATACGACGCGGTCCGCGTGGGGCCATTTCCGCGGAGGCGATGCATGGCACAGTCAGAGTGGCAATGTGGTAAATTGGGGGGAGATGGAGGGGCTTGTTGGTAGTCCGTGTGACGTGGGTAAAAAGGAGGTGGGCGTGGGACTTTGAGATGGTAGAGAAGGAAGAACGGCAGAATCCGGGACGACGAGAGAGAGAGAGAGAGAGAGGCCGGGAGGAGAGAGACCACGGCGACCGCGACGGTGGCGGAGGGAGTAGCGGATGGATGAGGCGGCGATGTTGAGACAGGTTGTCCGGCAGATCCAGGAGCTCTGCCAACTTAGCGCCTCGCCCAGTCTTGACCGACCTCATCAAATCAATCCCAGGCAAATGCCTATACTCTCCCTTTCCTCCTGCGTTTTTTTTTCCCCTCTTGTTTGGTATGATTTCGGCTCTTCTCTTCCCGGTGGTTCTGTGAATTTGGAAGCTGTTGTGCAGTCGAAGTGCACGCTGTCTTGAAAATGATTATGGGGGGTAGACATCTCTTGATTTTGAAGAGAAGGAGCGTGGTAGGGGTTTGAACATCCTCGTGGCGTAGAAGGGACAATCGAAAATTTCTAAAATTGGTCGAAGTGGGTAGTCCTTTTGTCTCGATTAACATTGGTATCTTCCACTGGCGGTCGTCTCTGTGAAACTCGAATTGGATATTTCATTTTTCAAAGAGATTCGGCTCCTCGAGTTGTCAAGTTTTGAGGCAGTTTAGAGTCATCCATCAAATCATTCGTTGGCGTGGATGTCTGTAACTTGTGATGGTTGTACGGATGGTGCACTGCTACCCAATTTCATATGGCTGCTAAGGGAAAAGTTCATAGGCTCTAGTATAAAGGAAAATAGAAAGAATAATCTCCAAGAAATAAAATAAAAATTGCAGTAGTTATGTTCTTGCAACTTCCACTCATAATCCTATGCGCAATAGTCCACTGATAATGGATAATGACTTATCACCCTTTGCAGCTTTGGAATGGGATGATGAGATAGGAGGGTTGAAGGGGTTTTGTGCAGCATTGGCAGTGATGCTGACCTGCTCAGATCCTGTTTTTGGCCTCTATGTTGAATCAATTGTTTGGACATGTCTATCCAAGTTTAAAAAACACCTGCAGCTGTTCTAAGCCAAATTAGAAGTTTAAAAAGCTTTGAAAGTGAGATATGCACTAATCCAAATTAGAAGCATCATAACGGATGAATAATAATACATAATTTCAGTTTGAAATAATACATTTTTTTAATCTGTGATCATGTTGGTTCTTATACAGCTACTATACTTTGCTAATATTTATGATTGATTTTAGCTATCAAGGATTAAGTCATGATCAGCTACTGATCTTGTCAAGTTATTTAATAGGCACACCAAATTATACCTTTCCATGTCTGTTGAAATAGAACACTAGAAATTGTTCAAATGGTATGTTCCTTTACCAGTATTTGAACCTTGATGTGCTAATTCAATAGCAACTGGTATTTATTCTTCAAATTACTTCACTCAGAATTAAACAAGGTAAAGTATTATCCTTTTTCAATTAAATGGATAAATTATCCCTAACTTTCATAATATATTATAATGCATTCCCATAGAATAGAAGTTTGATTAGATGGTGGTGGAAGTGTTAACTCTGTCTTCTATTGCTTCACTTTTGGTTTAAATTTTTAAAATTTTGATTTGAGAAAGGTTTTGAATGTCAAGCAGTGCTTGTCGGCACACATGGAAATTACCGTTTTGCTTGTCAATAGACACACAAGACAACTTCAATACGGTGACTCATAGTGACAATGAAGGTTGTTGAGGGGTTTTGCAATGTGGACAAGCTCACATGAAAATTCTACAATGTTAGTGAGGTTTCTTCGTGTTTTGGTTTTTGTGACGTTAGGAGAGATTGAGAGAGAACATGCGAGCAAATGATGAGAAAATTACTGTTCAATGAGATTATGTTAGACTCCTTTTTGTCCTTTGTGTCTACTCTCGAATTCGATTTGGGCACCAAGGAGCAACGAGAAATTTGCAATGGTGTGCGTGATTCAGCCTTTGCACGTTCAAGTGATTAGAGATGTGCACAATAATATTTAAATTAGTTAGAATATTAATTATATAAGTTGTACAATTTACAATATAAATTATAATTATATAACTTATAATATCGATACATTATAACATATAATTATAGTAAATGTAAGCATGGTAACTGTATCAATATATTATTGAAACTATATCATTTCGTATCAAAACTCCAACACTATTTGAGATTTTAAACCTTGTTTTCAAATAGTAATAATTACTTTATTTTTAAAGATTATATTTGGTTCACATTCACTAGGTTTGCTATGATTTTGTTATTTATCCTCTGTCATGAATTTGAATAGATTTTCTAAAGCACAAACGAGTTGAAGGATGCGAAAGGGATGTGTTAAGACAAAAGTTCAAAGAATTAATGTAAAATGAATTTCTATCCCTTGAATTTTCTCTTCAAACAAAGAACAACGCGGAGAGGCATCAACTTTTGTTTCTCCTTGCCATCTAACCCCAAGGAGAGAATTGTCTTCATTTTGTTTTCCTTTCTCCTCTCACTTTCACTTTTCTTCATGGTTTCTATCCATGTACACACAACTTAAGGAAGAGGGCCAGTTTGAACTGTACTATTTTTTTTTAATGTGCTGTAATTGTTTTCCCGTATGATCATGTATTTGATATGATAAATTGGATTGCTTCTTCCAGCTATTGCTGCTTCTCATCAATTGTGCTATTCAGTCCCAGAGTCATCTTTCTCAAATTTTTTGTCGTATCCTTATTTACTTTTCAAGCAAGGATCGATATAACCCTTTTTTAATAACTTGCCATTTGCAGGTTGTCTATATTAGAGTTTAATAACCCACTGGAATATGACTTCTGTGGTCTTTTAATGAAGGATAAGTCTGGCGCAAAGATGGTTGAAGTTCTTGAGTCTCCCCCTTGCAAGAGACAGAGAAAAGGTAACCCTGCAAAAGCAATTTCATCGATTTCAAGTGACATAATGGACCAGCAAATCTGGAAAAATTTTCCAGAAGATCTTTTTGAAGCTGTTATTGCAAGACTCCCTACAGAATCCTTCTTCAGGTTCCGGACTGTATGCAGAAAGTGGAATTCTTTATTGTCCTCTAGCACCTTCTCCCATCAGATTGCAGAAGTTCCACAGTTACATCCTTGGTTCTACGCTGTCACTCATGAAAACATAACCAAAGGAGTCATGTACAATCCCACCCGGAGGAAGTGGCATCATATCTCCATTCCGTTTCTGCCTGCAAAGATGGTACTTCTTCCTGTAGCCTCAGCTGGTGGTCTCATCTGCTTCTTAGATCTAGCACACAAAAACTTTTACGTTAGTAATCCTCTAACGGGCTCATTTAAAGAACTTCCACCAAGATCTTACCGAGTGTGGTCGCGTGTGGCTGTTGGGATGATGCTAAATGGGAAGACTGCCGGCAACGGATACAAAATAATGTGGCTAGGATGCAATGGGGATCATGAGATCTATGACTCCGTACACAACAGTTGGACACATTGTGCAGATTTTCCTCCAAGCATCAATATTCCATTCTCTTTGAATTTCAGGTCACAAACTGTATCTATTGGCAGTACCATCTACTTCATGCACACCGAACCCAACGGCATCTTGGCGTATGATGTGGCAATTGGTGTTTGGAAGCAGTACTTCATCCCTTCGCCGCCACATCTTACAGACCACACATTGGCAGAGTACGAGGGTCAGATTTTGCTAGTAGGGTTGGTGACTAAGAACGCCGCCAATTGCGTCTACATATGGGAGATGCAGAAGATGACTCTCCTCTGGAAGGAGGTGGACAGAATGCCAAACATCTGGTGCTTAGAGCTTTACGGTAAGCACGTCCGGATGACATGCCTGGGCAACCATGGCCTGCTCATGCTTTCATTGAGGTCAAAGCGGATGAACCGTCTGGTCATGTGCAATTTGGCTACAAAGGAATGGCAGCGTGTGCCGGAGTGCTTGCACCCCCACGGTAAGAAGAGACAGACAATAGCATGTGGAACTGCACTTCATCCATTCCCAACTGCTCTTGCTTGATGAACCTTTCTTGCCTTTGAATAAAATATGAACATTGGCTTTGAATAGAATGTCGCCCTCACAAATCAAAGAAGCACCAAGCCCTGTGTGCCATCTTTATTGAATCGTAGAACCAACTTATGTCTTCATAGGAGAAAAACTAGGTGTTTTGAGTCCCACTTCATTTTCTTTAATAGTCCATCAAAGTGAATGCCTTGCCCAGACTCAAGCAAAGCTATCCTGTTTCTGTAATGGATGCTCGAGTCTGTACGATCTTGCCCTTCTCAGATTGTTTACTACACAAATCGTCTCGACTTCAATGCCTCAACCCCCTGGCAGTATCTGGAAAATCTATGATCAAGTCAAATGATTCGATCAGGAATGTCGAAAGTCGAAACTGGTTTGAGTTTTTGGCTAGAATTGAAAAGGTGAAGAATCAGCTCTAGGTGGTTGGACCAGCTTCCACAGATATATACATGAATAGTCTGGTTGAATCATAAAGTTTATGAGTAGGAGGATTGTCTGTCAAACAACATCAGTGAAGTAGTTTACATTTTGCTTTCGATACCAGATTTTAATATACTGCTAATTTGGAGCCAAATTTTCAACAATAATTGAAATTGCAAATAGTGTTGATACAGACAATAGATCAACATAGCTGCTTATCTTCCTCTCGGGTTCTAGTATTAGACAATGCAATAGTAGTCCATTTCTAGTTTCAAATAGACCTACTTACAATTATAACCAAGGACAACATATCACCTTCAAGCCATTACATTTGCTTCTTCATAAACTTCTTCATCCCCGATCCCGTAGATATTCGCTTAGACCATCTTGGTCGTGTATGCGAGAAGCATGCTCAGGATGGCTGCAACCACACAGAACCTTGACATTAAGGAAGAGAAAGAAGCATATAGCCCCATCACACTTGGTGCCTTGTTCTCTCCACTCGAGTTGTAGAAGCTGAGTCAATGTGTTTGTGAGCTTGTTTCTCTGCTTTGTCGTCGTTGTCATCGTCGCCGCTGCCGCATCACACTGGACTAGCAAGTGCTACAGACCTTGGACATGCTCGGTCCCTGTTCATATTTCAAGTATATGCAAATTAGAGATAGCAGCCTATCCCTTCTGTTAAGCTGACCAAAGATTGGCATATTTTCGCTCAACATTTTATAGAAAAAAAGCTTATTACTCACATTTGCAAGTGATAGTAGCAAAAGGAAGGAAACAGGAAAGGAAACCCCGAAATGATCTTAGAAATGAAGCGTCCACCTACTCTCCAAGAGCGTTCCCATCACTGTCTCCACGAGGATGATACGTTGTTCTCACGGGGAAGGCGGGTTGGTTAAGGCAGAGAGTACTTATCGATGAAAGCGGGGTTCGATCCCTAGGGTGGCGGGATTAATCCTCCCCCCAGTCGTAGCTGGGCCCTCCCTCTGCTGGTACCAATCCGTCAAAGGCCATAGGCTCAGTCCATGGGGATATCGTCCTCCGTGGGTTTGTCCCGTGATTTACCTCTTCGCGAATTCCTCTTAGGACGGGGGCCGGAGGCTGCTAGGTTGACAGTTCTAACCTTTTGCCGACGAGGATGATACATTGATTGAGATAAGACGATACTTACGAATTGATTTTGAATGAGGATTTAAAATATCTTCATGACATTAAATGGTCCTCCTTTGTCCTGTCTAATCGTATCAAGGTTAAAGGTTTTTCATAATTTATTTTTCTCATAATGATCGTGGAATAGATCGATAGATATCGGTAGATTGACGATTTCAATCTTTTATAAAAAAAAAAAATCCCATCGTTGATAACGGAGACAGAGATGTTTTCGTGTCTAGTCGATTCCAAAGGTTGGCTCATCTACCCCGAGTTACCTATAACTACAATACCAGCAAAAAAAAATCTGCTTTGATCAGTGCTCTGGAACAGCATGAAATCCTCGAGATATATCTAGAACTTGATAAAATTATTATAACTGTTCTATAAAACATCTACAATTTGTAGTAATTTTTTAGTTTAAAATTCACCTCCATATTTTATTTATTTAATTCCTTTGCTCTACCCACTAAGAGTTTTATTGTGTGAATGAGAGACATAGTGATATTAAAAAAAAAAGCAATTTAGTTATGGCTATTATATGTAAAATATATTGATTTGGTTCGAGCTTGATGGATGGAAAGACTCAATAAGATATTCATGATCAAATTCTTTCAATCAGTTGAGTACAAATTAGATTTGTCTTCGATGTGTCAAATTGGTCAGATCGACTTTTCTTTACAGAGATTTATCAAGTCGATTTACAACTGAACTTAGGTTGATCGACTATTGAATCTCGAGAGATCAGACGTCAATAAGACTTCGAGAGATTGAGTGTTCTTAAGTTGGCATTTACGAGATTGATCTTCAGATTGATTGTCGAAATGGAAAGTCCTTCATACTTGAAATGACTCGAAACAAGTGAGAAGAAGGTCGAAGAGTACTTCGGCGAAGCCCCTTCGATAGAGTCGGCCTATCTTATTTTAAGATTTTAGACGAAACATGCTAGTTGGCCCTTATTCATAGTGAATTTTGACATAAAATTTTTTTGGGCCATAAATAAAAACCTTAATAATGTTAAAAATTTGTCAGCTTTGGACAATTGCTCCATGATCGCTCCGATAGGTCTGATCCAGGGTTGGCTCTGTCCTTCAATGCTCAAATCAAAAAAAAAATTGGAGAAAATATGAAAAGTAAAGAGAGAATGAGTTTTAGAGATTATTTAATTTATTCTCATGTTCTTCTCCTTTTTAGATTTATATAGAAAGAGAAGAACGTATTTTTTTAAAGAAATATAAATAGAGACGTAATTTTTAGAGAGATCGTGGAGACACGACTTCTTGAAAGCTAGAGATACCTAACATAAAGATATGGTTTTATAAAGAGAAATCATGAAGATGTACCATGAGACATGGCTTCGTGAAAATATATCAATTTAATTATCGAACTGAACTCGAATGCATCTTAGATGGACTTGAGTTAACTTGCATTTTGTTTGAGCATGTCCGAATTTAAATTCCATCTCAATTTGATTATTAACTCGATCCTGCCATTCGATAAAGAGTCTTTCTACTTTATCACCTATCACGTATGTTCCATCATGTTCCCACGGGGATGACGCGATGGTAAGGTAGTGTGGTTGCTTTGGATACAGAGTGGGGTCGATTCCGGAGGGGGTCTAAAATCCCCACAGGCTCGGATAGCCCCCTTGTCTTTGCCACATGTCGAGGGACATAGTCCCCATGATTTACCTTCCTTTCACCGCACTTTGGAGCGGATAATGACTGCTTAATTGAGCGATTCCCAACTCGTTGGACGTATGTTCCACCATCCAGACAGTATGATAAATTAGCTGTACAATTCTCTCAAGAAGTTCTACGAAGACATTAACCCACATTATTACCATGCAAAAAAAGTTAATTTTAATGCATGCTCACTTAATTTATCAACTTATTTAAACGTTACTTTAATTTCAAATTAAAAAAGTGCCGTTAAATTATTGAGACACGTTGAGCAATCATTATTATTTATCAACTTATTTAAATATTACTTTAAATTTTTAAATTAAATAGTGTGCTGAATTATTAAGACATCTTGAAGGTTCATTCCATTATTGTATGTTGACTTTGTCCCAAGAAAGATGTGTTTAGATCGAAGGAAGTATTTCCAAACTCATTCAAAGGAATTAAAACAAAGGTCTAGATCACCATCCTTTTGCTCGTTGGAAGAATTAATCTTAATAAGAGAAGTTAATTTGTAAAAAGGTTGATAATTTGTATAAGAGGTCAAGATTCTCTTGTATTAACACTCTTCAACTTAATAATATTATTTTTCCACTTGTGAGTAAGGCCGAGTCAATACAAATTCATGTTTATAGTGTTCAAATTTATTTAATAAGATAATCAGAATAAGTCAAATAAAAAATTAACTATTGAAAAATCTATTAACTTTGACTTAATTTTTTTTTGAGAATAAACTTGATTTATTTAATAAGTATCAAATTTCTAATCAAATTTGATATTCAAATTTATTTAAATATTATTAAGCTCTTAAATCAAATTTATTTATTTATTTAAAATTTTAATCTTTATTTATAAATGATTATAAATAAATTTATAAATAATTTTTATTATAAACATGAACACCTCGAATATATATATATATATATATATATATAAATTTATCAAATTATTCAAACTTGTTAATTAATTAATTTTGATATATATTAAATAAACGTAAATAAATTCTTACAAAATCGAATGCTAAATTTGTTAATACTTGATTATTTACAAGCTTACGTGTGAGACACGAATTACTTTTGAATGGAATTGATGAAAGCATGATTCGAACTAAATGGTTGAAATTCTTATTTGTAAAAAAAAAAGAAAAAGAAAAAAAAAGAAAAAGACATGCATCTTATGGAAACACCTAACAACAAATTTACCATGGACATCGAACACACCAAAATACAGAAACAGCTAAGTTTATTTGGTGAGAGTGTTTAAATCATCAAATGGCCTCTGTTCAGAAAGAATAACATAAAACAACACATCAGACGAATACTAGAGTTTCATCAAAACTATTACTATTCATGAGTCATTTACAAAGACGGGACGTGTTTACTCTAGTAGAGGAGGTCCTGAAAAACATGAGGACCAGCAATTCTGATGCGTTGTATCAGAGAGAATTGTGAAATCTAGACGAGAAGATTGGAGACAATCGATTAGCATGGACCAAGCTGGTACATGGCCGACAAAAACGTGCATATGGCTGCAGTGATGGTAAAGCTCCCCTTCGCATCCGAGAAGTCAGAAGCTCAGAAAATAGGTGATCTGAAAAGTTTCAACTGTATCTGTTAGAAAAAGAAACCAGAATTTCATTGCGCAAATAGCAGTTCAATCCTGCTTGAGCAATCAAAGAATAACAAGAATTCTCCACTAGATTACAAACAAATGAGTAGCTCCTTGCTAAGAAACAGCAAGCAATCAAGTAGGAAATGGTTGATCCCTAAGTAAAATGTAGTACAATTTTTACTCAAAATCTTTGTCGATTGAACCTTTTTATTTCTTTTACTGCAGTAGCTAAAAATTATACACTAGTATGGCAGTTTAAACTACTAAACTAATACAAATGCAAACGTCAAGTAGATCACACAATGATTTGAACTTTATTGCCATGTTTATATCTGCTCTAATCAAAAGGAACTGTGAAAGAACATGTGGAGAGAAGGGTGGGTTTTCTGGAACAGTACTGTCAACATTAAGTGTGTACATAAATGAGCACTAGAAAACACGTGCATAGATAGTGAATGTGAAACCTTCATTCTTTTTTAAATGGTTTGCAAACATTCTCAATTTCAGATTCTTAGTCAGTCCCGTGAGTGAATATCTCAGATGTTGACCACTTGCAGAGACAATCCCAAACAAAGCATTGTGAGATTTTAACAACCAATACAGTCAAACAAAAATATGAATTAATCAGAAAACAAAAACCAAACAAATGGAATGTAACAGAGAAACCAAAGTGAGTCCAGCTGAACAATGTGCAAGATCAGAAATGGTCAGATAGCACCTAGAAATAGAAGTCTTTCAAGAGAATGTAACACTTGGACATTGGCATAACTTTAGCACCTAGAAGCATATAGTCTGACCAACAGTCCACAGACAAAAAATCAACTGTAAAAACCTATTGGTCTTGAACTATATAGGGTAAGACCTTGAAGCATTGCGGTCGTTGTATAAATTAAACATGTACTTGAAAAATTTCTGATGAACTAGGGTATATGAAAATATCAAGCAATCGTAGTTATATAATGACAGTAGACATTGCAGAATCAGGAATCAAAGCTCTTGGAAATTATCAATTGTATAATAACCATTCAGCCATCTTTATTGTCATTTCTAAGAATACTGAACACTTAAAATTTGTTATTTATAGCCATAAGCGACATAGTCTATAATTTGTCTGCATAACTTATGAAGTTTGAAATAAAATTACTGCCGAAGCATCAATCCTTACTCATAATTCCATCTGGCCACTTTATCAAATACACAACGTAACTTCTTGTTCCTAGCAATAACTTTAGTTTTCTGAAAAACAGTTCATACCGAAACCAAATGAACTAAAAAGTAGTAAAACAATAACTTTGTGAAAAAAAATCAATGTATATCTAATCAATGGAATGGGAACGATACCAATCCATGCAATGTCCCTATGTTTTCTGCTTGTGTGCGCGATCCAAACTTTTCTGGGGAGGGGCATCAATGCTTACCAAAAGTAGGTCCTTTGCAACAAAAACCCATTAAATGCTCAAGAGAATCTTTTTCTCTCTATCTCTTCCACTAAAAAATCCTATTTTTTTCCAAAGACAAAAGGTAAGGATCTGAAGATCCAAGATGACAACGTAACCAAGAGGAAAAATCCAACCAAATCAGAGCAATCGCAAAGCGAAAACCGGCCACCAAATGGGAAAACGAACTAATAAACTGAAACAACAACAACAAAAAAAAAGCACTGCGGAGCCTTCACCGCACCTGGCATCGCGTTGGGATTCGAGGGGGGAAATACGGCAAATAATCGCCCTGCCCAATCCGGACAAATTGGAGACGAAGGCGACCAGATAGAGCAGCATGACGAGTCCCATCACCCAGGGGAACATAAGAAAGCCAAGCAGGAAGGTCATGGAACCGCCGAGCATCATGCTGAGCGATGCCCCGAGGAGGAACGAGGCCATGCCAGCCGGCGAGAGGCGAAGGAGGAGATGGGAGGAGCGGAAGACGGCGACGAGGAGGGCGCAGAGATCGACAGCGGGCGGCCCGGGCTGGCGCTGCCGGTCGTCGCGGAGCATGATGAGGCCCAAGGGAAGAGGAGGAAGGACAGAATGAGAGAGAGAGACGGAGAGAGAGAAAGAGGAAAGTGAAAAGTGAGGTAAATAAATGGCGGAATGGATAGACTTGGTGAAGTGGAGGGTTATCATATTGCCATTTGGGGGAAAAAAGAAAAAAGGAAATTTTATATTTATTACTAAAGAAAATCGGTCTGATTTGTCTTTTTTTAAAATTATTATTTACCTTTTTAATCATTATCTTAATTAAAATCTTAGCTAATTACTCTCAATCCAAATGGATTTGTTGTTTGTTTTTTTTTTCTTTCTATTTTTGTTACTGGATGCCTATCCCCGTGCGCAACGTGCGCGAGGGAGGTGCTCGCGTGGCACGGTCAACGCTGACCGAGCCACGTAGGTGCTCCCTCTCAGCCGCATATATTGGCGCGCAGAGGAGAAGATCGATTTTCTATATTAATTTTAATTTTTAAATTTATATGATGATTTATTTTTGTTATAATCCGAATATCATCTCGATTACATTTCGCATTAACGAGGAAATTGACATTCTAAATTAAATTTTGTCATACTGTATCCAAAAATCGACCGTCTAACTAGCCTCGCCATCCGTCTGCAAAAGAGTGAGAAATCGCGTGAGACATGCCCTCGACACGATACAAGTAGAGCTATCCGAGCCGAGGAATTTTAGATCCCCTCCAAAATCGACCCCACTTCGTATCCAAAGCAACCACATTAATTTACCATCGCGCCATCTCCACAGAGATAAATTTTATCATACTGTAGGAGCTGAGCATAGATGCAAGCAATAATATTGCAATATTGCAGGAGACATAGGAGAGAGAGAAAAAAAATAAAATCTGTATATTAATTATAGGGATAATCTTAACTTTCTTATTTTATCAATTTCATTTGAAAGGAAATTTTATTAATTCTGAATGGAGTAAAAAGGATGTTTAAAAAGATATACATTTGATAAAATAATTGAGTCAAATCGAGTGCATAAGATTAAAATGAATTAATAAACCGTTGATAAAATTATTTAAGTTTGATTTGATTTTTTTTTTATAAATTTAAATTTAATTCATTTAGATATTATCGAGCTCTCCATTTAAATTTGTTTTGTTTGAAACTTTTTATATTTTTAAATTTATTTGATTTGTCAGTAAACTTGATATTACAAATTTGTTGGTTCATTTTAAGAACTTATTAAACTATCTAGAAATTTAATAAGAGTTTTATTGATGAATATGATTCATAGATTTTGTTTGTGTAAATATTGTTCGTGAATAATTTATAATTGTTGTTTATAAATATTATATGTATTAAATTTATTTATTTAGTTTAATAAATTGTTCGATCTTATTCATTTAATTTAATTTAATTTAAACGAACATATAGTTACTAATGTTTGATTCACTTATACCTTAAAAAGGACATCTAGACTCTAGCCCAAGGGAAGACAAACGAAACAAAACAACCAAAAGATGGGTGAATAAAATTGGAAAAATGAATCAATCAAAGATATAAAAGAAATTTAAAAGCAAAAAGTAAAAAATATATATATATATAAATTAATATACAAATGTAAATAGTTAAAATATTAATTGGTGTCCAAAATTCCTGTATTTATAGCAATAGAAGAGATTTTACTGAAGTTTTGTTGTTTCGTCCGAGCGTCATTAATTCTTTGAGTTCTATTACTTTGTCCTAGTGCTATTTATTCTCTCAAATACTATTTGCCTTTCTGAGTGAGTATGGTTGGTTCTTCATGAGTATCATTTGTCTTTTTGAGTCGAACACTAAATCTTCTCGAATATTAGGAATTTTCCTAAGCTAAGGACATCGGTCTCCCGAACTTCATTCATTTTCTGAGCTAAAGACTTATTAGTCCCTCAAGCTCCATTGGTTTTCGAGAGCTAAAGACTTATCAATTTTTCAAGCTCTATTAATTTTTCTAAGTATATTACATGCATTACGGGTTTTCCCGAGCTAAGGATTTATCATTTTTTCGAGCTCTATTGATTTTCCCGAATACTATATATGGGTTCTCCTTGAGCTGTTTGTCTTTTCAAGCCGAACACTATTCAATTCTCCTAATTCCATTGATTTTTTTAAGTATTATTGACCACTAAGCTATCCGAATACTCCTAATATTATTGATCAATTTCCAAACACTATCAACTTTTTTAGCATTATTAATTCTCACGAGTATTATTTTCCGAATACGACCATGTGGTTCGAGCACCAACTTGTCTAGTTTTACTGATTCAAATCGTCTGTGTTTAGCTAAACACTTTCTACAGTGACAATCCTGTTTATATTTTAGTCTCCTTTATACATAACAAATAAGAAATATGATATATCATCTAGAGATTCCATATAACAATTATTTTCTAACCGCCTGTAATGGTCAAGTAGGTTGGGTTAGTAAGGTGATTTTGATCTACTATATAAAATCTGTGAAAGATAAAAATCAGATAATTCTTTCTCTATTCTAATATTTAAATATCACTCTTGGTATCTCTTTTTTTTTTTTCTATTATATTCAAGTGAATGAATTATTTAAGATAAAAATTAAAAAGGTGTCCCTTTTTTTCGAATAATTAAAAATATATGATTTTTTTATCATCAAAACAACGTCCTACGCAGCATATATTTTTTTCGCTATTATAACAAGTATCATCTTGTAGCTATTATAATATAAAAAATAATTTAAATTATGATATCATAATTATTATATAGCTAATAACCATGATCCCAGAGTTGCTGTTAATACTTTTTCTATTAAAAAAAAACTATAACTCTTGTTTTCCTCTGATTCAAAAAGTTTGCTGAATTAGATTAGTGAATTTAAAAATTTTACAATTATTTTTTTAAATACATGATAACTCCATTAAATTATTGCCATGTTAATTTGAGTTTTACTAATGATAAATTAAATTTAATTAAATCCGATTAATGATGATTAAGATAATAACTCAAATAACAAATAAATAAATAAAATAATTCAGATTTAATTACTTTAAACAATAAAAATACTATCAAGAAAATCAGATTAATCAAATCTTTAATCTGATTAATAAAAATCTGGATCAAATCAAAAATTAAAATGACTTATCTGTTGAATTGAATCAAATAGATACATGCAATTAGTTGCATTTACTTTTTTTTTTTTTTAAAAAAAATATCTTAACCCACATCGACATATATAAGAGACTTTTGAGCTCCCACTTGATGACGTGGAATGGAAGGGAATAGTTCTCAGCTCTCAAACGGGATCGACTCTCCACTTGGGCCGCTCCTTCTTTTTTATTAATTGATTTATTTATTTTATTTTTTAGTTAAAAAAATTTTGATTAATGAAAAAAAATCAACAACAATTGCAGATGTATTCGTTGAACAACGGTTGATTTTTTAACCATTATTCAACAATTATTTTTTATTTTTTTAAAAATAAATATTTTTTCTAAATACATCTTTATTCACTCATTCTTTTTACAACTCTCTTACAAATCTTTTCTTCTTCATTTCTGTGATCTTACCATTTTCTCTTTCTTTCTGAAGATGGATGTAAATTTCAATTCTTCTTTTACAAATCTTTTGAATTCTTTAAATATGGAAGAAACTTCTTCTCAAAATACTCTCATTCCTTCAAATATCCAATATTCTCAATTTTCGTCTCACACTCAATATCCTCTAAAATTTTCAAATGTTCCACAATATCTTCCAAATTTCCAAAGTCTTCAAAAAATTTCGATGAATCTGAGTAATATTGTCCCATCTCCGTTTTATATATATCCACCTCAAGATTGGTCGACAATGGATAGTCAATTTGGAATGTCAACTCCACTGCATATATTTTCTCCTCTTCAACCACCGACGATACCTTCGAATGAATAAAGAAGGACTAGTGTTGATACAACTGTCAGCGACAAAGAACCTATAACACTATCATTAGTTCCAACAACTCAGTGGTCATCGCATTCATCACAGATAGAGCCCAAATACAAGTCAAAGATAGATGATTCAAAGCGAACAATTTGATCTTCTGACGAAGACAATCCTTGCGAAGTCATGAGCCACTATCAGCATCGACGTAATCATCAGTAATGACCAAAAGGATCAAATTTTTTAGAAACGTATCATTAATTATTACAATAATCATCGATCCACTAGAACTGTGCTAAGAATTTGAAAGCGATTAAAATCACATTACTAAAAGCTCGCGCCAATGGTAAATGAATTTTCTACATATTATAATAATTTTTATTCTTATTATGAAAGCGGTTAGAGTGATGAAATATGTTGGAAAACACACTCAATACGTGGAAAGTCAACAATAATAACAAGGATTTCAAATATATACATATATGAAGAGTTCTCAGAGAGTATGAAAAATATACTCCACAATCAATTAATCATCACTCCAGCACGAAGGCAAGAACATCCGAATTAGAAAGGTACACTTCTAACTCAAATCCAGATTTAAATATTGATGTAGATGCCTATGAAATCCGCATTCGTCTAATAAGACAAAAGGCGACGAAGAGGAAGGGCAAATCCAAAATCAAAGAAAGTGATAAAACAGAGTAAAATAACGAAACAGATTGACAAGAAATCAAAGATTATCAAATGTAAAAAATGACTTTCCAAGAAACTGAGATCCTTTACAAAGATTATGAGATTTTTATGAATGATACTGGTAAGATGACTCAAGAATAGCTTCATATATATGAGAAAATAACTGAAAAAATTAAACAGAGACATAATCTCATATAATTTATATATTATTATAATTTTTTATTTTTTATTTTATATATCGCAATATTTATGTAATTTATTTTTAAATTATTATGCAATATTTATATAATTTATTTTTAAATTTATGATGGCTAATAATTTTACAAAATTAATAAATAATTATTAATAATTAATCAGTATAAAAATAACCATTATAAAACAGTGTTTATAATAAATATATATAATATAAAATATAAATAAATAGTGAAACTCAAAAGAATCGTTGGAAGATTTTTTTATAGTGGAGAGATGAATAAATTTATTTTCTTTAGACATATCATTGACGTAGCACGATGAAATCTACCAAAAAAAAAAAAGCTCTCCAATGAATTTCACCATTGAGTTAAATAAAATAATATTATCATATAGTTTTTTTTTTAAATGATGATATTTTGTATAAAATAGATTAAAATAGGATGAATTGTTATTTAATAATAAATAAATAAATAAGATATCATTTACAATTCTAATAAAAAAATATATCATTTTGATTTTTATCTACACCAACATGCAAAACCTACATGTAAAAATAAAAGTTAAAGATTTAAAATGTTGGACGGTTAAACTGCCGCCGTATCGATCATCGAACACAAAATAAAAAAAATAAAAAAACAGAGATGATACTACTTTCACTCACCATATCCCCAACTGTCAAATGTATCGTCAATCTTAAATCTGTTTATCCTGCACTAGCTCGATATCAGGCTGCACCATCAGAAAGAAAGAATAGCAGAAGCGTATCTCATGAGGCATGACGTGGATCATAGTTACAGCATCTTTGGAATGTTCCTTAAAAAAGAGAGGACGATCGCCTGAGACCTTTGGAATGTGCCATGTGAAAGATGGAAAATGGAAAGAGTCACCGATGGGTCGTTTTGTGAAGGCAGTGAAAGTGGTGGAGGTTCAAGCGGCCACGATGCATGGAGAGGTCAGCAAACCACCGCCTTCTACGTGTCCATGTCCGGCTGACCACCAGAGACGGCGGTCATTCATGCGCCTTCACGATCCATTGCCTCCGTTATCTTCTCGTTCCCAATGTCGGCGTCCACGCCATTACCCTGAATACGCACGCCAACTGCCGCCTGTCTAGTAGGGAAACAAAGTCAAGAACTTGTTGGTGATTTCTAATAAATATAGAGGAAATGAATGGAAAAAAAAATGTAGAGCCGATGTGTTTCTCACATCTTCCAGCGACCTCCACTCCTCTAGTAATGGCATCTCCAATCCACTTGATCAGCCATGTAGAGGTACACAAGCTTTTGTTTGATTTACTTTTCTTTTTTTCATTTTTTTTCCTTTCATTAGTTGAATCTAATCTTACTGGTGGTATGCGATCTTCAACCGTCATAAAAGGGTTTATATGGGCATGCATGCGAAGCACTAGGCGAGATTCTATTTGTCGATATTTCTGATTATTTACAGACCCATAAATACATTTCTTGAGTTATTTTGCCCTTTGCATCTAATTCTTTGGATCGACCATGCTGCTTAGAGAATCAATATTTCATCCGCATTGCTTGATTATAAATAACAAAAGTTGAGTAAAGTTGGCATGTTGGTTTCAAGTGTGCCCTTAGAGAATGTTAATAGAGTATACCTCAGCCTGGAGCTTGTTCAGTGTATCCGTCATCAGTTGCGTCTGCAAGAATAGCCATTCACGAGTTATCTGTTTAAGGACTTGAAGAAAAAGCAGGTCATGATTAAGTAAACAATGTATTTTTGTTTGTGCAGTGAAAAAATCCAAATGCTTCTGAAAGTTTTGCTTATCTCTGCACCGGTAGAAGATAGATTTGAGATCTCTAAAAGATGTAAATACTATCGAGTGATCTATAGGAGCTTAAACGTTTATGCATTTTAACAGGCATCCAGCAATCAGGCTCTTCATTTTTTAATAAACTACCATTGGTGCATCTCAATTGCAATTTCTTGAAAGCCACTCTGTTTCTAGGATGTTACTTGGTTTACACCTGTAGGCCTGAATTAGTCTACATCATGCAACAAGTGTGTAAAACATGATTGAAATGGCTGCCATAATGTACAGTCAATTGGAAACTTTAGCATCTTATATAAATATAGCAATTGCATCGTGGAGGCGTATGGCAACTGAAAGTTGCTGAACATTAGTTTTGCTGTTCGAATGTTCAATATAATGCCATTTGTTTTAACTGTTTTGTGCTCTTCAGGAAACAAAATATCCTTCATATGCAACTTCCGACTAGAAGAAAACATTTGGAATAAAATGACTTAGTAATGCATTAACTAAAGCAGTCATATAGATGATATCAGAGGAAATCTAATTGCCTTCTCCATTCATATATTTTTTAATCAAGTATGATATCGTGTTGCATATTCTGAAGTATATCCTATATTTTTTATTATGATATGCATGGAAAACCAGTGAAGATCTATGATTGGTGAATGTACATTACCTTTCTTTTTCTTATGCAATTTAATGCATAGCTTAGGTCTTTCTCCAATGCTTCAAGCTCATCTGCATTTAGCTTTGAAAAATTTCTCTCACGTAAACTGCCACGAAACTAGGATATTTTTAGGTAACATTCATGGAATCTTGGTATCGACATGGTAGGAAATACGCCAACCTTTTACAAATCTCCAACACTTTGGGATCATCTCCTAGACAAGCAATTTCTTCATGACTCTGTTGTTATAATGAAAGCAATTAATATCACAATAAGAAAGTAAGGTGAGTATAACATACCCTGCATTAGTTCCCCACTTTTGTGATGCTGAAGACAACTGAAAATATAAGACCAATAATCTGATATATATATATATATATATATATATGTTGGCAGATATATATTAGTTATGACTACAACAGCAATCTATTATTATGAGATCAAAATTTTCAAATTTATATAAGATTCCAAAAGAATAAGATTGTTAGTTGACACTTCTAGAAACTAAAATCTATTTGTTGTCTTTCCTGATAATACTGGCAGTGTCAAATATTATATGAAGTTCTGTATAGAATGAATTTTTTTGCTTATTTAGAAGATGATGACACGATATTGAGATAGTTTAGGATTAATTTATCAGCACGAGTTCCACAGTTTGGTTGTTTTTGTTTGTTATGGCCAGTCATCTTCCACTACGGGGATCTACTAATAAAGAGACATTTTATACTTATAAAAAAACTTGATGAATTTGAATCAGGTTGAAAAGTAAAAAATGTTGAATACATCAGTCAAACTACCACTATTCTAATGGGACCAATCAAAACAGATCACCTTGGTTAGAAGTCAATAAACAGATCACCTTGCTTTCTTCAAAATGACAGGAAACATTTAATCATATAAAAACACAATAAGCATGACCTCAATGAATATAAGCTTGTATATTTTATAAGTCAACTGCCATTCGTTCTCATGATGTTTACAAACCATATATCTTAAGTTGATCTATATGGGGAACAGGGCATCTTAGTCTGGGATATGATATTTACTATTCGGTTGTCCACAATGACTGACTTAAAATTTTATATCGAAATGTTTGAACCAGATTATATGGATTTTCAGGCCATTGTTTCTTCTTGGTCCATATAGGTAGTTGTACCAGCAGCAACTAAATACCTTTTTGATTCATGTCAGTTTTTTAGTATCTATCTACTTCTTGCACGTCAAGCATAGCTTGGATCAGATTTTTCTTTTCCTGTCGAGTAATCTTGATTCCTCTTGCAAGTTGTTATCTCTTCTTGCTATAATACTTAGAAATGAATTGAAAAGATTCTTCTACATCTGAAGTCTAGTCTAGTGTTTGCCTCAATTGTGTTCTACAATGCGATATGCCATTATGGATCTCCATTGTTCTGTACAGTGACATTATGCCGCCCTTGAAGGTTAGCAACCACAGAAGTATAAGAGAGTTTGAAAGATGATAAGGCAAATACCTTAGCGTTTGGTATAGAGAAAATTTTCAATTTTCTGTTTTCTATTTTCCTTTTTCAGAAAACAGAAAACGATTTTTTAGTATTTTCTAATTTTTCAGAAAATACTTTTTTATTTTTTGAAAAACAAAAATGGAAACAGAAAATGATTTTATGGAGTTTTCCAATTTTTCAGAAAACACTCCTTTATTTTCTAGAAAACGGAGATAGAAAACGCCAACCAAACGTGTTTTTTCGTTTTCTCATAAAATGAAAACAGAAAATGAAAAATTCTCTCTCTACCAAATGCCCGCGGGAGCGCCTCAATTGTGTGCTCCATTGTCACTATGGATCATCTTTGTTAGATACAAAGGCTTTGTCAAATGAGTCTAGAATCTAGCTCATCTTTAGATAGGGACCATTTTATCGTTCTAGAACCATCCAATGGTAAGATTCTAGGGAAGAGTTCCAAAGAATATGAGACCAAGAATGGACAAGCATAGAGAATGATGGTTAGAAATGATGGCCTGCCTACCTCAAGACCTGCCAAAAGATTTTCAAACATCCATTTTCTCCCTGTTGAACAATGTCCAAATTGCTTCTCATGGTAGTATCAAGTCATTGTTAAGCTCCTCAAATGTATTGCTAAACCACGGAATGGAAAGGAATATGATGAACACTATGAAGTTACCTGGGCGTCCTCATCAAGTTTGTCAACTGTTTTCTCTGAATTCACAAATTTCTTGCTCCGTTCTATTGTGCTCTCCAGACTGAACCAAACAATATTATCTGTCAGCAGCTGTACAATGTACATACAGAAGAGGGTAAAACAGCAATTTATCATAATATGACTAGATTTCTCCTTATACTAAGACCTTGTTGTGTATAACTTGGATAATCAATAACTCTGTCAAGTATGGGAATATCGTTCATATCACAATCTTTTAGGGACTGTAGAAGTATGTCAAGTTTCCAATGGCCATTTATTTTGGCAGTTGTAAAGGTAATCGATCTCAACATTTTATGATTTCTAAAACAATATCCATGCTCATTCTCTCTTTGGCATTTGTTTATCTTTCACACTTATATTGCTATCCATTACTAAATTTTTTCCATGAGTTTAGTGAGTTTGTATAAGTAAACTTTATATTACATGCCTAATGATCTATGTTTCTCCGGTTAGTACCACATGAGTCTGGAGGCAAGAAGACATTAAAGCTACCAAATGCTCACATGGCTCTAAGCAATGCCAAGAGGTACTAAACACCAAATGCCCTTTTGGACGCCATAATATTGTTAAGAACGGATTAAAATTATTTATTGTGCATGATTTTTTTTTCCTTAAAATTCTAAATTTATTCTGTCAAATCCTTCTGAGGACCTGTATGACAGTTTATGTTGCTATAACACAGCATAATTTGAACAGTTCAACTATTGTTTAATATACAGCAGCATATTACTCTCAGTTGTCGTCTCTTATTGATTCATCATCTAATAAAAACTCAAATTAGCGTAATATCCAAAGACTTCAATTCACATTAAAATTATCTTGGAAGTCTACTCGATGTAAAATGTATAAAACAAGATACCTGTTCTATAGTCACCTCGTTGTAGTTTTACCACTACTATGCAAGTGTTCATATACTATGGTGTATCTGTACACTGAAGTGTAATTATCTTTTCTTTCTTTTTCCTTTTTGATAAATATATGTTTTTTTTTTTGTTTTACTTTTCTGTCATTTACATTTTATTAGAGGCAAACTTTTCTCTTTGTGTTTAGCCCAACAAGCAAACACAGTAATCATACCGTGACATATTCAAGTTACATTGATATATCTCAAGTGGCAGGATAAGATACACGTAAAGCAATAGCATTTAGTTGGAAACAATAGGTTGTTGTTATTGTTTGTGGTGACGTTCACACATTTCAACTTAAGTTAGGACTCATGAAAAAATATGTGTTGAATGACTCCATCAGGTTAACCTAAGCTTAGGACTCATTATATAATTAGACAAGCAAAATGCCATTATACTACTCATGCATCCTGCTTTAACAATGTTGTTACATTTATCACCTCTCTTTTTATATTAGTTTCTTTTGTTCCTAAATGATTGTGCTCATATGGAATAGTGATCTTAAATAGGTCAATGCAAGGTACATAGATACCATGAAATAATCAGGCATGACAACATGCATGGTCATTGCACAATGAAGCATTAGAAGGAATGATAACTTGCCAACTCCAATAAATACGATAGTTTAGAAACTCATTAGATGGCTATCTAAGCAACTTCTATGTGACATATTTGGAAGCCAACAAAACATCAAAGCTTAGAGTTTTCAAGGAATGTACCATATTTAGTGGTGTCAATAGAGATGAATAGATTATAGCCTAGTTGAGCACATGAGCTTGCTTTGTTTTTTTTTTCCTTTTCATATTGTGGCCAGCATGAAGGTGAGCCTTGGCACAACAATAAAGTTGTTGTCTTGTGATCTAGAGGTCACGAATTCGAATTCTTGAAACAGTCTCTTGCAATACAAGATAAGGTTATGTATAATAGACTTTTCTTCGAGACCCTATAGGGTGGAAGTTTCGTGCACCAGATTGTCTTTTATTGTGGCCAACATGACCTAAGTTGGGTAGGTATGGATAAACTAGGACTATGCTTAGCAAAAATTCTTCTAAAATTAAATTAGTGCTATTAAAATTGATATTTTTCTTAACTACTATTTAGATATTTAATATTTATAATAATAATAATTTATAAATTAAAATTTTGGCTAAACTCGGCATGCACATTGTGTCGAGCCAAGTCATGGGTTGCCTGACCAATTTTAGACCACTAACCATATTTTATTGCTATTGATACAATAGGCACAATTGAACTAATCATCCCAACTCTGATGATGAGTCTAAATTCTCACTCTCAATTGTCTTCTTTTTGGGGCATGATTAAGTATTTGATCTACAATGTGGTTCATTACTATAAAATATTTGATTAATGATGTAACTAAATATTTGTGGGATATGTGTTACTCCTTGACGGTCCTAACTTAATGGAATATACTAAAAGATTTATTGAAGGCATTTTAAGATTACTCTATAACATGGATATATATACACTTTATAATAAAACCTTAAACCTAGTACTACTAAGGTAGGACTAAACCAACTATACCAATAAATCAATAAATATAGTACCTCTCAGAAGTCAAAGCAGAGATACTATCTATGTTCAACTTGTTACACTAATAAGCAAAAACGTGATGACTGGAAACAATTAATGCTCCATTTGGTCTGTAAAGATCTAGAAATAGTTGATGAAATACACAAATTGTTGGGTCATGACGAAATGAACTTAAGGCCCTAGAGAAGTTTACCGTTGTCTTAAAAAGCCATAGCAACTCAATTCGAGATTACATTACAATGTAAAATTTAAGGAAAATGTCTATTCATCGATTATCATTAGAGGTCAACCTAAAGTGAAAAACAGAACAAATGGACCTACTTGGGTAGGTAGAAAAGGCAAAGAGATCTCTAGAAATTCTAAGACATATTTTGTAACCTTCGTGCTAAATAACATGATTTATATACGTTTTCAATTTGTATTAAATAGATGATAAAAATTTATATGTTATTCATGCTAAATGAGGGTGATTCATGAATGGCATACCATGTTTATATGCCATGATTGCTTATATAATATGAATGTCTACGCGAATGGAATCATGATAGAGTTTATGGTAGACACTATAATGATGCATGATAAACTTAGGTATAAAAGTAATTTGCATGATCGCATAGCAAAAATTGGGATATCACCATAGACATCTCACATTAAGCTTAAGAAATACTTCTTGTTCATGAATTGAAAATTGTACATAACAAGATGTTAGGAACTTAGGATGATATTTTGGTCCATCATGTTTGATGCATTTATTAGGACCTATTTGGAATGAACATAAAAGGCAAGGAACATTTCTAGAAAATGAATTTATAAGAGATATCTTGCAAATTCAGTTGGGTCTAAACTTTATTAGTTGCCTAAATCATTTATCTGATTCTAAATTGATTAGAGGATGCCAACTATTGGGGAGAATGGTTAATTCATCTCTAATGAGTTGGCACGATATTTAGGGTCTACCTTCATGCTAAATAATATGATTTATATAGGTTTGTAATTGTATTAAATAAACAATTATAGATTTATATGTTCTTCATGCTAATGTGGGTAATTCATGAGTGGTATGCCATGCTTATATGCCACGATTGCTTATATAATATGAATACATGTGATCTGCCTTAGCCTATTGGAGTCATTTTCTATTGGGAAATCTCAAACCCTATGAAGATAATGATCAATGAATAAGAGAAAGGTTATTAAACTGCCTCTGATTCTTTCTAAACATCTTAATGCCCTCTGTATTCCTCTAACAATTAGATAAAAAACAAAATATATATAACTTTTTTATCTTGATTTTAATCGATTAGGCTTGTTATATTTATGATTTTTCATATTTAAATTTGCAAAGAAAAAAAAATCTTTTCTACTAACCTAATTTATAAGATACAATTTATAGCATATTTACAATTTAATTTACTTGTTTCCATTGCTATCATGATTAGTGAAAAAAAAAAGAGACTTGTAAAGCAAAGTTGAATACAATACAGTGTATTGTAAAAAACATAGAAAATTTCACCAAAATGATTTTTAAATTTATCATCTAAATGGTCGATTTCATCCCTTTAAAAAAATCACGGTAGAAAAAAATGAATTTCATAAAAAAAGACAAGGAACAATATCCCAGTCAATTAGCTAGCATTCAATTGACCTTAGGAACAGCAAACTTAACTTTTCAAGCCGAGAATCTTCACGTCTTTCTTTACATGTCCTTATATTTAAGAATACAAATAGCCATTAAGCAGTAATCTAGAATTCTGGAATTAAAAGTCACTATTAACTTGAAACCTAAACTATTTTGAAGTGTTAGTCAACTTTGCTACAAAATGAAATGTCATTACCTGTTTTTGTCATTCCAAAACTTAAACAGAAACTTGACAAAAATTTTAATAATTTTAGGACATTTGAAACTAATTAATATCATTTAACATTTCAATATTTTAAATTGTTTTATTTCTAAAAAAAGATACAGAAACTAAATCAAAGTTATTTGAGAAAGCATCTTTAAATAGTTAACACTTGTTTCTATGCTTGGTAACATGAGAAGTGGAAAAAATAAACTATTTTTACTTTTGTATTTATGCAAAATCTGTGTTTAAAAACAAATTATGTAAATAGTACTGTTTGTGATACAGGTATCCTATAAAAAGAAGAATATTTATTTTGAATGAAATGGAATAGGAACAAAATCATTAATTAATTGTGAACTTCAAAAGTTTTTCTAAAATTCTCCATATAATTTCTCTTAGAATTCTATCATAAGTTTTTTCAAGAACAATAAATATCATGTATAAGTCTTGCTCTTGTTTCCTATATTTTTCAAGTAGTTATCTGAAAAAATATATAACTTCTATTGTCGATCTTCCCGACAAATCCAAATTGATTTTCGATCATCGTGGTTTTCTTCCTTAATCATTTTTCTATTACTTTTCATATAGTTTCGTGGTATGACTCATTAGTTTAATACTCTTATAATTTGTACAATTTTATAAGTCTCCTTTGTTTTTATATAAAAGAACTAGAATACTTATCCTCCACTAATCAATTTTTTTTTTCATTTTCAATATTCAATTTCTATAACTTTGTAAGTTATTCAATAGTTTACTTTCTTAGACACTTCCATATCACTATCAGAATATTATCAGATTCAACTACGTTTTCATTTTTCATCCATTTAAAACATGTTTTACTTTTGAAGGTTTAATTCTACGATAAAAATTTAAATTTTTATACTCCTTTAACCTACTTAAATTACCTAAATTAAATTGATCATTTAAACCTTCATTAAAAATTGATGAAAATAACTCTTCCGTTGCTTTTTTATTTTCTCATTATCCAATAATACTCTATTGCATTCATTTTTAATATATCTTATTTGGATAAGATCTCTAGTCTTTCTCTCTCAAACTTTATCTATTCTATAAATATCTCTTTCCCCCTTCTTTTGTATTCAATTGTCAATACAAACGTCCAAAGTTTCATTTTTAGCTTCATTTACTATTTTCTTGACTATTGTATACTTTCTCATTCCAGCATCAAAATTATTTACTTGATGATGTACACCCGTTTGACTCACCAAGTACATCTTTGACTATCATTTTTAGTTTTAATATCTTCTTATCCCATATTGTATTTGAATCATCATGTATCTCTTCTAATACTTGTAATTCTATCATCTCTTTAAATATGTTTTGTTTCTAATCTTTTAATTTTCACCATTTAATTATAGGAGTAATACATGTTTTTTCTTCTATTAATACTATACTTAAGATGCATATCCAATATTATCAACCTCTATTGGATAGTTAAGTTATTTTCCAAAAATAATCTTATAATTTTTACCTATCTTTCTATCCTTCTTTCTCACAGTAAGAAAGTCAATTTGTGACTTATTATTTTCACTTTTAAATGTGATAAAGTATTCTTCCCTTTTCTTGAAAAGTATATTAGTTAGAACTAGTTCATATGCTATCGCAAAATATAATATAATTTTTCCATCTTCATTGTTTGTTCCAAACCCTAACCCCCATGTGCCCTATTATATTTCCCATTTTTTTACTTCTACGTGTCTATTTAGAACTCCTATTAAAATCATTTCATTTGATAAATTCTTTGTAATAACTCATCAAAGTCTCCCAAAAATCTAATGTGTGTTTTCATCTAATCCCACATGAGGTGTATATATAGTAATTAAATTAATAGTTTCTTTCGCCGTCACTATCACTATCTTGAAAACTATAATTCTATTTCCTTTTCTAATTACTCTTACTACTTTATCCTTTAATAAACTATCTACAGCAATAGTTATTATATTTCGTGTTCTACTCTTTTCTGGGTACTATAACTTCTATCATCTTTGCCTTCTCTCCCACCCATTTTGTCTCTTATAAACATAAAATATTTATTCTTTTAATCATAATATACACTGCTTCTATAATTTTACTAGTGAGCATTCCTATATTTCTTGTTCTAAATCTTAAACAATTAATTTTCTTATAATATCTATGGTGTAAAAACTCTTAAATATTTAACACTATATCCAAGTTCTCATAGAGATATAGCGGTCCTTGTTGAAACGTTATAATTGAGCCTTGCAACAATCGCATTAGCACAATAACTTGAAAGATCCATTCATTGAAATTTATCAAAGTTCAACGTTGACTGACAACCTAACGTAACTCTCACCCTTTCTCATCTAAGCTTCGGACCAACCACGATAGGTTTTATTATTAGGATAATTGATATCGTAGTAAAAACATATCTAAGAAGTTTTATTACAAGCTATTTATCTATGGAGAAATATGAACAATGTTGTAGCAACATTAACAAACTCACTAATTGTGCTAGGCAGGGGTTAGATTGGCTTGGATCTAATCGTTTAGGTAAATTTAGATCATAAAATCCAAAGGTGTGGATCACAATGTTGGCTATCATGATTAGAATAATGAATTGTAAATTTTAAAAAAATAACATAACACTCGTATTTCAATTGCAAGCTATTGCTATCAATAGAAAAATTAATTGATTGATAATTCTTACTAAATATTATCACATAGAATCATAATGGAAGTGCCAACAATGGGCAATGACCATTATGAGTTATTTACCAAAGGTCCTATCTAGCTTAAATGGAAGTTTTAAAAAACGTCAACATGTAACAAGCTCATAGGATCATAAAAGGGAAAAATGATTTTAAATGAGATGTTACAAGTGGTAGATGCAGGTAGGAATCTTACAAGATCATAAAGCAGCCCGATGCACGAAACTCTCACCATGTGGGGTCCCGGAGAAGGATCCATTATACGCTACCTTGCTTTTTGCAAGAGACTGTTTCTAGGATTCAAACCCGTGACTTTTTGGTCACAAGACGGCAACCTTACCATTGCGTCAAGGCTCGCCTTCTAATCTTACAAGATCATGGAAGAAAAAAATAATTGTTGGAGAGACATCAAACATTGAAGGGATGAAATTGTGTTCAACATGGAAAGAGAACAAACCACATAGATAGGGATAGTCGATGAAAGGGGTCAATGATAGAAATAAATTGATCAACCTTGTGAGATCATATAATAGTGGAAAGCAAAATATCTTTAGTGAGAAGAAAGTAAATAAATCATGATGCAATCGAGCCACAATTGATCATGATTGATCAAAGGTCTCAAGTTTTGATATTTGAGTAGGAGATTTTGGATATATGTTGTTTTTGATTTGTGTACTAATCATGTAGTACTTGCTAAATATATATATATATATATATATATATATATATATATATATGGAGATGGCATTGCATCCAATGTCAATGGGTACATGGGTACTTAATGGCTCGAGGAAAAAAAAAACAGACAAGGATGGCATAAAACATCTGAATGCTTTAATAAATCTTGTAGGACTCAAAGACATATATCAAATACGAGCCGTGATATCCTGGACGCACACAATGCGTGCCTAGGATGCGCAACTAGGAGAGCACAGTGCACTGTGCACATCACTGTACACTCCTCAATCACACATCCTGGGCGCGCACAGTGTGCATCCAGGATATCAGATTTCTATCAAATACAACATATCTCCTAACTTTAATTGTTTGTCCAAACCAAAGTTTAAAATTTTAAGTCGTGTCAAAGTTTTAATTCAATACCGTATCATTTCTTGTAGATACAATTTTGATATCTTATTTTTCTAAAAATATATGATTAAATATTTGAACTTATTATACATATTTATTTGAAACTTTAAATTTATTTTTATTATTAAAATGTATAATTAATTTTAAAAAATATTTAAAAGGTATTGAATGAATTCTTATTATTAATTTTTTTTAGAGTAAATCATTATTAAAAATATTTCAAATTACACTTTAAGAAATATATTTTTTAAATATTTGTAATTCTTAACATAAATAAATATAAACATAATACAGTATTGTTAACATAATACTATTTAATTTTATTATAATTATTAATTAATTATAATAGGTTTATTTAATACTTCAATATTTTTAATTTGAAATGAAAAATATCAACAAATAATAAATACAGTATTGTTAATTTTTAAAATTGATTAATTAAATATTAATTTTTAATCAGTTTAATGAAAGTTCATTTAATTAAACTAATAATAAAACTGAAATATATGCATGTGTTATCAATACTTGATTTTTATATATATCCTACACAACTCATATATGAGCATCTCCAATATCCATCGTCAATCTCCTAAGATTCAAGGATTGAACTATAGGATGAGCAACTGAGAGGAAATGAACAGTGAAAACACTGTTCAAGTGAACAACGAAAACACTGTTCACCTCAATCACTCACGCTAGACACACGCCCAGTGTATCAGGAATTAGCCAACAATAGCCACCTCCTTTGACTTCAACCATAATTTATCATCAAGAGTATGATTGATCCTCATCATTAAAGACCCCAATGCACTCACAATTTTTGCCTCTTTTACTGTTGGTAATATGTAATGTATGATCGATCCTAATTCCTTATAGCACAATCTCCCTTTTTTGAATTTTAATAATATGTTTAAGTAGGACCTAAAATAGGCTCTCCCTACATTCAAGCT
The DNA here is from genome assembly GCA_025175895.1 of Wurfbainia villosa. Taxonomy (NCBI): domain Eukaryota; kingdom Viridiplantae; phylum Streptophyta; class Magnoliopsida; order Zingiberales; family Zingiberaceae; genus Wurfbainia; species Wurfbainia villosa. The sequence goes on along the minus strand of CM046006.1, from coordinate 76,912,096 downwards.
CCCCGTAGAGATACGAATTTTGAGGTTCAAATATTCATTTTAGTCAAAAAGAGAAATTAAATTTTCAAACTTAAATCTTATCTCTTCTCCCCTTTGACACATGTTAAAAGGATCTAAATGGAATCCCTAAGTGTATTCCAACAAATTCAAAATGAAAGTTCAAGTGTTGAAACTTCGTATCAGTTGATTATAACCGGGTGTGATTCAACAAGTTATCATGGAAAAACAATTTTTCTTGAAAATCAACTTTTATGACGTATTAATGACGTATTAACCTCAATGTCTTCGTTTAATGACGTATTAACCTAAAATTTTCATGAACTTTTAATGACGTATTAACCTCAATGTCTTCGTTTTGAAATCAAACTTTTTCCTATATTTGCATGTGAGATGTAAATCAAGGTATTTCTAACTTAACTAGGTGAGCATTCAATTCTACCCAAGTTATTAAGTAAACCATGTATTATAGATATTGATTGAAATCCATTATCATTGACTACCCTGAGATACTAAGGAGTAAAAATGGATTTGGGCACCCAAAAGAGGTTATGCTATATTGAATTTATGAAATACTCCTTTGGAATCCAATTTCTACATACCCTTCTCGTCTTGGATTGCCCAGCAATTAGGCAACAATATACCTTTTCATTCTTAGAACCTCTATATCCTTCCCATTATTGTTAATTTAGAATTGAGCACAAAAATCGAAGATGAGTGTTAGGATGGGTGGCATCGCTAGAGGGGGTGAATAGCGATTTATTTCGTTTTTTATTCATAAATTGTGCATTCGTCTATAAAAGATTAATATGCAATAGAAAAATAAAAGAAACAAATGTAAAATAGTACAAACACAGGAACATCTTGAATTTGTATGGTTCGAAATCCCTTGTTCCTATTCCATGGCTTAACATCCTAACAATAAAACCACTATGATTTCTCCTTATCAGATACCTTCCAAAGAAGAAGAAACCCCTTACAATCTCTGTTCTTACAGACAATACAAAGATACAAAAGCAAATAAGAAGAACACAAATGAATTACAACAATAAATCTTTGATTTGATCACTTTTGGTTGTTTTAAATTGCCTCTTGAAGGGTCTAGAATGCAACACTATTTTCCCTTGTAACCTCCAAGAATCAAGCTGAGAAATCCTCCATAAAATCCTCTTTTATCGGCTGCAATTCATGGCAGAAATTTGCCTAACGATCGACTGCTTGCTATTGATAGTCAATTGCTCAATCAATCCAATGGCTCCATCCAGCTCAGTATCAATCAACTGCTCTTCCACTATCAGTCAACTGTTGCATCATCAGTCGAGTTCCCAGATCGACTACAAAATCTTCTATTCGCTCTCAATGTCATCAGTCGAGTTCACCACTCTACTGATAGATCAATCGACTACTATCACCTAGAAATCGATTGATCATTCTGTAAATCCCCTAATTTGTGATTTTGGATTCATCAATCAACGATTATCCCATATTAGTTGACTAACATCTTTGTTTCAGCTCTACCAAATTTTAACTCTCACCTTGTCTAATATCCGATTGACTTCAACCTATCCAAATTTCCTTTGCCTGACATCAATCGACTTTGACTTGCTAAGACTTTACCATTGTCAAACATCCGATCCTCCTTAACCTGTCCGAACTCTCCTTTCCATGCCTATCATCTATTCCTCCATAACTTGTTGAGACTTCACTTCTAGTGTCTCACATCCGATCTTTCATGACCTATTAAGAATTCACTCATATGTCCAACATCCGATCCTTAATGACCCGTTAGAATTTCACTTCTCATGTCAAACATTTGATTTTTCATTACCCATTTAGGCTTCACTCTTCTTATGTCAAGTGTCCAATCAACCTTAACCCACTTAGATTTCACCCTAACTCTCTGTTGGACTTTCGATTGTCAAGTATCTGATTAATCATGACCCACTTGAACTTCACCCTTGACAACTCTCCATTGAAATTTCAATTATTAAGTATCTAATCACCCATGACCTACTTGGACTTCTATACTTACTAAGTATCCGATCATATGGACCTACTTAAAATCTCGCTTAACCATCGAAACCCAAACTAGTTTGGTTAACTTTAACCTGAGGTCAAATGTATCAACAATCTCCCCGTTTATTTGACTTTATGCTCAATTATCAAACATATTGATCAAACATTAAAAACTCAAATCGAGCTTAGTCAACCTTGACCAGAGGTCAATTGCACTAACAAATTCACATAGATAAAGATGTTGCGGTGGATATACAAACATACAAGGATGAATAACATAAGAATTAAAATGTTTGAGAGAAAATAAGAGTTGTTCCTATTAAGAACAAATTTCAAGAAACACATTTAGGATGGTACGAACATGTGCTTAGACGATGAATAAATACTTCAATTAGGCAATGTGAAACTATGAAAAAATATGTATACATTAAATGAGGAAGAGAGACCAAAAAATACTCGGTAATGATAAAATTTATTTAAATATAAATATGATATAATAAAGGACCGAGCTCAATGGCATAAGAATATCTATATAACTAACCCTACTTAGTGGGATAAAAAAATTTTGTTGTTATCATAGCAAATTATAGATAAAAATTAATATACCTAAGATTTTGAAGATGGATATGTGACATTGATAAGAAAGATAAGAAAACCTGAGAGTGATTAGGAGTACACGTAATAAAAAAAGAAAACATAAACTCGAAGGTGATTAATAAATTATGTAGTTTGACAAGATAAATTGATCTAGAGTTGCAGACATAAGGATCCATAGAGATCAATAAAAACTTTAATTAACGTAATCTTAAGTGATTTAATAAATACTAATTACATAAATGCAAGATCCATGATACAATCCTGAGTAGATAAAACTCACACAACTTGTTGATGATGATAATGTTATCCATGTTATATGAGTTGATTGAGTTGTACATTCGTCAATTTGGTGGTGTAATACAATACAAAACCCACCTAAATCGTCGTTTGAAGCTCATGTCTTGTTAAGGTTATTAATTTAACCAATTTAATCACAAGGTAGCACACTCACATCATGACAAATCAAATGAAAGACGACCTAAATTGACAACCAACTCTAGTTATATTGTCACATTTTGACAGAAATAAGAGAACGTACAAGAATGTTGCTTCACTCGATATAAATATTCGGTGCTTAATAAGTCACCACCTATGATTTTTGAAAGAACAGAAGTGTTTTTTTTTCAACTTCCAAAACTAATGAATCGTACATTTCATGGAGTCGACGATGTTGTAAATAAAGAACAACCTAACAAGCCAAACTTAAATATGTGACTGCCTAATAAAATTACAAAGTTAATATGCCAGAGAAAGTTAATCCACGACGCGTGTTAATCAACTAGGTGTATCATGAACAAAACGAGAGTTTTAAAAGCAAACATGTAATAGATACAAGAGTCTATTCTTCTGAGAGTTCGAAGGTACACAACGAGTAACGTGGCAGAAAATACAACGGATTAGATGTAAATAAAAATAAAAAACAGTTTTTTTTCCAAAAAAAAAAAAGAACAGGCTTGCAAATAAATAAAAAACAGGAAACTGGAACTTCAAAATACGCTCCGCCCCAGTATGCCGCTCCACGTGATTCTTTAAGAATAATCAAAATTCACGTAAATTATAAGCATGCAACCGTAACGACCAGACGTGTCATTATATACGAGAAGACAAACTCGAAGACGACTACTTTCTCATACCGACAGCACATCAAGCTTCCTCGAACCCGATCGGGAGCCGACCGCCCTATTCCCGAATACTACACACACTGACGCGCCTAAAATCTCCTTACCCCTCTGCGAAACTACGAAATCAACCGACGGACTCTATTCCTAGGGTTCCAGAAGTTGACTTAGACGACGGCGACGGCGTCACGAAAAGAGGAAGCGAAAACAAGAAGCGACTAATCAAAGCGACTGGAGCAGCCTCAGGCGGCGAGAGGGAGGAGCAGCGCACCTAGATACGCTGGAGAATTCGTAGAGCTTCCCGGCCGGCGAGAACACGACGAGCGCGACCTCAGCGTCGCAGAGCACCGCGAGCTCGTACGCCTTCTTGAACAGCCCGCTCCGTCGCTTGGAGAAACGGATCTGGCGGCTGGTCCGGTCCTCGATCCGCCGCAGCTCCACCTTCCCCCGCCGCCCCATCGCCTCGCCTCCCCGCCGAGGGAACTCCAACAGCAACCTACGCCAACGATCCGGATGAGTGACTCGGCGTTTGTGGACGTCTGTGGGTGGGTAAGAATCGCGTCGCGGCGAGTACGTACGTACAAAATTTCGAAAAAATAGAAAAGGACAAGGACGTGGTGGTGGCTAGTTACCGACTCAAAAACTCACTCGTTGGGCCCCACCTGCCATCGCCGGGTAGCCAGCCAGCGACTGGAATTCCTTCGTCGCGATGCAATTAAATATTGGCGGGGTTCTCTGGGTACTTCAAGTCCCGAGGGGCAAAATTAAGCTGCTTCCCGCCTCCCGGAAGATAAGATCTCCACGACGACCGTGGGGCCTACCTAAGCAGACGATCTGAAGCGTCCATCTCGAAGCACGAACCGTCCGCGTCTATCTCGGCGAGTCCGAGTGCCCGGCAGTGAACAGGCGTTGGGCACGCTACGGTTAAACTGATTTCCCGTTCCACTTAAATTGAAAAATCGAGGCGAGTGGCTTGAGCAACGAAAACGAAAAATCCGGCGGCGGATAGATCGAGATTGTTAAATTGATCGATTTTAATTTTATATTATAGAGAACGACGAAGATAAAATATGATAGTTGTATTTATAAAAATAATATAAATTGATTTTGAAAGAGATTTAAATTTTTTTTTGAATTCAGATGATCTCATGTATTTTGATCATCATGTTAAAATTTATAGAATCATCCGTAATTTATCTTCCTCACAATGATCATGGGACAGATCGATGAGATCATTAGATTGACGATTTCAATCTTTTATATAAAACGATCAAATAAGGAAAAAAATAAAATATTTTATTTTATTGTTGAATAATAAATCATTATGAGTTTTGCAATTAGCTCATCAATTAGTACGAAATCTCTTTAAAACTCTATAAGGATGATAGTCTTCAGGCATACTTGAATCAAGTAAGTTTACATATTCAAATTTATTTGATAAGATACACAAACTAAGTCAAATTTAAAATTGATCAAACTATTAAAATAATTTAAATTTGACTTATTTTTTTTTATTTAAATTTGATTAAAAATATGGAACTATCATATTAGTGATTTTCTCCGACTGTCTCTATTGGTGGAGAAGATAAATCAGGATTTCAAATGGTAAGTGCAAAGGAGATGATCGATCAATAGTCTAAGGCCATGAAACTTTCAGAAATTGATTTCTATCTACTTAAGAGTTACTCCTTTTCACTTACCAACTAGGATAATCCTAAAAGTTTACTTAAACTTGGTTAAAAGTATGAATTGAATTTAGTTTGTTTAATTGATATCAAACTTTTATATCAAGCTCAATTCAAGTTTGAATCAGGTTTGATTCAAATTTGTTGGTGCAGGGGCACCAGATGATCGAATCTGTATTTTTATTATGGCAAAAAACGCAAAATTAAGATTACATCGTTATCTCACAAGCTTAATCGAGTGTGCAGAAAAGTACAAAAGTTGGAGCTGAAGGATGGCGACACCCGGAGGAAGCCGCGGTGGTCGGACGACACTCGAGTGACTTCGGAGGGAGCCGAAGGAATCGAGTGGAAGGTCGTAAGCGAGAGCTACAAAGTAAGTATCGAGGTAAGCTCGTGTGTGTGAGCGTAAGTGAGGTCGTATCCTCCTTACGGGGATAGTCTTAAGCGTAGATCCGACCAAAGACATCCCATGAATGGTCTAGGTCGAGATCGGACGGTCGGCGGCCGTCGAAATTATGTTTTTGTTAAGCTAACTTGTGATTTCGTAGCATCACGATCGCCCACAAGAGCCACTCGATCACCTGAAATCGATCGACTCGAGTGTTGCGACCGATCATTGTGCCATCGATCGACTGATGATGACCATCAATCGACTAATGGTCAAGGATCAGCTTCGAGGAGTCAAGCCTTATTACCTCATTCCAAGGAGCTTTGTGCCTATTTATGATTGGTTGAAGACTCATTCGATGAGGGGCTCAAAAGTTATAAAAGGAGGGCTTCTCTAAGGTTTTTTCATCAATTCAAAAAGCGTCCAAGTGCTTCCGATACGCTACGACTCTCCGACATCCCTACGACGAAGCGCTGCCGAGACGACGACTAGAGCTTCAACCTCCAACCTTTAAAGTTGTCGGTAACAAAAGTTTTAATTGTATTTCATTTTGCTTATCTTGTAAACTTTTCATTATAGCGAGGAGAGGGGGAGTGTCCCTCTACCTCGAGCTTTTGTGATTTCGTGTATCCGTTTAACTCCTACCTTCAACGAGGAGGAGTTCTTTAGTATTCTGCCCTCCGTGCGTGGTCAAGAATCACTAGAGCCTTGGAGTAGTAGCCTTCGGCTACGAACCAAGTAAAAACCCTCGTGTCTATTGTCCCTTTTGTTTTGAATTTATCTTCCGCTGTGTCTACTCGTATTTTAACGAACGAAATTTTTTATTGCTATTCACTCCCCCCCCCCTCTAGCGATCCACTCGATCCAACAAAACTTGTTTAAATGTTATCAAATTTTTAAGTCAAATTTATTTGTTTGTTTGAAGTTTTAATACTCCAACATTTATTTGATTGGTTAGTATAAATAATTTAAATAAGTATAAATAAATTCATAAATGAGTCTGATTACAAATATAGTGTATGAGTGCATATAAATGAGTTATGTTCACAAACATTAACAAGTCGAATACGTATGTATTCAAGTTCGTTTAAATTTGTATGAGTTAGTAAGTTGTTCAAATTTATTCATTTAATTGACTTTGATATTTATTGAATCAATATAAATAAATTCTTACTAGGTCAAATATTAAATTTATTCACAAATATTTGATTCATTTACAACTCACAATGAATTTCACTCTAAATTAAAACTTTTAATCGAATAAATACCTCAAATGTAATTTTAGCATTATTATTATTTATGGACTTGTAGGCTTTCGTATTGACCTCGTTTAGGAAGTCAACTGGTGAGTTAACTCTTTCACGTCCACACAGAAAATGATTAGTTATGCTAAGATTAAACTTAATTCAGCTTTTCATTTATAACTTAACTCCTTAAATTTCCCAGCGTCATTTTTATGAAATTATCTGCTTCGAGTTCTTCCTTACCAAACTCTCTGCTCAAGCATAGGCTACACACACAAAAAAACATGATTACGATCATTATTTTCGGAGTTAATGGTAATAATTTAAAAAGGCAATGAGAATTATAGAGGTTAATAGTTGAAATGATTGAATAAATAAGAGGGCGAACTTTTTATTAAAAAAAGATATTGTTAACAAAATTAATTGATTGAATTTTCTTAGACAAATAATTTAATATTTTTATATGAGTCAGCTGTTGGAATAATAGGGAAGGGCATCTTAATTTGAAAATTATGAGTTAACTTGAATGATTTAAATTGATTATTTCAAATTATCTTGAAGGGTTGAACTGAGCTGTTAAAATTGAGTGTTGAGTGATCGAGTGGCTAAGTCGTTGAGTGTTGAGTCGCCGAATGATCGAGTGCCAAGTTGGCAAGTTTGAGTGCTAAATGGTCGAGTCGCTGAGTTGACGAGTCCGAGTAACAAGTGATCGAGTTAGCGAGTCAGAGTGTTGAATGGTAGAGTCCTGAGTCGTCCGAGACTAAGTGGTTGACTACCAAATCTCCCAAGGTTGAGTGGTCAACTGTCGAGTTGTCCGAAGTCGAGTGTCGAGTGGTTAACTGTCGAGTCGTCTGAGAGCGAGTGATCGACTGTCGAGTCATCTAAATACTGAGGAGTTAAAGTATGCATTCAACGCGGATTTCTTAAAATAAATTCATTCCGTCTCTAAGATACTTCGAGGTTGTAATGGATCGTCTGTTTTCCAGAACATAACGATGAAATCACAGTCTCCATCAAGCACTGGTAGTCGCGACGAACTGAAATACATTTGAATGTTATCATAGGAGTTATGTCGAATGAAAGAAATACTCGATCGAGAGAAAAAGAGAGAGGAATGAAGGTGGCTGAATTATTAGACACTCCTTTATACTCAAAATATAAGCTCCTTTTATAGGAGTTCTCTCATAGGCTGGCCAAATAATTTCTTTTACGACAATTTACCAAACACAGCTGATAAAGTTTCGAAATGCCCAAAACGCGCACTATACTTTCAAAATTACCAAATCGCGCGCATAATTCCCAAAATACCCCTCCCGCCAAACAGCGTTTTTAATGCAAAGATCCCGCATGCATCCGAGCCACATTTCCAAATCCCGAGCCATCGAAACGTCCCGTCCAAACAAGTCACCACATTAGCGTCTTCATGTCTTCAGCTTCCGGGAAATCTTCGAGCGCACAAAAACTTGGAAAAGCTTAGACTCCATTTTTCCTCCTGCTTCATTACGTTAGCTTCCGAGTTCTTGGAATTTCGTCGAGACGCTTTGAGGTAATATGGTGTCGTCCTCTCATTTAACTAGCGTTTTACCCATTTCTTACTCGGTTTTAGGGTTTCCGTTGAAAGGCGTACATCTCATTGGGTTTTTTTCTACCATTTCGTGTTGCAGAATGAGTCAAGCATCCGGTTCAACCTCTCCTTCACCGGCCAAGGTATGTGTCGCATTCCTTGCTTTAGTCCAATATGAAGTATGTCATATGTTTAAAATGATTTCTCCGTTATAGTTTTGGAATGATTTCAAACATTCAAATACAAATGGACGATCTCTTCAATCTGTATATGAATTAGATAAATAGAGCCGTAAATTCCCAGCACCGTCGTAATGGGATTAAAACTCCCAGCAACACCATGGTGCTGGGAATGTAATTTCCAGCACCATGTACATATAAGTTGCCGGATTTGTTGGTGGTGCTGGGAATTAAAACCCCAGCAACACAGTGGTTCTGCGTTTAAAAATCTCAACACCAGGGAGATGGAACTAGTCCAGATAAATGGTGGTGCTGGGAATTTATATCCCAGCACCACCGTGGTAATGGGATTAAAACTCCCAGCAACACCATGGTGCTGGGAATGTAATTTTCAGCACCATGTACATAAAAGTTGCCGGAATTGTTGGTGGTGTTGGGAACTAAAATCCCAGCAACACAGTGGTTCTGCGTTTAAATATCCCAGCACCAGGGAGATGGGTGGTCGAGATAAATGGTGGTCTTTGGAAATTTATATCCCGGCACCACCGTGGGCACAGGATATAAATTTCGGCTACCGTGGAGAGGAACTGGCCCGAAAAGAGTGGTGTTGTCGATTTTTTTCTGAGATTATTGCAAAAAATTGCAGAATCTCAAATTTGTTTTTACAATTACAAAATGAAGGAATAAATTATGTATTTTCAAATTGTTAGAAATAATGAGTGTCTTGAAGAAAGCATGATGGACAATTTTAGGCCACTTTATTGAATTTTTGGAGGTCCAAGTGCTAAAGGGAAGCAACGTCCGTCGGTTTGTTTACATGAAAGGCCTGAGAGATAATTAAACAAACCCCATTTCTTTGTTTTTAATATACAAGACATTCCACAAATCAGTGGAATATTGGTCAATATATTTCAAAGTTGGGATTCGACAAGTCAAAACTTTAAGTTTTCAATGTGCGATTGCTTTCACGAGAAGAGATGTGTCCCTTTGCTCGGTATTGCGGATAGAGGGGCTTATGTTCCTATGAATTCAACTAATGCATCGTGCTCTTTTCAATTCTCAATTCTCAAAAAGAACCAACTAGATCGAGGTTAGAGATTTTGCTTAAAACCTTTTCTACTAGAGTAGAAGTAGATGAAGATGTTTTGGTATTTTGTAAGTTGTATATATTGTATATATTTGCTTGTGTGTTGTTCTGTACTACTACATATAAGGTCCCCATAGGTCTTGTAGATATTGTAGATGATTTTGACAACATAGGTAGTTTGATTGGGTCAAGTCATCCATCAATTTATGGCTCCACAATTGCCTACTATTGGAGATATATGTTCATCTAATAATCTGATTCTTGAAGAAGAATTCCTTATCTAAAGGGGTTTGCCGGCCTTTTGGCTGTAAGTTCTTTCTTACTAAATAATTTTTTCTTTTATATTTACGTAAGTATGTAACACTTTCGATATGAGAAGGCTTGGTTTCTGGAACATGTCTCAATCCAGAGACCATACAATACTGAAGGCCCACGAATAAATAAGTGGAGGGCAACTCCTTCACATATTAGCAAGGTCAGGAATTTATTGGAGCAAGTCTCCCTGAGCAATGTAAATAGAAGACTACAACTTAGCTTTTTTTCATTTTCGTTATCTAAATAATTGTTGATTTTTTGATAGGTCATTGTTGATCTAGTATGTACCCGTAGTGAAAATATATTGCTTGATAAGGTTGACTATTATATTGAAAATACTCCTCATCCAATAGAGACATCATCATCACAAACTATACAAGAAAAATACCCTACTAGTGAATGCCATGAGTGTTTAGTTTATCATAGACAACTCAAAGAGTTAAGAATGGAAAACATGACACTAACTGAAAGGGTAAAAGAACTAATGGAAATTATAGGAAGAGAAGGTATGGAGGTTGAACCAAATAAGCCTGAAGTTGACCCTCAACCTCAATCGGAACCAATTGCCAGCAGAACAAGACGGCGAGATAGAACCCGCTATGATTACAGGGATACTCCCGTTGATAGTCCACTGTGAGCAAAATTGGTACCTCAAAGCAAAAGAAAAAAGACAAAAATTTCTGATGTTGAGTTATTAGAAGGGCAACCTGATAAAGCTGTAAAAGAAGCAGAAATATTTGACAAGAAAGGCAAACAAAAAATTGGTATGGATGAATTGCAAGCGAGGGGTACTATCTGTATTTTGGAAGAAGATGAAAAAGATCTTGACAGGGATAAAGCAATAATTGATAAACTCAACCAAATGAGAATGGAAGTCATTGCGGTTAGTCAGAATACTTCCCAAAATTAGTTTGTATTATTTTATTTAAATAACTAATAATATTTTTGTATCATAGTATGTCAAGAAAAATTGTAAGACGGCAAAGAACAAGAAACAAGATGCTGATGTGACATACTTGCTAAAAAGTTTAGAAAAAATAAAGTATGGTAGTTATATCCACCATTACATTCAAAAATTCTATTACAATGTTATAAAGTGCAAATATTTATTTACGATTAAATTTTTTTGTAGGCCGATAACAGGTTATGTTTGGGAGGAAGGTCCTTTTTCATTAACTCTGAATTCTTTATACTCAGAGTTAATGGATCTGCTTTCACGATTGGGAGGTTATCGATACATTTTGCTCAATTCTTTTTAGGGGGGCCTCCTCTTCATGTAGGTCATATAACAAGTTTGTGTGTTGCTCATCCGTGTTCATTGTAAGGGAGTTAAATTATCTTGTATTTTCACGACATTTGATATTATACTAACTGTTTAAATATTTTTCTCTACACACAATTTGATCGATTAAGATTGTCGTGGAAGGCCCACAAATCATAAACACGGACATGAATGATGGAGAGGTTAGATATATTTTTATACCTCTAAATACTGACCAAACTCACTTTCACCTGTTGTGTATCGACACAAAAGCAATGAGTTTCAATCATTACAACTCCATTTCATATGGTGGAAGATCAAAAGTTGATTTTGAAGCAGTGGTGAGTAGTTAAATATTTTAAATATAGATATTCCATCAATTTAACTTTGTTATCTATTAATGAATAATTATGTTAACTCAGTCATCGTGTAATTATAGGTATCCCAATTTAAAGGATATTCACCTAAGGAGCTTGCAGATTCATCCATGTTTACAAGCCTATTACCCCATCGACACCGGATTTCTATAACCGAAAGGTACTAAAGAAAAATCTTGAATGTGAAAATTATACTTTTGAATTGAATATAAAAATTTTCTTTGGTTACGTATTGCTAATGATTGTGCCTTCTTTGTGATCAATACATGAGATATACGCTTTATGGTGAGAAGATAGACTTGAACAAAGCGGACATGACGAATTGAGAATAGATGTCTCTGTCTCGATTTTAAGGGATGAGTTCTTCTGATGTAATTTTAGAAGTGTTGTGGGGATATGACAATGCATTGTTGTAATTAATGAAATTTGCTAATTTGTAAATGTCTTGCTTCCCATAGATCAGCGATATTTGTAAATATGTTTATTGTTTGTGTTTGAGCTTTAATAAATGTTATATAATATATTGTTCAATACTTTCTTTGGTCTTGACAATGAAATCCCGAGAACACTGGCCACAGGATTAAATTTTCCAACACAGTGGATTACGGAATTTTAATTCCACGGCACCGCGTACAATTCGAACTCAGAAATACGGTGGTCTTTGGGAATTTAACTCCGGGAACACAGGTGGTGGGAATTAAAGTCCCAACACCATGTACAATTCAGGCGAGAAATAAGGTGGTCTTGGGAATTAAAATCCCGAGAACTCAATAGTCTGGGATTTTAATTCCCGAGACCACGTCTGTTCAGCAGTCGGGAATACGGTGGTCTTTGGGAATTTAACTCCGGGAACACAAGTCTTTGGGAAAAAGTTCCACGCGTCTGATTTCAGCGGCCGAAATATGGTGGTCTTGGAATTAAAATCCGAGAACACGATAGTCTGGGATTATAATTTCGGGACCACGTCTGATTCGGTGGCCGAGGAATACGGTGGTTCTGGTAATTATAATCCCGCTTCGTGGTCTTGGGAAATAATTTCCCAGGACCACGTCTGTTCGAAATGGTGAGAATAAGGTGGTCTGGATTTTGATTCCGGGACCGTATCTGTTAGAACTTGTAGAACCTGGTCTGGGATTTCAATTCTCGGGACCCGTCTGATTAAAGCTGGAGGAACACACGGTGGTCACGGGATTTCAATTCGATTACCGTACACTTTAAATAAGGTGGTGCTGGCATTTTAAATTCTAGGAACACAGTGGTCCTGTGTAGGGCCATCAATGGATTTTGGCCAAAACCCATTGATGGACCTACAGGAGTCCAAATTTCGAAATCTTTACATCGACTGAAAGACCTAACGACTTGCATGGTGTTGCGTCGAGAAACTTCCTTCTAATCCTCCTACCTCCTAGTTTTGGGCGTGCCGCCAGCGCATAAACCTAATCACGCCTTGAAAATCGAAATTTTGGACACGATACGAGGGCAAGTCCCAAAGCCACCGAGTTGGTTTGGACCGAGTTGGTGAGGTGACTAGGTTTTGCCATCGATGATGGACCTCTACAGAGTCAAATTCAATTCTTTACATCGACCGAAAGACCTACGGCTTCACATGTTGTCATGTTGCGTCGAGCAAACCGTTGTGATCCTCCTGCCTCTCGATTTGGCCGTGCCGCACTTGCGCGGGGCACGATTGAAAATGTGGTCTTTGGGAATTAAATCCCGGGAACACGAGTGGTCTGAAATTTAATTCCCGGGACCACGTCCATTTCGACTGGCCAGAAATAAGGTGGTGCTTTAGGAATCTCAATCCCGGGAACACCGTGGTGTTTAAGTGAATTCCGGCACCACGTCTGATGTCAGCCCGGGCGAGATAAAATGTGGTCTTGAGAATTAAATCCAGAACACAGCTGGTCTTGAAATTTAATTCCCGGCACGTCCATTCATGGCCGAGAAAAAGGTGGTCTTGGGAATCTTAATCCCGAGAACACGGTGGTCTTTGGAAAGTGAATTCCGGCACCACGTCTGATTCAATTGGCCGAGGAATACGGTGGTCTTTGGAAATTTAACTCAGAACACGGTGGTCACGAAATATAATTCTCGGGACCACGTCCATTTGCTGCTGGCCGAGAAAAAGGTGGTCTTTGGGAATCTTAATCCCGGGAACGGTGAGTCTTTGAAAGTGAATTCCCGGCACGTCTCACGATTCAATTGGAGGAATAAGGTGGTCTTTGAAAATTTAACTCGGGAACACGGTGGTCTGAAATATATTTCTCAGACCACGTCCATTTGTGAATAGAAATAAGGTGGTCTTTGGGAATCTTAATCCCAGAACACGGTGGTCCCTGAAATTTAATTCCCGGCCTGCGTAGAAATCTATCACAAAATCATAAAGTCGAAGTGGTTGAAATATTTAACAAAGTATATATATTCCATAATTATGCAGATACTACACAGTTGCAAACACCTTCAAATTGACTAATGACTTTTACAGCAGACACCTTGGGTGTAGTTACATATCTAAAACTCAGATAGTCTTACAACATATCCTACTATACAAAGATACCATAATTGCAAACAAAATTGTGAGTCACAGATTATTCTATTCCCCACCACAATCAAGCTCCTCATATCCTCGCCGTCTCAATCTTTAGGGTACCCAAATAGTAGGCTCTCAATGTATCGATTATAAAAATGTGCAATCATAAATGTAAAAATTAAAAATTATTAGTCCAATGCTAGCTTATAAAATATGGTATTTACAAAGATTATTAGATGTCTTACGAAGAGCTTTGTCGGGACTGGACTCGGCCTTGCGGAAAAAGTTTGCATTACAAATTTTTTCACAGTGCCGTGATGCGCTTATCATAATACTGAAGAGTGCATGTTTTTAAAGAATTCAACCCGGACAAATAAATGCTATGAATCCTCCATACACAAACGATTTATTTAGTGAAATCTAATCTAATGCTTACGCTTTCTTCAAATTGCGTAGTGTAAGCCTTCGACGGACAAGGAGGTTGTAGTGGATGAACTCGAATTTTCCAAGTACCACTAGTAGGTGGCGCGCCACATGATTATTGGACAAAATATGTATCCGATTGGATTGCAGGATTTTAAAAGTTTGCTCGAATGCTTGGGCGCATATAATATTAAACATATCCTCGTGTATAAAAAATCACAAAACACCGTAAAGTCTACAATTCCTTGCAAAAGGGCCAAAACTTAAGAATCCATTTCACGAAAATTGAGTTATAGTACGCCTTATCAGTCACCTTGCACTGCTCAGCTAAGACTGGAAAATATACGCTTATGCAATCCCCATGTGTCAAAACATTCCAATCAAATATTGTAAGGAAAGAGTCCATGTATAAGTTAATAGCATCGATCTTCCACACTGGTCCTGATACTGTCACACAACACAAGGAAGGGGTTATTAGCAACTCTCAAAACATAAGATGAAAGGTATATACAAAGAATATAAGACTGTCTTACTCTATTTTTTTAGTTTCAATAAAGACTCCCCGACGTTTGGATCCATCTTACCGGTGAATTCTTTATAAGCTTGTCAGATACAAAATAAAAGCTATTTAAATATTTTGTCTGAAAAATAGGACTGGACAGGATAACTGATGCTCACCTCCAATATCCACTGCTTGACTTCGTCGAGTGTTGGTTGTTTGTCTGTGGAGACTTGTGTGCCGATATCTGATATTTCAGGTTCACCCTCCTCGGCAATTGATTTCCCTTTTTTATCTTGGCCTGACTCCTGCTCAATGTTTGCCTCTGCAGGAGAGATATTAGGGTCTATTAAGGGATACTCAATAGCCCTGTTGGGGACAATTTGAGTTTCAACTCTCCTTCTTTTAGGGATGTTTGAAAACCATGCAGGAGGGAGGCTTCTAAGGCTAGGGGGTGATAGACCTGATATAGCTGGAGCTGAAGGCTAGCGACACCCGGAGAAAGCCGCGGTGGTCGAGCGACACTCGAGTGATTTCGGAGGGAGCCGAAGGAATCGAGTGGAAGGCCGGAAGCAAAAGCAACACGTAAGCATCGAGGTAAGCTCGAGTGTGCGAGAGTAAGTAAGGTCGTATCCTCTTTACGGGGATGATTTTAAGCGTAGATCCGACCAAAGACTTCTTATAGATGGTCTAGGTCAAGATCGGATGGTCGACGACCATCGAAATTATGTTTTTGTTGTGCTAACTTTGACTTGCAGCATCGGTCATTGCCCGGCTTGGAGGACTCATTGCCAGCGATCCGAAGGTCACTAATCGATCGATCTGCCATCGATCGTGATGATGGCCATCAGTCGACTGATGATGGCCATCAGTCGACTGATGGTCAATGATCAGATTCGAGGAGTCAAGGATTATCACCAAATTTTAAGGGAAGATGTGCTCAAATTTGATTGGCTAGGGTTCCTCTCGAAAAGGGGCTCAAAGGCTATAAAAGGAGGGTCAAACCTAGGGTTTCAACAACAATTCTAAGCCTCCAAAAAGTCTCCGTTACGCTGCAACTCTCCGACAACGAAGTCCTTCCATTCCGACGTCTAGGTTTAACTCTTATTATTCTTGTACGTCGGTATTAGTTTTTCTTGTCATTTACATTTCCGGAGCTTTTATATTATCACGAGGAGAGGGGGAGTGTCCCTCTACCTCAAGTTTTTGTGGTTCCTTCTTGTATCGATTAACTCCTACCTCTAACGAGGAGGAGTTCCTTTAGTGCTTTTGCCCTCCGTACGTGGTCAAGAACCACTAGGGCCTTGGAGTAGTAGCCTTCGGCTACGAACCAAGTAAAACCCTTGTGTCGATTGTTTTTTTTATTTTTACATTTCCGCTGCAATTAACTAATTATCTCTCGAGTTTTAACGAAAGAAAAAGAAAAGGTTTTTCGCTATTCACCCCCCTCTAGCGAACCACATCAATCCAACAATTGGTATCAGAGCCGGGGGCGCTTAGATTTGGTGAAACCACCAATCTAACATTTTTTTTACAGATTTGTTTTTCGTTCATTTAAATTTTTCTCCCGCACTACTAATCCAAGACGAAGTCTTGATACTCTTCATTTGATTTTGTTTTGCAAGCATTCGCTTTTGGAGTAGCCGACGGTCAAACGGGCATAACTTTTTGTACAAGTTGACCCACGACACGGTCTACCTACCAAATCGAAGCCCTCGCAGAGATCTACACTTCTTACGGGGGGTTTACCCCCATAACAAGTTGTTTTCGTCCTCAAAAATCGACGTTTAGTAGCCTTTCGGGGACATCGAAGGTTGTGAGTACTTACTTTTTATTTAGTTTCTTATTTCGTTGCTTAACTTTCTATTTTTCGTTTGTTTCTTTTTATTTCCCACACTACTAATCCAAGATGCAAGTCTTGGTACTTTCGTGTGTTTTTTTTCGTTGCTAGGTCGTCTTTTTAGTCTCCTTGTCTTTTGTTCTAATGGCCCATCTCGAGGGTTTTAGCACCGTCCGACCTCCGTTTTACAACGGAGATGATTTCCGTTACTGGAAAGGTCGGATGGAATGCTTTCTCAAAACCCAAATCGAGATGTGGATCATAATCCAAACGGGTTTCACACTTCCGACTAATGAAGTGGGTGACTCCTTGGATTATGATCAATGGACCGTTGCAACAAAACGACAAGTCGAAGCCGATGCCAAGGCAACACAAATCCTCCAATGCGGCTTGTCCAAGGAGGAGCTAAATCGCGTCGACCCCTTCATAAGCGCAAAGGATCTTTGGACAAAACTAATCGAGTTACACGAAGGATCGGATCAAGCTAAGGTTTGCAAACGTGATTTGTTATTCAATAAATTGTACACACTAAAAATGCAGGAACACGAGTAAGCGACGCAACTCCACGCCCGTGTCCAAGACATAGTCAACAACCTACACGCAATCGGGCAAAAGGTCGAAAACCGCGACCTTATTAGGTATGTCCTAAACTCTTTTCCGAGGACTACCTTATGGGCATCCATGGTTGATGCCTATAAGGTCTCCAAGGACCTTTCTAAAATTAGGTTAGACGAACTCTTTTCGGATTTCGAATTACATGAACAATCCAACTCGGAACCCGAGAGGGGTATAGCCTTGTTTGCAGGTTCAAAGAAGAAGAAAATCGCAAGCAAGCCACCACCACCCGAGGAGGAAGATGAGTCCGAAGAAGAAGTTGACCCGGAGTTGACTGCCGAACTAATGAACCTAGCTCGAAGGATAGCCAAGGGACGAAAGCGAACTACGACTCGACCCAACCAAGGTAAACCTAAAAGTTCTAACATTAGGTGTTATGAGTGCAACAGGTTTGGACATATCAAGTCCGAGTGCCCCAAGCTCAACCACCAAGCACCTAAGCATAAGAAGGCCCTCAACGCGACATGGGAAGAAGTGTCATCCGAAGAAGACGAAGATCACGTCTTCATGGCGAAATCAATTGAGTCAGACACGGAGACCGAACTTGAGTCAGAACCTGAGGATGACTCGGACTACGAAGCTACCTTCAAGTCAAGCCACGGATACGCATCCGGTTCAAAAGATACCCTTAAGGTGAGTCGAACCTTATTTAATACTTTACATAATACGGTTAGGTTTTTGTCTAGGAAGTTAGCTAAGTCCGAGTCCAAGGTCGAGACCCTGGTTGAGGAAGTTAAACTCCTCAAACACGAGGTCTCCCTAACCTCTTCGACTAGTCGAGTTCAAGAGAAGGACTCAACTCGGGTTGAAAAACTCGAAGTTGAGAACTCACTCTTGAAAAGTCAAGTCGAAGATCTTAGGAATACGTTGGAAAGGTTTACTTTGGGATCCAAAGGACTTGACCTCCTACTTGGATCGCAAAGGGCCGTGTACAACAAGGCCGGACTAGGGTTTAGCTCAAACACGACCAATAAGTCGTATATGTCAATCGTAAGTAGACATAAAAAATGTGTCCAAACATGGGTCCCTAAGACCACTTTGATTTCAACTCTAGGATCCAACTCGTACTGGGTTCCCAAGGACCAAATCCACTATGTGGATACCGAACCGATTCAGCGGTCCTAGGGGGCCGACAAAACATGTTTGTGTTTTAACTTAGAAATTGCATGCTTGGAACTCACTTAGAACATAAATAACCAACTAAAAGCCTTGAAAAGATTGAGCCTGGGGAGCCTCTTTTCAAAAATAACCATTAGACTAGGAAATAATCTTGGGTGAGTCAAGTCATCATTTTCTTGAATATGGCTTTGTCTAAGGAAGTGGTCGATGATCCGATAAAAGAAGGCCCCTGTGCCTCGCCACGACCTGGAAGCCATGATCTTGAAAAGGTAAAATTGACAAGCCTAGGGTTAAATCCAAATCTAACATAAAATTACTTGTACCTAAATCCACTTAATCAACTTAATTGGAAGTCATCTCAAAAAACACATAAGTATAACATTCTTGATCATATAGACTCCGGTGAGATGACCTAGGGTTAACAACTCACAACCAATTTTCTTAACAAAAAAATCTAACATCCAATCCAACCACCTTGTGTGTAGGATCAATGGATGTTGGACGTGATTGCTCGAGCACAATGACCGGGGATCGACTCTCAAATTCGCAAAGCTTCGATTCAAACGACAAGGATCGGTAGCCTTTGGGAATAACGGCAAGCTCAAAATCATCGGATCAGGTGATATCGAGCTTAACACGAATTTTGTTATTAAAAATGTATTACTTGTAGAGAATTTTGAATATAACTTACTAAGTGTAAGCCAATTGTGTGATAATAACTATAAGGTTATATTTCTAGAAAATGAATGCGTAATTAATACCAATGAAACCTCTAAAACAATTCTTAAAGGAACTAGAAATAACAACATTTATACGATCAACTTAACCAACTCCTCAACTAAGTGTCTTATGACACGGCAAGAGGAATCATGGTTGTGACACCGACGACTCGGTCACTGCAAGACTCGTCCCACAAGATGAGTCAGTGGATTAGTCAGAGGCTTACCCAACCTCAACAACTTGGTTAATAAAATCTGTAATGCTTGTCAACAAGGAAAACAACCTAGGACACAACACAAGTTAACTAACCAAGAACGAACCTCAAATGTACTTGAGCTCCTGCATATGGATCTATTCGATTCACATGGAGCCAAGTCACTCAATAGAAGTCAATATTGCTTAGTCATAATTGATGACTACTCCAGTTTACAGGTTAGGTTCATCAAGCATAAAAATGATACCCTAGATCAATTAATCAATCTATTCAAATTAATCGAGAATCAAAAGACCTTAAGGTTAAAAGACTTAGAAGCGATCATGGTGGTGAATTCGAAAATCAAAGGTTCACCGACTTCTGTAACCTAAACGGATACCACCATGAATTCTCTTGCCCTAGGACCCCTCAGCAAAATGGCCTAGTGGAGCGGAAAAACCGAACTCTACAAGAAGCCGCTAGGACCATGTTGAACGAATACGACCTACCCGATAGGTTTTGGGCAGAAGCCGTTAGCACGGCTTGCTATGTCCAAAATAGGATCCTTATGGTAAAGAGGCACCTTAAGACCTCGTACGAGATTTATCACGATAAAATACCTAACATCAAGTACTTTAGGGTATTTGGGTGTAAGGTACATATCCTAAACACTAAGGATTACCTAGGGAAATTTACATCCAAAACCACGTAGGAATCTTTCTAGGATACTGACTACAAGTAGAGCTTATAGAGTATATAACCACGACACCCTTAGAGTCAGAAGACTATCAATGTAGTGATGAAGGACATGAACCTACAAAACCCCAACCCCAATTAGCAGCCGATTCATACTAGACCTAACTCTGATCCGGAGATCAGGTCTAGTGTTAATCCTAACCTAAGTCAACCTAGTCACTCTATTGATCAAGTGATAGATGACTCCAACCACACTAATGTTCAACCAAGTCACCCCATTGATCAAGCATTAGGTGACACAAACCCAACCCAATCTAGGACTCTAACCACCCTATCGATCAAGTGATAGGAGATCCTAATCTAGGAGTTCGAACTAGAGCATCCTATAGGAACCTTAGTCAAATTTCCTTAATTTCAAAGATAGAACCCAAATCAATTGAACAAGCTCTTCTTGATCCCGATTGGATTATTGCAATGCAAGAAGAGCTAGCTCAATTTACTAGGAACGAAGTGTGGGAATTAGTACCACCACCTAAAGACAAAACGATAATTGGAACAAGGTGGGTGTTTCGAAATAAGCTTGATGATAAAGGTGAAGTAGTTAGAAACAAGGCTCGGTTAGTCGCCAAAGGATTTAGCCAAGTCGAAGGCTTAGATTACGACGAAACCTATGCCTCAGTAGCTAGACTCGAATCCATTCGAATGTTGCTAGCTTATGCCGCACATCGAGGATTTAAGCTATTTCAAATGGATGTTAAGTCGGCATTCCTAAATGGATACATTAAAGAAGAAGTTTATGTTAGCCAACCCGGATTCTAAAATCTAGATAAACCCGACCATGTTCTAAAACTTAAGAAAGCTCTCTATGGACTTAAACAAGCTCCTCGAGCTTGGTACGAGAGACTTTCAATCCATCTTAAGTCAAAAGGGTTTAACCAAGGCTTAGTTGACCCAACTCTCTTCGTAAAAACCTTAGGTAAAGAAATATTCATAGCTCAAATTTACGTAGACGATATAATTTTTGGAACCTCTAACTCAGCCTTACTAAGCGAGTTCGTTTCACTCATGGAAAGTGAGTTGAAATGAACTTGGTAGTAGTTAAGTTTCTTTTTAGGTCTACAAAATAAACAAACTAAGGATGGTATATACCTATATCAACAAAAATACACTAAGGAGTTAATTAAAAGATTTGGAATGCAAGACGCTAAGGTAATAAACACCCCAATGGCGATAAATGTTAACATAGGAGAAGACCTAGAAAGTAAGTCCATTGACTTAAAATACTATATGAGCGCAATAGGAAGTCTTCTATACTTAGCTGAATGTCGACGACATCCTATTCGCAGTAAGTATGTGCGCTGTGTTTCAAACATGTATAAGGAGTCTCACCTAACCCTAGTTGCGTATCCTTAGATATCTAAAGGGTACACTTAATGTCGGTATTTGGTATCCTAGATCTACGAGTTTGAACTAATCGGCTACTCGATTCGGATTATGCTAGTAAACTCGATAGAAAGAGCACGAGTGGTTGTTGTCAACTACTCGAGTCTAGTGAGTTAGTGCGATGGAAGCAACATTGTGTTGCCTTATCTACCACCGAAGCCGAATACATCGCGATGGGTGAGTGTGTCACTCAACTTCTTTGGATGAAGCACACTCTCCGCGACTTTAAGTTAGACTTTACGAATACTAAACTTCACGTTGATAACATTAGTTCAATTAATCTTACCAAGAATCCAATATGTCACTCTAGGACCAAACATATAGAAGTCAAACACCATTTCATTCGAGAACATGTGGCCAACGGAGCCATACAACTCGAGTACGTCGAATCGAAATATAACCTAGCAGACCTATTTACTAAACCCCTACCCGAAGCTGAATTTAGTCTATTAAGACGAAAATTGGGCATGTGCGTAATAGAATAAGAACTTGCAAACTATATTTTCTTACTACTATTTCTTATTTTTCATTTTGATGGAACTAGCATAGGACATACCTTAGATATCATGCACCTATAGATTTAAGGAGCCAATACATCTCACAACACATAGGACTAATGTGTTTGTGTACTTAGCCACGTAGATGGGCGTGAGATGTTAGGAACCTACTCCAGGTTCCAAGATGTAGATCAAGTGCGTCAATATGAACCTCGGAGTATAAATATGCAACTAATATTAACCAACTCTAATCAGGACTTGTTGATAATATCATTTCAATCAAGTCAAACTAGAGTTGAACATTTAGATGAATTATTTTCACATACTATTTTTAAAATCATCATGCTTGGACTTAGGGTTTTCTTAAAACCCCCACTTTTCCTTGATTTATGTCACAAGGGGGAGAAAAGGCCAAAGTTAAGGTTCAAGAAAAGGCCAAAGTTCAATTTCAAATTTTTGAAATTGATAACTTAAATTAAAACTTTGATTCTAGCCTAAGTTAAGGGGGAGTAAGGTTTAGGTTTCAACTCTTCGGAAATGAAAACTTTAAAGGCCCAAGTTAAGAAATCAAAAGTTAAACCTTTTGACTTAACTTTTGATTACTTAACTTGCACTTATTTTTGACTCTAAGAAGCCTAAGTTAAGTAATGTCATTTACTTAACTCATTATCTTTTGTGTTTGGAGAACTAAAAGTCTTTTTCAAGTACTCACCCTCGGTCAAGGGAGAGGGTTCCTCTAAGGGGAGAACTTGAGAAATATTTTTACTACTCCTACTTTTGCTTCTTGTCTTTACTGTTTCATGCACTTAATTTCCTTAACTTTGTGTGTTTTTGCCATATATCAAAAAGGGGGAGATTGTTGGTGCAGTGAGGCACCGAAATCGAACCTGTGTTTTGATTATAGCAAAGACACAAAGTTAAGTCTATTTTGTTTTCTCACGAGCTGAATCGAGTGTGCAGAAGATTGATATAGCTGGAGCTGAAGGCTAGCGACACCCGGAGAAAGCCACGGTGGTCGAGCGACACTCGAGTGATTTCGGAGGGAGCCGAAGGAATCGAGTGGAAGGCCGGAAGCAAAAGCAACACGTAAGCATCGAGGTAAGCTCGAGTGTGCGAGAGTAAGTAAGGTCGTATCCTCTTTACGGGGATGATCTTAAGCGTAGATCCGACCAAAGACTTCTTATAGATGGTCTAGGTCAAGATCGGATGGTCGACGACCATCGAAATTATGTTTTTGTTGTGCTAACTTTGACTTGCAGCAAGCATCGATCGCCGGCTTGGAGGACTCATTGACAGACGATCGGCTGAAGGTCGAAATCGATCGCCATCGATCGATGATGGCCATCGATCGTGATGGTCAATGATCAGATTCGAGGAGTCAAGGATTATCATCAAATTTCAAGGGAAGATGTGCTCAAATTTGATTGGCTAGGGTTCCTCTCGAAAAGGGGCTCAAAGGCTATAAAAGGAGGGCCAAACCTAGGGTTTCAACAACAATTCTAAGCCTCCAAAAAGTCTCCATTACGCTGCAACTCTCCGACAACGAAGTCCTTCCATTCCGACGTCTAGGTTTAACTCTTATTATTCTTGTACGTCGGTATTAGTTTTTCTTGTCATTTACATTTCCGGAGCTTTTATCGTATACGAGGAGAGGGGGAGTGTCCCTCTACCTCAAGTTTTTGTGGTTCCTTCTTGTATCGATTAACTCCTACCTCTAACGAGGAGGAGTTCCTTTAGTGCTTTTGCCCTCCGTACGTGGTCAAGGACCACTAGGGCCTTGGAGTAGTAGCCTTCGGCTACGAACCAAGTAAAACCCTTGTGTCGATTGTTTTTTTTATTTTTACATTTCCGCTGCAATTAACTAATTATCTCTCGAGTTTTAACGAAAGAAAAAGAAAAGATTTTTCGCTATTCACCCCCCCCTCTAGCGAACCATATCGATCCAACAAGACCGTCAAGAGTCTTCTCCCTCACACAAACCTTCCGCCTAGTGTATGCAGAAGAAGGCTGTTGGGTTTGTACAGCTTGTATAGGCTGTGATTGTAACCCCTCTACATCCCGGGATTGTAAATTGAGTTGAAGCTCCAGTATTAAACTGGCTTTTTCAGCGATTAATGCTTCTTTTTCAGCAATTATATCATCCCTTTCACTTATCTCGTTGTCCTTCCTGTTCCTGACCTCCTCTAACTCTTGAAGAAGCTCTTGTATTGTCTTTTCTTGTTGTTAGATGGTCGCTTCCTTAAGTAGGGAGGTGCTTTCAAAATCACACCTTGCTTCAACTAGCTTGGTGCTTAGAGTAGATACAATTTCTGCATTCTCCTGGCATATTGATGAGCCATTCCTTGGCGTCGACACAGGTTTGGGTTGAGGAGTTGATCAAAAATCTAGGGGAAGCGGTATGTACAGTGCCTGATCATTGTCTTTGGAATTAGATCGACAATGATTTTGTCAGGTACGAGACCATCTACCATCTTCTTAACGACCCTTACATTTGTGGAACTCCACCTCCATCTAAGAATTCTTGACAAAGCATGAGGGACGTGTGGAGGTAGGATACACAAATGCTCACACATCCATACCTGGAATGACAAGATTAGTTGTTAATAGACAGATTTATCTATACTATTTGCGGAAGACATAAAATATATTCACTCACAGCCAATAAGTGTGTGAAACCCTTAAGCATTGGTCTCGTGGATCCACCTACGACGTCTGCTTTTGGTCGCAATGTGACTCCCATACCAATTGACTCCATTTGAGGAGTCATGTACGTATAAAGTGCTTCGCACTAATTGTACCGGCCTAAGTTATCAAAATCCTCTACACAATCTATAAGTGATCGCATAGCTATTCTAGGCTTACTGCTGGTGGTAGTAAAAAACACACAAGAGAAAAAATATAAAATAAACAACCGACAATAAAGTTTTGCAGATCCTAAATTATCAGGAGATCTGGAAGTCTTCAATAAATCCTCCAGATGCTTGTTAGAGCAATCAGCTTCCACGAAATATTGAAAATATAGCTGTCCAGACGGAGCTTCATTATTCATAGGAACTTCGAGTCCATCATCTGGTAGACCAAGGATGAGGGAGACATCCGTCTTTGTGAAATGCAATTTCTTGTCTTGGAATATAAAACATTTCTCCATGCAGTCCCAATTATCAAACATATTCTGAACGAGGGGTCTGACATGAGTAATATTTGGAATGTCCAAAACCCACGCAAAGGGGGAGCTCCGAATAAGCGTTTCTTCTTCCACACTCGGCGGCACACTTGCAATAAATTTTTTAAACTGTGAAACGTTGCTTTTCCAGTTCATTCTCTTGGTTCTTCCTCGCATCAACGCACGGGGTTCTTGCGAAGTATAAGCGATGATTCACTATTGAAGCCATCGTTAAGCGAAAAAATTCCTTAGGTTAACAACCCGAATGCATTTATGTCTGACGATTTTAAACTAATAGATGAGATGGATTGAAACATGTGTGATGATACAAACAAACGTTACCTCTGCTTAAATGGTAAACCCTAAAACCCTAAACCCTATCAGGCTCGAGTTTAAACGAGATCGTGAACGGAAAAAGGCAAAAACCCTAGATAGATCGGAAGAAACGATAGCGACACAGAATTTAAGAAATCTACAAAACTTACTTAGGTCGAAAATCGCATTGAGATGGTGTTGAGTTGATGTTGAGATGTTTTAACTTTGCCAGGGAGGTTGAGCCGACAGGGGTTTTGGTAGCAGGAGTTTGAGCTGGGCAGGAGACTTTGAGCGACACAGGAGAAGCAGGCGGAATTCACGAGAGGCGAGCAGGAGCGATAGAGAAATGAAATGTGGTGTTGAGATGTTTGAACTTCCACTGGGGAGTTTTATATTAACGGGTCGGGTGCGGTCGGACGGATTTAGAATACGGTGGTGCTGGTAATTATAATCCTAGAAACAAAGTGGTCCTGGGAATTTATTTCCCAGCACCACGAACAATTTCGAAATGGCTACGGAATAAGGTGGTCCTGGGATTTCAATTCCCAGGACCACGCGTCTGTTATAATCGGTAGGGCAACACACAGTGGTCCTGAGATTTCAATTCCCAGGACCACGTACAATTTAGAACTGGCCGGAGAACACACAGTGGTCCTGGGATTTCAATTCCCAGTACCACGTACACTTTCAAACAGCCCGAAAATAAGGTGGTGCTGGCAATTTTAATCCCAGGAACACAGTAGTCCTGTGTAGGGCCATCAATGGGTTTTGGTCGAAACCCATTGATGGACCTACAGAGTCAAATTCGAAATCTTTACATCGGTGAAAGACCTAACGACTTCACATGTTGTTGCATCGAGGAAACTTCCTTCTGATCCTCCTACCTCCAAGTTTCGGCCGCGTGCCACTTGGCATGGGGCCTGATTTCTGAAAATTGGCTGTGTAAACCTGATCCTGCCTTGAAAAATAGAAATGTTGGACACTATACACAGAGGGTCAAGTCCCAAAGCCACTGGAGTTGGTTTGGACCGAAGTTGAGGTGACTAGGGCCATCAATGGGTTTTGACCGAAGCCCATTGATGGACCTACAGGAGTCCAAATTCCGAATTCTTTACATCGACTGAAAGACCTAACGGCTTCACATGTTGTTGCATCGAGGATACTTCCTTCTGATCCTACTACCTCGGTTTAGCGTGCCACTTGGCACGAGATTGATTCTGAAAAATGTAAACCTAATCCTGCCTTGAAAATCAAAAATTTTGGACACGATACACAGAGATATTGAGATTACAATTTTGCAAAATAGCGTAACAAATTTTTCCATTACAATTCTGCAAAATAGCTTAACATTAACATTAACATTAACATTGACATTAACATTAACATTAACATTAACATTGTTTCCTTTAAAAATATTTACACATCTACAATAAACATACTTAGGAATTAGTAGCCGTGACATTCTACAAGACCTCTATTATGCCCAAATTTGTTTGCATCTCTTTGCATTTATTTTTTACCCTCCCAAGTATGTTTGGACTCTATCGTGCCTTTTTCTTCTTGGCACAAGGCTATGAGGAGGTAGAACTCAAAATTTTGTCACCATTAGGCCAAAATTTCTTACTTGACATGGGTAAATCGATCCATGTAAGTGGCCTCCGGGTTTCCCTTAGAAAATAATGCTCATAGTAATAGTATGGATCCATGTTCGATATATGATGATACTTGATAGCATGCGAGCAAGGAATTCCTGAAATTTGAAACTCACCGCAGATGCAACTTTGCCTATCCAAATCAACAATATACGAAGAAGCTATTGTCTGTACTTCCATTTTCATTTGTGAATATGGGAATACCGAATTTAATCGAGTTCTTTCTCTCCTTTCATCAATCTCTTTAATGACATAAGGTGTTAGAAAATCTGACCTTTTTGAAGATTCTTCCCTACGGTTATAGAACCATTGAGCAAGCTTTCTTCTAGTGTTGTCAATTAAACTGGTGATGAGGAGTTCACGTGTTTCCTTGAATAATGCATTTAAACTCTCGGAACAATTAGTAGTTAACATTGTGTACCTCCTGCCAGGAAAGTGTGCATTGGCCCATCTTTTTGGATCGATCTTTCGTAGCCACGCATATGCTTTCTTGTGTTTGTCATGCATGTTCTGCATTAATCGATCAAAGTCAACTCTTGTATTGGCTCTTGCTGCTGCCCAAAATAAACCTAATGAGGATCTATCCCGGGTATCTGTTACCATGTTACAAGACAAGTGATAGCAACAAAAAGCATGATGGGCAGATGGATACACTTTGTTAACTGCTGATATAATCCCCCGATGTCTATCTGATACAATGTTCAATGACTCTGGCAGGACATCAAGGAATGTCTTTACATGATCCAAAAACCACTCCTAAGCAGATCCACATTCAACTTTGGCAATTCCAAATGCAACTGACATAATTTTTGCATTACCGTCAACGACAATAGCCATTAGCAAAACACCAGGATACTTGCCAGTCATATGTGTAGCATCAATTCCAATTAGTTTTATAAATACAACTGAATACTCTTCAACAAGCACCGAATGCCCAAAAACATCATTTGGAATTGATTTTCACCATTTCTTAATCGCAACATATGTATCGGGATCTCTAACTCTTAACTCACATAAGTATATTGGAAGATCAATATAGGCTGATCAAAATCACCTACCACTCTTTTTAATGCTTTATGCATTTTGTATGCTTTCTTGTATGAAATGTGAACACCAAACCTAGCTTGCATTTCTCTTGAATTGAACTTGGTTTGTAATCGAGGTAGCTAAGTCCTACAATCAGTTTGCTACAAATGTGGATGTCAAGCATGGTGATCATTGTTTCCCTAACATTGTCACATTCATGCTGCTTTACATATTTTGTGACAGTGAACTCCACGTCTCCACTTGCAACTAGACTCCATGAACACGGCTGACTAAAGCAAATAACTTTAATTCTATTGAGTCTGGTGTCAACTGGCTTGTATCTGAAGTTTTTTAGCATCGTATGCCTTACTAGTGCATCTTTAAACTCTTGTCGAGAGGAAAAAACTTGTCCAGTGAAAAATTCATTTGGATTTGATGAACTGACATCTGTCAATAGTCTTATTTGTGGATTTAAAACATAGGGATCATCAGCAATTGGGAACACTTCCTCTAAGTCACTGTACTGATCTGGGTTTAACTCACCTTCTTCATGTTGGATATCATCAGCTAAGAATTCTTCCGAAGAATTTGTATATTCTAACTCTTCTATCCCATGTATATCACTTACCTCCTCTTCACTCCAAGTTTGTTCAAAATATTCATGATCTACTGTGGTAGCAGTGACAAACTCTTCTTCGAGTATGGAAGAAGCGTCTCTATTTATATCAAGGTGTTGATCACTGGTAATTTTATTGCCCACATTAGTAAACTGAGATGAAGATGGAATATTACTTGGGCACAGATTTATGGAATCTTGATCATCTAACTCTCTATCCTTCAAATTTGATTCAATTGTTTCCAAAAATGTTAACACTTCATCAGGAAGGGGATTGTCCCTGCAAATATTTTTAAAATCAACACTGTTATATGTAGTATGTTATGCAAGTAGGCTGAATTTTTTTAACTAGGCTTTAAAAGTCTGAAGACAAGTGGAGGATGAGAGTTTATGGTTAGGTTTCCCAATTATGCACTTAACTAATTAGAACATTTGATGTTGATAGGGCCATCAATGGGTTTTTACCGAAACCCATTGATGGACCTTTCAATGTTGAAATTATGAACGGTTTATATGGAATGGAAGAGGAAGACATTTACAGGGTTTATGCGCAGAGGGATACTTAGTTCCCACACTCCTAGACGATTATGGGTGCGTGCGATTGCGCCGGCATGCGATTCACACTCTGCGAATGTTGGCACAGAACATTAATTTTCATAACTACTGTTTGGGAGCATAAGGAAAGGTGGAGAATGATAGTATAGGTCACGCTTGGACTCGACCCGCCTAGATGACTTTATTTATCTCCAATATAAATTGACAACACCACTCTTTTTCTCAGCCAGGTTCCCTCTCCATGGTGCTGGAAATTTATATCCCAGGCCCACGGTGGTGCTGGGATATAAATTCCCAGCACCACCATTTATCTCGACGATGCCATCTCACGGTGTTGGGATTTTTAAGCCAGAACCAGCGTATTCTTGGGATTTTAGTTCGGCACCACCAACAATTCCGTGAATTTTATGTACATGGTCTTTGAAAATTTCATTCCCGCACCATGGTGGTGTTCTTTGGGGTTTTAATCCCATTACCACGGTGGTCTTTGGGATATAAATTCCCGACCACCATTTATCCTGGACTAGTTCCATCTCCAGTCTTTGGGATTTCTAAACGCAGAACCTTTGTGTTCTTTGGGGTTTTAGTTCCCAGCACCACCAATAATTCCGGCAACTTATATGTACATGGTGCTGGAAATTACATTCCCAGTACCATGGTGTTGCTGGGGGTTTTAATCACATTACCACGGTGGTGCTGGGATATAAATTTCCAGTACCACCATTTATCTCGACCAGTCCAATGCCAATGGTGCTGGGAGTCTTATTCGCAGGACCATAGTGTTCTTTGAGGTTTGAATCGGCACCACCCTTAATGTCGACCACTTATATCTCCCTGGTCTAGTGAATTAGATTCCCAACACCAAGGTGTTCCTGTGAGTTTGAATATCATTACCATCGTGGTGCTGAAATATATATTACCAGCACCACCATTTATCTCGACAAGTTCATTCCCCATGGTGCTGGGAGTATTAAACTCAGCACTACGGTGGTGACGAGATTTAAATTCCCAGCACCAGATTTTATCCCGAATTTGTTGAACCTTAATGGTGCTGAGAATTTGAAGCCCAGCGCCACGATGTTACTGGGATTTAAATTCCATCACTTTTATCCGGACAACGAGCCGAATTTCATTGCCAGCACCACCTACTCTCTCATGGTGCTGGGATTTTAAATTTTAGGGATACGGTGGTGCTGGGAATTTCATTGCAGCACCACCTACTCTCTCAGACACATTGAATCTCCTAGTGATGGGAATATCAATCAGGGAACTTAAGTAATCGTGAGGTTTAATTGGAAGCATCACCTTTTAAGTTAGGTGGAATTTGTTTATGTGGCGACAAAACTCGGTTATGAATCTCCTGCATCGCAATTATGGGTGCATTGGTCTACTTTGGTATGATATGCCTACATCGTATTTATGGGTGTGTGGCAAACTTGGCTATACAACCACCTACAATGCATTTATTAACCTCATAGCAGTCTCAATAATAAAAACATATACATACATGATAATACTATGTGAAGAGGCTGGTGAGTGAGTTGCACCAACTTCTGGATTAAGTGCTGATATATTCGTGGGAGTAGTGATGTCGTTGATAACTATTAGGGTTTCATAAAAAATGGTGTTCCTCAGTTGGTTTACGGAGGAAACCTGCATGTGGTGCTCATCAACAACATGTGTCTGCTACTCTCACGCGGCTGGAAGTGACGTTTGGATGGCTCGGGATTTCCAGTTGTGGCTCGAATGGATGCAAATCTCTCTCTGCATTAAATTGTAATCTGTTTGGCGGGAGAGGTATTTTGGGAATTATGCGTGCGATTTGGTAATTCTAAAAGTATAGTGCATTTTGGGCATTTCGAAACTTTATCAGCTGTATTTAGTAAATTGTCGTTTCTTTTATTCTCTAGTCGTATTCGGGAGATTAAGACGTCGTCGTCACCCCATCGTGGCCGCCATCGCTGTCGCCGCTCCACGTGATAAGGATTCTCACTAATTACATTAATGTATTCATTATCATTAAGCAAAAATAATTGGATAGCAAAATATTAGTTCATTCACTTGGGTAAATTTAGCCCTGACTGGTCTGATATTCAATGCGGTTGTGCTCGCACACGAGTCACTTGGATTCAGTGCAATTTCGGCCTTAAATTTGCACCCCCTACGGGCGTAAGAGAAAATTTATCTCAATATATTTATTCACAACGTACATACTTATACATAATATAAATATAATGAACTCTTCCTCATTCATTCTATCTCTTTTTCTATTCATATTTCGAACCTCAACTAGAAGAATAAAGAATAAATTTAACAAAATATACTAAAGGTGAATAAGAAATGTTGGGTGATGGATTCTTGCACGTATGTGTGTGACCATATAATAATAAGGAATACACAATGGCTCTGTCCGAGCATCCGCACCCGATAACCTATGTTGTTGCTCGGCATCACCACCAAGTGGGTGGATTCCAATCGCGATTCGTCAGAATTCGACTGTGGTCCTATATCGGACTCAAAGTCCAATCGCGGTTTAGTTGGAATCCATCCAAATCGCGGGTGCGACGTCGATATGCATTGTGATAGTGATTCGACCGGATTTCAATCGGAATCTGATTGTGATTAGACGATGCAACCCCCCTAATTGGATTCAGGAGTTGGCTACAGTGCGAATGACGATTGACGACGAAGAATTTGACTTGAGATCGTGGGAGAAAAGACACGGTGCATTCTAAATTACTGTGCATTTCATACGACTGAGATTGATTCACGATAATGTTATCCTAAGCGCCTGCGCACCCGTTCGCAACACACAGTAATGGAAAATATACAGTGTTTTTTTCCTCGCGCTCGTGCTTGTCATTGCAACAATAGTTTGGCTGGATTCCAACCGCGATATGATCAAAATCCGTTCGGACTCCAACTCCAACTGGACTGCGGATAAATTATGGTCAAAATTCAATCAAATTGCGGGCGCAGTGGTTGGCCGAAATCTGATCGCGGTCCGGCCAGAGGGCCGACAATGTCAATCCCAACGGGTTCAGGGGTTGGGCTATAACACTCACTGGAGAAAGAAGTCACAGACGGAATACTGTGCATTCTTTGTTACTGTGTAATCATATAAAATTAGATGACTAAGGACGAGTGGTGCATGGATGCACACTAATCAAGCGCACATGATATCAACATTGCATATATACAAACATAGACTTTTATTTTATGCTGCGCGACGTGATCTCTGTCATTCATCGCACAAAGATGCATCTCAAATGGAATCTGACCGCGGTTCGACTAAAGGGATGTCGACGTCAATCCCGACGGATTTAAGGACTGAGTTATAGTGTAAATGATGATCGACGATGAATAATTTTATTGGAATTATAAGAAAAAAATACTATATATTTTCTATTTAATGTACATCTATTGTTTTACCATCACACTGCGCAGTCCAACCCTTTTTTTTTTTTTTTTTTCTCCATATTCACCGGCCTAAACAATTGTCGGTCAAATTTCGGCTGTCCGCCGTCGGTCCAAATCTTAACATGGTCCAAGCGCCGTGCCATCGATTCTCAAATATCTTCGCATTCTTCCCATCGCCGCCTACCAAATAATTTCCGAACCAATCGGGAGCTGTCCGCAGTTTGCCAGTTCAATCGACCGTCTTCCCTTTCTGCCGGATTTGAGCCACGATGGCGGTGGAGCCGAAGATTGCCCCGTCGATGTTGTCGTCGGACTTCGCGAATCTGGCATCGGAGGCCGAGCGGATGATCCAGTTGGGAGCCGATTGGCTCCACATGGACATTATGGTACTAATGGATCTTCCTTCCCCCTCCTCGGTAGTCAGTCACCTATGCATATTGGCTTTTCTTGCACCTCGTGGGAATTGGGGGCTGGTTCGCTCATTTCATATGCTCTTCGATCGGATCGTGTTTGCTTCTCGTCGCCTTAATAATTTGATTTTAGATAGAAATTGTAAAGCTTCTTGTTTTGAATTGTTTTAATGCTTTACCTTATTTCTGATTGAATTGGCCGTTGAAGAATATATGCTAGCGCGTCTTCCTATGCTTCCTGACACGCTTTTATATACATCGAGCATTTTTAAAATTTGTCTTTAGTTGGGAAGGAAGTGTTAGTGATAGTGTTTAAAGTCACGCTTATAGGATCAAACTAGTTCACATTCTAAGATAGATAGTCCTTGAGTGATAAAAATGTATAATTTCTCATGATACAGAACTTGAGGATCGGTTTATGCTAGTGTTCCTTATTTGACATTGTAAAGTAGGTGATCCTAATCTAAAACTTTCAGAAATCTCTGAATCAGGGAAATTCTGTTTGAGTATTGATGTTTAGGATGGAAGTTAATGCCATTTAGCTGAGCAAGAAATTCTGGGTGGAACTTATATCTCTTTGAAAATCTATCAGAATCACAGTACTTATAAGGTATACCACTGGGTTTTCCTATTTATTCACTGACCGAAAGAAAAAGCAAATATAATCAATAGAAGTTTTAACTTGTAAGCCTAATTGAATCTGTTTCACTACGAGGACCTAAAATTGCACTAGCTTGTCATGAATTTTTTTTGTTCTTTTCTCCACTTGAAGATTAGGTAATGAATTTGATGAAAAATGAACTGGTTTAATGGTTAGACAAGCTCCAAATTTTGGCTGTATTTGGTCCTATTAAATTAATTTATTCTATTTCACTTTTAAGACTAGAACTGTATTTTATAGGTCATAAGGAGAGAAATTGGTGTCGTTGAATAACATTCTTTTATTCCCCTCCTCTCCTTTCCCTCTTCTCTTACACTGCACAAGACCAGCCACTGAAGCACATAAGTCATTTGATGTTAGAAAACATCTTATTTTCTACCAAAGGTTATGCAAACAAGGAGACAAATCACATTTGTGGACACAATCTGTGCCTTCAAGTTTGCACATGGAATTCATGGAAACGGATTTCACAGTTAACTCTTCTCATGTGTTAAATGCAACCAAGACCATAATAACCTGGGTAATGTTTTTAGATCATCAAAGATGAGATTAGACAATGGTTAGAAATGTGATATTTATGCTAAAATTTAATGGTTCTTTTAAGATGTTTATGGCTTTGGTTGGTGTTCTCACTGGTTGGGATGGTGTTCGCCTACAAGAAGAGAAATGAGATCATGGCTTTGGTACAGTGTTACCAGTAGAAACGTAATATGGTATTTACATTTAGGCCCATAACAAAATTGAAGCGTTAAATATCTTCCATCTATATTCTAGTATCTTTTTCACACATGAGAACCAAAATACTTATATACATGCACCCTTAATTCTTTTTCATAACTAATTTGATTGATACAATTAATTTTTAGTGGCTTTTAGAAGTTTATGCAACATCTAAGAGTATTGTGCTGTTGTCTACTGTGAAGATTTCAAAATTATTCAGGACTTGTAGCAGTAAAGTACTTTGTCATCTCTGCTACCTAGTTTCCATTGACCAGTGCAACTATCTTCTTGATAGATAGGAATATAGGGGTTTCATTTTTATGTACTTAATTACCAGTTGTATTCATGGACATTGAGTTTCTTATATTACGTCTACCAGTGGCATTCTCTATATGTTCCAATTTACTAGTTTATTTGGACCTTTTTTACTTGTATTTCTTTTGACAGATTGATATTGTCTTTACGTCTTTTGCAGGATGGGTGAGTAATCATACCCCAACTATATGAGTAGTTCGGTAATATTTGACATGGGAGATAAGAGCCTTATGCACTCTGTAAAAGTTGCTGATGCTTTCAATTAGTAGTTATAAAAAATCATTGTGATGCATAACTATATGTTTACCTGCATTCACTGACCTTTCATCTCTTAAGATAGGTTCTGCAATACTAACATGCAAGAATGGCATTAATGTGTTAGAGTTCCTTATGCAAGATGTATGCATTGTTATTCACAAAGATATTTTCAAGTGGAGAACTAAGCTTTTGATTGTTGAGAAACATAGTTAACATGAAATTGTTTCAACATGCTTTCAAGTTTTGAAGATTGCCTTTTGAAAATAAGTGGAGTTTAAATGATCATGTTTAAGTTATAATGGTAGTATATAGGGAACATTGGTCATCAACAATTCGAATTAGCTTATGTGCCATTGCTCACTTGCAGTTTCTAACAATTGTTACTCTATTATATGCTTATTCTCAAGTAATTAATAGGTGATTAGTTACCCATTATGTGGTTTTTGGTTAATAATTAACCACATGGAAAATCCGATTGGGAGCTTGAAAGCTCATTTGTTGTTATTAATGAACTCAGAATGATATATCGATATATACCCCCTTGAAGTTGCCTTTGTTTATTTTCTTACTTCTATATGCTTTTCCAAATAACCACGCATGTAAAAATATATGTGCATCAGGTAGCAAACCTTTGCTTAACTTAGTGCTGTTTCCTTTTAGTATCTTGCATCGAACCACATTTTTTTTTTCATTTTTTATGTTTCATTTTCTCATTCTTATGTTTCCAAAACCAGTCAGTGTGCGGGACTCCAAACAACACAAAAGCTAGTGTAGCAAAGATAGCAAAATGAGAAAAAAATACATTAAAAGCTTAACATGGTATTGACATGGTCAATGTGCTTTTAGTTATATAAGTTCAATCCATTAGGATTAAGGTATGCACATATAATGTAATTTTTTAGTTAAATGGAAATCCTTTGTGTTCGTTTGGTTTGCTGGAAAGCTTTTCTATTCCTAATGACTTATGTTGCCTGCAAGATGAACCTGCCACTTTAATTCTGATAGAATTGTTATCCTCTTTTGATCTTGCTTTGCTACTCTCAATCAATCTATAGAGAAACAAACGAAATTTATCACCTTATTTTTTACTATCAAAGCAATTTTCAGGCTTCTTTTGGCCTTGTGGAGGTTATTTCTTCTATTACTTGCAAAATTCTTGCAAACCAAACATCAGAATGAAAATGAAATATCCTTCCCAACCAAACTAAGCATTACGTGTATCTATTTTATTATTCTCATCCATTTCCCAAAAATAATTACTCTGTTCCTTGTCAATTTTATTCCATGAACCAAAAACTATTTAGATAATGTTGATATTGGTATATTCTTGGTAGTTAATTCAAGTGAGCTTTTTTTTTTACCCATATGAGCAGTATTAAGATTTTCTCTTCAGTTATGGCGAGAGCCAAGAAGTTGACTACTCACAAACTAGCAACTCAACTATATCATCTCCTATGACATTTATTATGAATAGGCTTTTTTCGTTAAGGTTCCATCTACTTGGATGGAAATGGAAGATATGAGAGGAAGGAAAGTAATTCAAAGGATGTACATAAATGATAAAACTTCATAAGCAAATTTATGATCCTTCCTTTCTCTCCTCTTTACTTTCCATCCAAGTAAGCAGACCCTAATAGATACTGAGCCATGAGGGCTTATTTAAATGGAACCTCGGAGCAACTACATAGCTTCTAATTACTTGTACGACATTCAAGTGAAAGAATTTTCTTTCTTATCCTTATTATGCATCTTGAAGTATAATTTGTAAAGAACAATAGGACCATATTTTAAAACAAGCTGATGTGTTACACGCCATTTATTAGTACCATGTTATATGTCTATAACATATCGCTCATATATTACTTTTTATCTTTTTGTTGATATTCACAGGCATTTTGTTCCCAACTTAACAATAGGAGCTCCAGTGATTGAGAGTTTGCGAAAGCACACAAAGTATTCTTACTTGATATAAACATGGCTTGTGTTCATCAGACTTTTGGCTAACATCAGATAGATCTTCTGATTTTGTGTTTGCCAATTTTTACTTGTCAGGGCATATCTAGACTGCCATCTTATGGTTACGAATCCACTGGATTATGTAGAACCATTAGCAAAAGCTGGTGCCTCAGGCTTTACATTTCATGTTGAAGCAACAAAAGGTGAAATCAATTCTATAAATGTAAAATTATCAGATAATTCTCAATTCAACTTCTTTCATATTATATTCTAGAGTACTGGCAACAGCTTGTCAACCAGATAAAGATGAAAGGCATGCGACCTGGTGTAGCTTTAAAGCCAGGAACTCCTATTGAAGAAGTGTATCCACTGGCAAGTCATCTGTTAAACTGGACTTTCTTATAGTTCTGATTTTCATTACTATCCCTGGTTATTTTAGTGAAGTCTTTTATGGCGTGGTTATAACCTCAATTAATTGATTCACCCACATCTAGCTATTCAATATTCATACAAATATTCAACATCAGACATTGTGCAATAACTATATCTTTCATGGATAATTATTTTATGGCAAAATAATTCAAGTGCAGGATACTATGTCCAGAATGTTCACAGAACCAGATAGTACCAAAGGCATTAGTTTCTATTTACTGATTTGACATTAAAATTTATATTTTTGTTTTTTGGTCTGTTTATTTTCTGAGATGTCGTAATGTAATAATTGAATGCCACATATTTGACAATACCAAACTCTGGCCCATTGTTACTTATTGGCTCTATATTGTTTTTCAGGTGGAGGGTGAAAATCCTGTAGAGGTGGTCCTTGTCATGACTGTTGAACCTGGATTTGGTGGTCAAAAGTTCATGCCTGAAATGATGGATAAAGTGTGTTTATTTCTTGCTTACCTTTCAAATGTTTCCTATCAATATAAATAATAAGATGTTTGACCTCATTTTATCAGGTACGTACATTGAGAAAGAAGTACCCTACCCTAGATATAGAGGTAAGGGGTTTTCAGACAGTTTATGATTCCATTCTGCTCAGTTGACAATATACTTTTTGTGTCTTGAAACTCTTTTGGTATAGGTAGTTTTTCCACCATGATATTCAATAGGATATATAGAAGATCCATGTTTGGTTTTTATTGTTTATGAGAGTTGAAGGGATTTTAATACAATTCACAAGATTGAGTGATAACTTTCCAAGATCCAACAATTAAATATTACAATCTTGAATACTAACAAGGATAATATAATTATTATTTTTTTTTTCAAAAAATGGTTGTAATCTTAAAAATTAATAATTTATTACATATATGATTTCTAAGGGATGCTAACTCAGATAACAAACAAGGCCTTAATAATGTAAATTCATCTTTGCTTGGTTTTGAACAGATTGAGCTCTGCTACTAAATTTAGGAAGGAGATTTAATTTTACAGTCTTTGGTCTGTAGAATTATTTATTATGTTTTATATAAATTCTCATGAAAAGTATTCCTGGGTTTTGTAATAACAATGAACTTGAAATACTAATTCCCATGAAATTATTATTCATTAATTATTCTTCTTAGGTACTCCTTTAAACATTTTAAGGAATGCGTATTCCAATTTTATCACTAAACATACTTTAAATGGGGTGGACGTGATGGGCATACCAAGCTGGTTGAATCTGGTAGAAATCGGGCAACTAAGACACACGAGTTGTGAGGGCTGGCAGGTTGAATGGAGAGGTGTATCCAGGTGGTCGAATGAACTAGTTGAATTGAGTAAATCAAACGGGTGGGATGGACCACGAAGGCTAAGAGAATAAGAATTGTTGGGTCAAATGAGTGGGCAAGGTATGCCGAATGAGTTGAAGAAATAGGCAGGCTCGATGGACCCAACATACCAAGTACATTGGGCGAATCAAGCGGGTTGAGACTTGAGAGAGCCAAGTGATTGAATGTGTTGAGTGGAGCAAATGAAAGAACTAAATAGGTAAAAAACAAATTTGTAGATATATGTGGAAACTATTATGTGTCTATTAATTCTGACAAACCTAATATATAAACGAGTAGTAATATGAAAGGTAAAATAGACATTATCAAACAAGGATTAGAATATCAACTTTATCTTTTGAAAATAAGCCTCTTCCCCATATTAATCCCCACAAGATATTTAGCAAAAAACAATCATTTATTCAATCCTCAATATTGTAGCTCTTTTAGAACCCATTTTACTAGTTTAGTGGCTTTTATTCCCTTCTTAAAACAATTATAGTAGCACATATGTAATCATTTTACACATTTAATTCATGCACTAAAAACATATGAGTCATTACCACCTCTAATGTGCACTGAGCAAAAATCTATAACTTTACAAGGTCAATGTTCCCACCGGAGAGGAGGTATGTACAAATCAAATACACAGATATAACTTAGTAAATACTCAATTACAGCTACTATGTGATAGAAATATTAAATCCAAAATTCCACCTATTTCGGATGTCAATGGATCTAATCTTGATACATTAATGCTCATTATACCTCAATTTAAGGACAACCATCCTATTTGGATAACTTACCCAAAATCCTAATTTAGTGAATCCAGTTCACTAGTATAATATCTCAAAACCTAAAAATATGACTTTGATTAAACAAGCTCTGACCTACCAATTTTTCATGGTAAAAAAAAATATAGATGCTTCGATGACAGGAGACACTAGAACCAATCTAACATTAATAATAACTAGTTATTAGTCCAAAATAGGTAATGATTTCACAATATCAATAAGAACTTCACTCATTGAATCCTTACTTTCAAAGTGATCATGATTGGTGGCTATACAACTAGCGGTAGTGGTCTACTCTAATGAATTAACAATTTGTGCTAGGGTTGCAATGATCTACACGAGGGCCACAATCTCGGTTTGCATGAGAGCAATACCAAGTCACATGGGGTGTCCCATGCGTGAGAGTCGAGTGTTAACGCTAGGCTTTGGGTATATTGTGGGTTAGAGCGCATGCAAAAAGGCTCTTGGTTATGATGCTCAAGCCTGAGTCAAGTGGTTATAGCACATAAGGCTTGTAGGGTGAGGCATAAAGGAATAGGAAAGGAAGAGAAAAACTATGGTTGCATACAATATTAGTAAAGCGCATGGGAAGTGCCTCTGATGGTGCAGCCCATGCTTGGTCCAAGCAACTGCAGTGCATAAGGCTCATAGGTGGGAGGTGCAAAGGAGCAAGAAAAGGAAGCGAGGGAGAAAAGGAAAGAGAGAACTCTAGTTGCTTGCCTTAGTGCCAAGCTGTGGCTCACCCTGACTCTAAGTGGTGGTGACATGAGGAGGGCAAGAGCTATCAGAAGAGGAGGAAGGAACCAATGGTGATGGCTTACCAATGATTGTGGTTGAGGGCAGGCATTGTGTCCAAGAGAGCTAGAGGGTTGCAACATCGAGAGAGGAAGAGAGTAAAAGAAGATTTGGGAGAGAATACACTGAGAAAGAGCGGAGATATAAACAACTTTTAACCTCCTTAAAATTTCACTAATCCAATCAAATACAACTAAAGTGGATCCCAAATACAAATTTTGTTCAACCCTAAATAGGCCAAAATAAGTCCAAGTCAAGCTCGATTTGAAATCTATAATCACTTGTCTACTTGACATATTGCACCCAACTCTACACCAACTTCCCAAAAAATCCAAAATGTTTTTTGATTCAACTTAATTAGTTGTCTAAAATTTGAAAAAGGAATATTTTATGACAAATTTAACCAAGATAAAAATTTTGGTATCTAACATGTCTCTAATAAGGTTGATCTTCATTTCGTAGTTCAGAAATATTTTGCACATAGAGGTTTTTACAATGATTAAAATTCAGGTGTTTGATCTTTGTAATCTAATATGCACAGGACTTAACCATGAGGAGTCAAAGAGCAAATAGTTCTCCATTAAGATGTTGTTTGGGGTCCTAAGTCACTTGAATTAGCACCAAGCTTCCCTGTTGATAGGCTAGGTCTCCTAAAGCTTAGGCAAACTATGTTGATTTTCCTATGGTTATCTCTTGGGCCGCCTTCGTCGAAGTGGTGCCTAATAGCTCCAAATATCTAGGGGATTCTCAGGATTGGCTTGTGCTCTTCAAGTCTTGGATGATTGTTCTCATGATGCCGTACACATTTATGAATTGGGTATTTTTTGGGGGTTAATATTCCATGCAGGCAATGGTGCAGAATCACCTCCTAAACTCCTATTCTTTTCCAACCTCATTTCAGTATGCTGCCCTTTTTTTCTTTTTTTTTTGACGAGGATGTTTTTATCCTCTCCAAAGGTGATGTCCTTACTGTTGTCTACACACTTTACAATTCTGTCCTACTGGTTGCTTGGTCTTTGAGCTTGCTAATTTGGTGTTCCTACTTCCCATTGCAAATCTGACCAACCAGATATTCCCTTGAAGCTTTAGGCTGATGGGTGCTCGAGACTCTTGGCTTGGGTCTGTCGACTCTTTGAGTGTCAAACTTGCATCATTTGCCCGCTTGACTGGATCGCAAAGCATTGGCCTAGAGCCACTCTCTTGGCATCATGATACTTCGATTCTCCAAACTCATTGCCCTCCTTGGGCAAGCCTGCATGAGTTGCAAGCTTTGATTTACTTAAAGTGCAGCAATCATCCTTTTTTGTTGCGCCTCGAGTCAGTTGAGGCATTTATTTTTGTTCTATCAATCAGTTTGAGGCCCCCAGCCACCTTTCCGGTTACCCACCTAGTCCTGTGAAACAATTT
Organism: Wurfbainia villosa; assembly: GCA_025175895.1. Lineage (NCBI taxonomy): Eukaryota > Viridiplantae > Streptophyta > Magnoliopsida > Zingiberales > Zingiberaceae > Wurfbainia > Wurfbainia villosa. Next base: position 76,869,870 of record CM046006.1, on the reverse strand, counting down.
CTACAGCTTTGCTACAAACTTTATTGTATTTTGATGTATATTTATTTTCCTATTACATTGTGAGTACGTTATTTGCCTTCCCTGCCTCAGAAAACACACACACACAAAAAAAAACATTTATTCTTAATTGCAATGGATGCTCCATCTATTCACTATCCTAAACATATTTGCTGCATCATTGTCTGTAAAAAAAGAGAAAAACGAAAATATATTTGAAACGAACTAACTTCGATGATACATTCAAGCGTTCAGTGATCAACCACAACCATAGTACGACGCATCTAATTAGAGTTAATTTTTTTTTTGTTTTGTAATTTATACATTGGATAGGATTGGCTATATTTTGTTTGGCCTCATCAATGCCATTTCATCTTGTTTTTTTTCAAAACATGGACTTATTCCAAGCTCATTCAGATTCCAGTTTAGGTGACATCTTAGGTAGCATGTTTCTCCTAAATAATGAAACTTGCTTGTTGCCTTTGGCTGGGAGCATGCACTTGTTCACCTGTCAATTTTGATTGGCCTACTATTTTACAATTTTCTTGCCTCTCGATGCCGGATAACATTTTTCAGAATCAACGATTTATAATGTTTAATAGGTGGATGGTGGTTTGGGGCCTTCAACCATTGGCTTAGCAGCTTCAGCAGGAGCAAACTGCATTGTGGCAGGAAGTTCAGTTTTTGGAGCTAAAGAGCCAGGAGAAGTCATTTCTATTCTCAGGAAGAGAGTAGCAGATGCTCAACTGAACAACTAACAATACATATATATTATTTTGAAATATTTGTTGGTATTTGTATGAACTTCAGTTACTTGAATAGCCAGTGAGATGGTGCATCTATGACGATTGTTTGAATAAACAGGAATAGATTCTACGGATTAATCATGATTTGAGTTGGAATTATTGTCATTGGAATATTTGGAGTTGAACTCTCGTAGATCTCTCACGGATCTTGTGTGGACTACTTGGATTGTCATTGTTCTCGTTGGTGCATATAATATTCATATATTTTTATAATGGTATAATATTATTCATTTTGGATTTAAATCCTCGTGGTTTTGTTTTTGTATTTTATTCGAAAGATCTAGTATCAATGGAGATATTTTTTCATCTTATAAGCATATGATATTTTCCATATCTTATCAATTATCCTCTCTCAAACGAAAGACCATATTGGTTCCGTCTTCCTATCAGCTATTTGATCCTCTTGATTCAATTGAATTTTTTGTCTGGTGTCTGGTTCTCTTGATTCGGACATGAGAATTCTCATTTCCTTCGTTCGAGATGCATGATTTAACACGAATCATAACTTTGATATCAATTGTTAATATTTATAAAATTTATATATCTCCACAATTGTATGATATCGTTCCCTTTAGGTTTAAATTTTCAAGATTTTATCTTTGGATTTTACCAAAAAAAAAAATTTCATATCAATGGAAATATTTTTTTATCTTATAAGCATATGATCTTTTCTATATCTTATTAATCTGAAACTTTGATTGTATTCTGAATACTCTCTCAACGATTCTCTATTTATTATTTTTGCCTGTTGTCGCCGGTGATGGTTGTGATGATGGAGTTGTTGATGCTCCAGTAGTCGAGGACAGTAAATTTAACAAGGGGAGTGCTGGATCATTATCCAATCGATCAGCAAAGTGGGATTGGCTTGATTTTAGAAGAATGTGGAGATGCACCCTTAAATTCGTATGATGTTCATATACGTTGTTGCCGACTTAGATACAAGCAAAAAAAAAAAAAAAAAGGCTGCAATGGACAAGCAGCCAATGCTTCATTTCGACGAACAAATACAAGGGAAGATATTCAGTCGACCAGAACAGCAAATGGATAAAAACCTACTGCAGCCATGGTGGTTGAAATGCATCGACTAAATGCAAAAGAAAGCAAACGTCACAAAGGGAGGAGGTTAGCCGTGTGACTACAAGCTTTGATATGAATTTGAAACTTTTAGGTTTGCCAAATATTTTTAGTTAAAAATGTTTTACGATTCTTTAGTCTCAAAATCAAAAACAGCGACTGATCTAGATAAATATAAAGTTTTTAGTATGGTCAAGAACAACGGCTCGGAATAAGTTTAACTTTGAATTTCGAAAAATTTAGATAGACGATTCAGATGCAATTAGAAAGTTTTTTTTAAACAGAATATATTTTCGATATCAAATCTATTTTATAAAGACAGTGTCACTGTATTATCAAATTTTATTGTTGAGTCGCGAAACACTTTCATAATGCACCGAGATGGTCAATTTAATATCAATGGAATTGAATCATTTCTAGATTTAATCAAGTCGAATGTTTATATATCCAGTACTAAATAGCTTTTTAGATATTTCTAAAAGTTGGATTATTACTAAAAAAAATATTTAAAAGGTTTAGTTGCGATTTAATTATTTATTGGTTTAATTGTGATTTAGTTATTCGGTAATTTAACAAACAGCATACGTGAAGTTTAAAATTATCTAAACAATATCCTATACTTTCATATTTATCAAATAATACAGTAATTTCCTTTTTACCCCTCCCGTCAAACAGATCTGCACCATAGTAAAAATCCTGAACGTGGTGTTGAGAATTCAAATCTCAGCATCACAGTGATGTTGCAATCTCAACGCCACCACTGTGATACTGAAATTGCAATTTCTAACACCACTATAGTGCCAGAATTGCAAATTCCAACACCACAGTGGTAGTGCTGAGATTTGAATTCTCAGCACCACAGTGGTGTAGGTTTGTTTGACGTGAGAGATAAAAAAAGAATTAAATGTGCTATTTGGTAAATATGAAATTATGGGACGCTGTTTGAGCAATTCTAAATTTCACGTGCGCTGTTTGATAAATCGTCGTTAGTTATTTGCACTTTATATTTGCCACGAAAATTCCTTTGAGAATAGTCGGCGTTGTTGCTGCTTCTTAGAGCTATCAAACGGATCAATTTATGATGGGATGATCAATCCATCGTAAACTCAATATTTAATAGGGAGAGACGAGTCGATCCATCATCTTGACGATTGAAAAATCTTCAACCCAATCCAAAGCGAGTTACGAATTAGCCGGATCAACTCACATACCACAAAAATTAAAAAAAAATTCTAAAATTATTGATATGTTAAGAACTTACACGATGATCGATAAGATAGATAAGGTATCATAATTAAAAAAATAATCATGTGAAATAATTAAAATCTTATAATTAAAATTCAATTGTCGACCGACAAAGTTGAGTATCAATGTTTTTTATTCTTTCAATGTTTCAAAATATCTAAATCTTGATAATATATAAATTCAAATTTTTGCTCCTCAAAATAGAGATCTAATTGAAATTTTGTAGCCCTTGTAATTATTTGATTTTGATATGTCATTATTTCCTACGTCGATATATTGATTGAAATAGTAATGATAAGATAATATAAAACAATTAGAGTATACAAGAAAAAAATATTAGAGTATTTACATTAAATATTTTTTTTATTTTTTTCCTCTTAACTTCTCTTACACTTTGATGAGGTATATATGTGATAGAAGAAGATTATGATGTTGAAAAACTTATCTTGTTAATATTAGAATATTGATAAAAAAAACTTATACAATTTTATTTTTATTTGTTCTATTTTTGACATTTCTCAATCCGCGAGTCAATCTAGCCCACCATGAGTCGATCCGTCTAGATCCGCAATCCGTGCGGGTCGATCTATTTAGACCCGTCAAAATGAGGAATCGATAAAATTTCAACTCAATCTGTTTAAATTATTTGACAGGGCAAACTAATTTAACGGATCCAATCCAACTTGATAGCTCTAGTATTTTTTTTTTTGCCATCCCCACCATAATTAATAAAAAAATACCAATATGATAAAACTTCACGGTGAATGATTTAGATATTTTTTTAATAGAGAATTAAATATCGATAAGAAAAATTAATTGAATATAATATATTGATGAGAAAAGATTAAACCCCTCAAATATAATTTAGTAATTAATCAAAGATACCTTTCATCTCTCTCATTTCTATTTTTTTAACTAAAATTTTATTAACATATTAATTATTATTTGGATTGAAATTAATTAAAATGGGGGGGGGGGATTATTAAATTAATTAAAGTTCACAAATTAATTGGCAATTGATCTAAAGTATTTTTTTTTTATCTTTTTAATATTTTATTTTTAATGGCACATCCTAATGAACAAAAATTCGATTAAATCGAAAAAATCAATCAAACGAATTTTTCTATCAGGAATTTAATTTAAAAAAATATCAATTTAATCGATTTATTCGAAATAAAAATAATTGATTAAGTTATTAAATTGAATTGAAGTTCATCAGTCGACTGATTTACCATATCATCGATTGATTAATACTAATTATAGATGACTGATCGTCTCGAACCCTATATTCTTTATTATCATTATAATCAATCGACTAATATAAAAATATCAATCGATTAATTATAAAAAAAATTAATTGATTTTTATCTGTTCAATTTTATTAAAAAATTCTAACGATTTAATTTATTTAAAAAATAATAATTTATTCAATTTTAATTTAAATCAGTTCAATTATTAATCTAATCCCGCGAGAAGTGTCGAGAAGGTACATGAATATCCAGGTGGTCCAAGCCGAGAACCCTCCCGAGCGTTCGGTTTTCTCGCCCTGCTGCTCCTATAAAATGAGTGCTGCCTCGCTTCCTTTTTCAGAGGAAAATCGTGCGGCTCTCTACAGGCGTTCAAAAATTTTGAAAGGGGAAGTAATCCAGGGTTTGTGGACCGATTTTCGTCGATCATCTGGATCGTGACATAGCTCGGAAGGTTCGATCCTCCTCTCACTTTGCGTGGTTGCGAACTATGCTTTTTTTTTTTATTTTTTCTGAACTTCTCGTCACCAGTAGCATGTCGCATTAAATTTGAATGGTCGCTTGATAAGTAGATTTTAGGAATTAATTATTGCCTGTTTATTTGGATCTGGAATTTGCGTCGACGAATTGGTTTTCTAATAAGTGAAGCTGAATTTCAAATTTTTTATTTTTATTTTTATTTTCTTTGTTTTTAGTCTGCCTGTGTAATTTCATACGACTCGACCCTTAGATGAAAGAAAGAGAGAATTGCTGCTATCAGGGGAATTCGTAATTTCATATATTTAATTCCATTTGGTTTATTCGATGTATTATTAGATTTGTTACTGACGCATACCAAGCACTGCTGGAAATTTCTTCTATTGATCGGAGTTCGAGAAAATGCTGATATCTAAAATGGTGGAGCATGACTCCTCCCTATAGGTTCAAATGTTTAAGGTCAGGGTAATAATAGCTCGTTCATTCTAAGTTTAGAAAGCTTTTGTGCGAAATTGGATAGTCACAATTTCTTGATGTCTCTAACAAACCTTAAAACTCCAGCTTAAAGCCTAGCTCATCCTTTATCAGTGGATGTGAGGTTTGATGGTGACTAAAAGTAGTGTGTGAGGTTTGATGGTGGCTACATGATTATTCAAGCAATCCTTTCTAAAAATTTAGCCTGCCTAGGATTAAGTCTTCTCTACTACCCATTCTTGCAACCACTTCAATTAGAGAATTGACTTATTAATTTGTCAAAAATCTCTTTCCAACCAAAATGCTTAAATTCAAATTCATTATAGTTGACTCATCCTAAACTTATAGACCTTATTGATCTATGGCTCACAATGTATTTAAAATTGGTATAGTTTTATAGTTTTTATTAGAAAGATTCCTCCTTTTTCAATTTAGACCAATACATGAATCTTATTCAAATATTGAATGCTTAATAGTGATTGCCTTGGGTATCAATTTGGAAGGCTGTTTTTGTTCTCCCAATTTATGTTGGGAATGGATCCTTTTATCAGCTAGAGAATTGCTGAAATTGGGATATTGATTCATTATTATCACCTTTCTTGTTTATTTAATGTAATCCATTTTAATTGTTTCATAGTATTGTTCATTTGAATTTATTCAAAATAGTTTCGCATCCCTTGTGTACATTAAATTTTGAGATTGTGACCTTTAATCTAAACATTAATTTTTTTAGTTATTATATTTTCCCCTTATGAACCAAATGTGTCATTTGGTTCTCTACAATTGTTAAAATGCTTTATCAGTGGCGAGTACTTGTTTTGGGGTAGTAGTCATAAACGGGTAAATGGATTGTGAACTTGTATAAATTCATTAACTTTAACTTGTGGTTAAGAATTTTATAAGGGCATTTGAAGATTCCAAGCCACAATGGATTATCAATTGTGCTGACGTTCTTATTGACAGAAGATGTTTTTGATTTAGTTATATTGAGCCAGTGTTGAATTATGAGTAAGCGCTGTATGAGGGTAGCAATGAATTGGGATCCTCGGGGTTTATAAGTAGTGGGTTAGATGTATTGGTTAACGTGTAGATGAGTCAATCGTAAAGTATGGATTATGCTAACATGATGCTAATAAGTTCTCGCATCCATTTAATTCATATCTGGTTGCATAGTGGAAGACAGTAATGATCCATTGGTCTATTTGAAGTCGTCACAATGATTCATGAAGAGCATGAAAACTCAAAAGTATCCATTAAGAGGAAGGAAAAGCTCTAGAGACTTCATAGTGAAATTACACCTCTTTAAATCACTGTTTCTCTTCTGCTAGTCATTTCTAGACAAGCTCATATAGATGCAGTAGGGGATCCCGTTTAGATAGGCTATTTTTTAAAGTAGTTAAAGTTGGTAGTTGAGGTGCCTGATGTTAAGTCATTATGATGATATCGGCTAGTACGCTATTTTTTACCCTTTTTTTTTTCTGGAAACGAATCTGTTCTAAGTAAAAGAAACGACAGGAAAAGTGCCAACAAAATGTATTTGAAACTATGTAGTTTCATTTGTTTGAGAAAAGTTATTTTAATATGAGCTTCTTTACAACCAATCATGTCTTTTATTCAAGAAAAACAGAAAATATATATAAATAACCAATAGATAGTAAAAAAATCGGTTGCAGGCAATTCCATATTCTCTTAGGCTCTTGCATTAAAGGTGGCAGAAACCTCATTTAATTTGTTTAGTGAGAGTTAAATTGATATTGCACTAGTAAGATTGTATTCTACCTCCCACCTCTTTGATGATGGTTTTCCACTTATCCTTACATTGTTGATCTAAGTCTTTAATATTACTAGCCAATAAATGGTCTACAATTCTCTTGTTGACAACTTATACCATAGTTCTTTTGAGTCTCGCATTGAAGTTGTTAAAAACTTCTCATTTAATTGTTCAGTGAGAGGCAAATTGATATTGCGCTTGCATATTGGATTCAACCTTCTCTACCTCCCACATCTTTGATGATGGTATTCCACGATCTATAATATCATTCATTTAAGTCTATATGTTACTTTCCTGTAGTACAAACGCTGCTAAGGTGGACTTTTATCATTCGTTGAATAATTTGACTCAAGCATATTCTTTTATCCTTTGATTTTAAGTTTTCTACGGTTACATTTTGTCTTGAACATTAGGCACCCTTTTAGTTTTATTAATTCAAAAAAAAAATCCAGTTCAATTTGTTTGCATGGAAGCTAAATCTTATTACTTTTTTTTCTTACAAAGTTACATTTTGTGCAGGATCTTACTACCTGAGGAATTGTCCCTCTTTTCATTTCAGAGGTTTTAACCAATTCACTATATCTTGCAGGATGTTTTCACCGTGTGGATTCTCTCACACCTTACCTCATCATGGAGACTACATTCCTTATCCCCACCAACACTATCCGGGGTGGGAACCTGTTTCTGCTCCTACAAAAGTAGAATCACAGGGACCTCTTCACTTTGCACCATGGAGTGTTGATGGTAGTGCCAATTCTCCAAGTCCAGTTGATTACCATCCTTGGTGCAGCCATAGCTACCCCGTTGGCTACTATGGTTTTAGGCCTCAATTTCCTCATATTCCACCACATACCTCCCATCATTCTCAATTACATTGCCCTGGGCCATTTCCCTGTTACTTGAATTCTTATCCCTACATGGTCACTCATCCATATTATCCAGCTGATCAAGCTCCTCATGGTCATAGTAGCAGCGAGACAGCTCGTTGTAGTGTCTGTCCTAATCATACATGCAACAGGCGAGATGGCAGTGTAAAGATTGAGGAGCAGAAATCTGAAAATGACATGGATAATGAGTCATCTAGTCTGATACAAATTCCAAACTGTCCTTATCCAGTATTTTGGATCCCTCCTGGCTACTCGAACAAAGACACTGACAATGGCTTTGAGTCATATCTGCCTGTTCGGAATGGATGGATTCCTATGAATCAAGGTGGAGATGGGCAAAACAGCTTACAGACTGACAGGAGGAATCAATTCCCATGGCCAGTTGTTTGGATGCCTAGCGATCAAGATGCAATTAACCATATTGGCAAGAAGCTGGATGGAGATCGACAAAAAAGCCTACAATTTAATGAGAAAAAAAATCAATTACCGTGGCCAATAGTCTGGATGCCTCAAAATCAAAACTTAGATGCTGAAAAAGGTGTGAGAGAGATTCCTTCTAATCCTAAACCTGAGGAAAACCAATCCTCAAAATTGAAGATTATTCCACTGAAGTTTCTTGAAGATGAGAACCTCGGTGAGAAACTAGGTGATTCCCATGCACATTCTGAAACAGTGGCTGAGAAGGAAACCCGAACGAAGACCATCCCTGTGAGGCATGCAGAAGAGATCAATGACAAGAAACTGAACACTGAAGGAAAGCTTAGAGATAAGGAGGAGAAATTGCTCAACACATTTGAAGGAAAAGACAATGCTGCTAAAAAGGCATCAGATCTCAAGCAATCGTCACATGCGAAGATATCAAAGTTACCTCCTGTATGTCTGAGGGTGGATCCACTTCCAAAGAAGAAATCAAATGGTTCTTCAAGATCTCCTAGTCCACCCAGACACAATGACAGAGAGAAAACTCACGAGGACAAAATGGAGAAACAGCACTTGACAAAAAGAGATCCAGACAAAATGCCTGACAATCAGATGGAAGTACCCCATGTTAATGACAAATTTATAGTTAGGGTAGAGGCGCCCAAGGAGAAAATCCAGGATATTCAATCAACTAGTTCAAAGGATGAAGCTCGTAAGGTTGTGGACAATCAACTTCCCAATAAAGGAACAAAGCTTGATACTGAGGAAGTCAAAACCGAGGTATTGAAACATGCGAAAGAAGATAGTGAAGAAGCAATTGAGAAAACACTATGTGAATCTGATGTGAGGAAGAGGCATGTAGATAATACAGAAAGAATATCAGGTAAACAAGAGGAGAAAAGGAAAATTTTATCATTTTCAGAGGCAGCGACACTCATCCAATCAGCTTATAGAGGATTTGAGGTGAGGAGATGGCAACCACTTGAGAAATTACGGAGAATAGTTCAAGTTCGAGAAAAGGCCGAGGTTGTCAAGAGGCAAATCCAGGAGTTTGAAGCTTCCTCTGAGGGTCAGGATTCTAAACAGAAGGCTATTTTATGTGAGACCATAATGAATCTTTTATTGCAGCTGGATGCCATTCAGGTAATCTTGTCTCCTGCACAGTCTTTTTTGCTTAATGAATTATTGGATTTTTTTTTTTTTTTTGTGTTGTTGTTGAAGAATAAAATACTTGATTTTTATACATTGCTGCTCAGTTTTTACCACTCATCAGCAGTTATTTCTAATGGTTTAGAGGACTAGACATCATGTCTGAGTTATTGATGTTATTGGGAAGTTGAAACTGTTGGAATGTTCTATATTTGAATTTTGAAATACCCTAACGCGTTTTGATTTGTTATTAATCAATAGGGATTGCATCAAAGCTTGAGAGACATGAGGAAATCTCTTGCCAGAGAGCTCGTTGATTTACAAGAGAAACTTGATTCTTTAGGCCCTACAACCACCATGGAGCATGGTAAAATGACTGGATGCCGTACCTCTGACATGGGTACTGGTGGTGAATCTACTTCTTCCGATGTCTCATCTGGCAGAATCAATTTGGAGCCAAAACCTGTGTCATCCGATCCAGATGAAGTGGCTAATTCATCAGAGTTAACTTATTTGGATGGCAAAGCTTCCATTGTTCCACGACACAGTGGCATAATGGTATTACCATCTGAATCTCTATCTTCTGCATCTAGTCTGGAGAATTTGGATCCTTCGAATGTTGAAAGAAACCTCAATCCTCTCACTGAGACCCAAATAGATCTTCCAAATGAGCAGCTTCATTGTCCAGGGGTATCTCATTCAGTGGAGAAAGATCAAGTGTCACAAGAGGTGATAAAGTCTTCAGCGTCAGCTTCTCCAGAAGATTTTGTGACATCCTTTACCACTGAAAACAAAGATAAGCTCGAGGAGGAGATTGGAGGTGAAGCAATTGATACATCAGAAGAACAAGTGAGAGTGGGAGCTGAGTTTTCTCATCCTATGCTTGAAAATGATGCTACGGATGGATTAGTATTGGAAAAATCATCTACTTTACCAGTGGAAGCGGAAGGAGAAACAACAGAGATTGCAACTGAGATACTAAAATCTGAAATGGCAGATATTCCAACATTCACGTCAAATGATTCTGATACTAATAAGACTATATTCTCAGGCGATGGAATAGCTGCCATCGGAGAGGAGCCTCAAGCACTTGATATTTATGGGAAGATCTCAGATACAGCGACGGGGTATACTGAAATTCCTTGCTCTGAACATTCAATTCATGACTCTCACGATATTGGCAACGACAACATCCAATGCATTGCGGAGGAGCTATGCAAAAAGGATATAGCTACTGATCATACAGCAGAAGCCCTTGAAGATTCAGCGTACATGGAGGAACACCCTTCCAGTGATGGGCATGGGAAAGAGAGTGAAATAGGTTCATTACCGATCTATAACGACAGAAATATTATGGAAGATGAATTTCAATCTTCGAAGCGAATAAATGAGCCAAGTGTTGACAAAGCTGAAGGGACTGCCCTGGGACAATGTGAAAATGGCTTAGTTGTCAGTGAAGATATGCCTTCTCTGAGTGCGGTCAGAGGTTATTCGGATTTGCCAACGAAGAGCTCAGCACAGTTGGAGGCCTTCGAGCTGAGCAAAGGTAATGAAATTCTTGACGCAATGGACATCGAGAAAGATCCAAGCATCACCAGCTCCGATGGTCCCTTCACAGAAGCTGGGAAGGATAAATTAGCAGTCGGTGAGCATGTGCATCCAATAATCAGTCTCGATGGACCTGTTGGAGATGGTGCCTCAAGAGAATATAGCAAAGTCGGACCAATACATGGGGAAGAAGCTATTGCCCCAATCATGAATCTTGATGAACCAGTTGGCAGACCAAGCATTGAAACCTGTGGCGAAGAAGAACGTAATGCGCCTCTTTATGCTGTTGGAGGTGGAAAACCAACTGTTCTTGCTCCCGGTATCAACTTAAGCATGGAAGAGAAAAGGCTACTAGGAGAGAATGAGAAGCTGCGAGAAATGTTGGAGAGGTTGCTTGAAGCAGGAAAGACACACATGGGAGCCATTGCAAATCTCAATGAAAGAGTAAAAGACTTGGAGAGAAAATTACTGCAGAAGAGTAGTCGGAAGCTCAAGCCAAAGAGGATCGCGCGCATGAAGTTGCACCCGAATAAAGTCGAATGTGAAGACCCTCTCGTTTGTACGAAATAATAATGAACCCGTTTGTAAATTGTGGGGGGTTCCTTTTGCCGTTTCTTCATCTGTTGCATGCCCATGCTGCTGCTGAAATTAAACTTGGTGTCGAGTGTAAATGTATAATGTTATTGCTTACATGATTGCTGCTTGAGCATGCTTTTTGCAGATTGTGTATTACTTTCTTGTCGAAGTTTCTTCGGAACGGTTCGTTGCTAGAGTATTAGATGTTCAGGAATCGAATTTCGTCGTTTGTGAGATTTAAAATTTTAATCTTTTGTTATTTTTATCAACGGATCGAGGATATAGTTTTTAATGATTTATTTATTATTATTATTATTAAGAATCGATGATGAAAGATGTTCAAAAATGCTCATAGTTTTCAAGGAGCTCATAATTTTCTTAAGATCGATCTCAGATATTTTTCAAGGAGCTTAAGTAAAGTTTCATTGACTATTTAGATAAATTCAAAAATATATATAGTTTAACAGTTCAATTTAATTTTTATAATCACCTCGTTCAATATTAAAATTATATTTTATTTATGAAGATAAATTTCTATCATTCAAGATTATCTTTCTATATATATATTTTTTAATTCATCGAATATATTTCAATAGAAGAATGAATTATAATTTTTTATAAAAGTTGAGAATCTGTTCAACTAACAACTCTTTGTCATCCGTTCCAGGACTACGGTGAGAGGGAGGTAAATTACGGAGGGACGAGGTCCCTTGACGCGATGACAAGACAGAGGGAGGGTCATCTGAAGCCATGGGAGATTTTAGACCCCTCATCCGGAATCGACTCCTGTCCATTCTGTAAACAACTCTCTGTCTTACCATCGCGTCATCCCTGTGGGAACAATGAATTATAATTTTCGATAGAATGCTTTGTTACCTTGCCGCTATATTGTGTTCCGGATGATCATGTCTCTAGAAAAGATTTATTTATAGTTTTCCAGGACAAAATGCAATAGTTAAAAATTAAAATGATTTTAAAACTATCACACACCACAAATTAATATTGCCACGATTTGATATCTTTGTGTCTGCACACTAGTCGAAACAAATTTAGATCCATCAATTTAATAATCTATATTTCTTTTTGAATCATCGTAAAAAAAAATTATAAAGAATTTTTATCCAAAATCCGTTAATAAAACTATGCCTACTCTATTCTTTATTATTTTCATCGTTTCTATCTCTTCCCTGGTTCTTCATCAAAATGCTTCTCTTTTTTTTCCCCTTATAATCTGGTATTTAAATTTTATCCGATTAATTTTAAAAATAAATAATTTTTTTTTCTGATTTATTTAGCTAATAATTCAAAATAAAAATTATGCATCGACTAACTAGAAAGACCAAATCTACAAGGCAGGCAGTAAGGGAGTATGCACAGGCGCCAAATTAAGTAGTACGTGATGTTTGTTGCCATTACTGACTCGAGTTGCATGCAGTAGCTCCCGCAGAAAGGGTTTAGTGATTAGCACATTTAGATATTATATCAGAGGACAACGGATTAATCTCTCGCAAATGTAAGAGTATCGTCTCTCCATACACTAGTTACTAGTCTCAAGGGTCAAAAGTCTACCATGATTTATCTCTCTTACAATAATTCGGAGGCGGACTGATAGGGGCCGTTAGATTGACGGATTTCAACATTTACACTAGAGTTGCATGCAAGTACGTACATGTGCATGCTATTTTGGAGCTTTGTTAAATCTACCACCAAATCTTTAGCTGTTTGGCTTGGCTTGAGTGATGGCAGAGGTCAATCAATCGAAATGTTATCGTGATTAATTTTTTCTCTTCGTTATTAAATAAATAAGAAAGAATCTTCGAAGTGAAAGATGTTGGATATTAGATCTTAAAAGATCAATATGATTTACAGTTTTGCAAAGAAAAATTGAGGTGTCATAAATCGATGAAAATCTAAATTGATTTTAAAATCGAAATCTACGTCTTGAGTAGATGATTTTAGACTATTAATTTACTCAAAATCGATTACGGATGAACGAGAAATTAATTGTTAAAGTCAGTCCAAAATGTTATTAAATAAAGTAGGAGGAGAAATAGTCCATTGAAAATTTCAGAGAGGATTTACTTCTTATATGTGTTGCTGTATTAATTGAGTTAACACAAATAACACAGATACTTTCATCCAATAGATGAGTAAGTGCTCGCACTTGTGAGCCCGCCACCCACCATGCGCACACGCGCGTAATGAGTACTTCGTTACAAGGTTTATTTGAAGGGTTACAACCCTCTCAAACTCACCAAAGGGTACTTTACCTCTTCACTTAGTATAAATAGGATCCCTAGATGATGGAATAAACTTACTCAAACTCACTCAATCCTTGCATTCATTCCATCATCTGCATCCGGAGTCCGAAAAACCTACGAGAAGGTTCGCCGATCTCAAAATTTATAGTGCTACTATTCTGAGACATCGTCGTTGTATCTTGAAAACGAATTGCTGCTAACGGGTACAAATCTTTGCTTGTTGTATGTATAGACTTATCGACTCATAGGATGAGTGCATTGCCTGTAATCAAAGTTTGCAAACATGCCAAATCTATTATCAAATAATATGGCATGTTAATTTCAAAGCAATGCAGTGGAAGAATCGAAATTTTACCTCCAGCCATCAAATCTTGCCAAAAGTTTCCGACTGTGAAGATTTTGGTGCTTTTAGCCCTTTCTCCACACAGAAATGATGGTGTATTTCACTTGGGAAGAAAACCACACGCGAAGCAGGTACCAAGGACCAAATTTATAGCATATTGGCTCTGTCCAAAATCTCTGCCATCATTGAGAAGTTGGAAGAATCATGGGGTGACAGTTACAGGTGGTTTCTGGAATCATTTTTCATGTTCCAACTATATAGACCACTTGGTTACTCCATGGCCAATGGAGTCAAAATAACCAACATTCTCCTACTTAGTCTATGTATATCCACTGTATAACAATATTAACATATGGATCATAGCGACAGTTCCTCTAAATATGAGTATTATCTTCCATGTATCACAATATGTTACACTTCTCAATGTCAACCCCAACAAGTTAAATAAACCCTATATTTATTTGTGATCCAGACATAATGATATTTCTCAAAACAATAAATATGTATACAACTCAAGAGAGAAATATCCAAACTAAATAAGAGTTTCATTAAAAAATATTAAAGTTTCATTGAAGAAACATTACATTATGGAACCAAGTCTCATTCGCGCTACATGATCCTTGAAACCCTTTGGTGGCATGCTCTTAGTCAGAGGATCCGCGATCATCAATTCAGTGCTAATGTGTTCGATAACCACTTTCTTTTCTTTAACACGCTCTCTTATGGCTAAGTACTTAATGTCAATATGTTTACTACGACTACTACTCCTGTGGTTCTTAGCCATAAATACAGCTACTGAATTATCACAATATAATGTCAGAGGCTTTGAAATAGAGTGTACATGTCACACCCCGAGGGAGACCCCGCCAGACAAAAATCCGGTAGCACCTCCCCTGTACGGGTGACAATACCAATTTTCATACAAGGCCTACACGACCACTATACATCGGTCAACACGACCGGAATCCAAACATCACACGTAGATAATAAAATAGACCTCAAGCCAACAAATCAAGGTAAACAAAAGTCTACACTAACTAGACTTGCCCCTTCTGCCATCTGGGCAGGAATATACAACCAAAACGAACCGAATATAAGTCCACAAGGACATAACAAATATAACCAAAACATCCATCGGTATACAATCCACACATAAATCCTAAACATATCCTCTAATAAAATCGCAATCCATAAAACTAATAAAACCTATCCACTTGGCGAGGGATTGGCGTGAACTCTCTGATAGCCTTCATCCCAAATAGATATAAATCAACTGGGTCAGTTCAAAGAACTCAGCGTGTATAGTCGATATGCAAAATAAGATATAACTAACAATAAAAATCATGTCGATGATCTCATATAGGGTAAGCAAGAAATAAATGCAAAAGGATCGTGTACTCACGAATCTCCTACCGATATAGGAGCATGTGCCCTACTATAAGAGATAAAGTCATCACCATATACGAATATGAATCCGTATGCATGCATGACAATCATATGCAACATCCAAGGCATCAATACAATAATGCAAGAACACAATACAAATGTGATCCGCAAAAGTGCATGTCGTCTAAATGACATGGTCACCCCGACGCCCGTCGGTAGCCTCACACGCGATGGTGAAGCCGAGTGGGTAGGGCTATGACAATCTGCATTCTCGCCATCATCGCTCTGGTGATGTGGAGTGGGGGATCGTCGAGTACACCTATCCTCCTGCCCCAAACAGAGTGGGGGAGCTAAGCTCTCATCTCCCGGTGTCATAGACCAGAGGAGGGATCCCTGCCCGCTACCACGCTGCCTCATCGCTACCCATGAGCAAACCAATGAGCTGTGAACAGCAATTGCACACACTCCTCGATGTACCACTAACCCATGAGTGGCAATTGTGCGAGGTATTCGGGGTCATGCAAGATGGTGCATGATACTAAAGTATGTAAATCCAACTAAAAATATCTATCCGAATAATATGCACAATCAATAAGTGCATTTCCATAATCCAAGTAACTATGATCCAAATAAAACAGGGAAGGTATAATCATAACTTATCACATGCATATATCAAGTAGGCACCAAAAACATACTATGCATATAAACATGAAAATTATTGCAAGCTATCCTAACTAGCATATCAACAATGACTATATCTAAAAGATAAGTCAAAATACCCGCCTATTATAATGATCGAAATCATGAACTCTTCACCCCCGTAGGCCGGTCTCGTGATCGAAACCTGCATAAAACATAATTATCATCAAATCCAAACACACACAACGTGCTAAATTACTACTATACAGTTTCTATATTCGCATTCTTTTATCGATTACGAATTAGAAACTCTCACATGTACATCAAACTAAATCCCATTAGGATTTCCATATTAACTCACCTTCCATATTAAACTCCCTAATTCATACACCATAATCAACACCCTTTTTAGCCTTCACAACCGTTTACAACCATTTCTAGATTACCCATTTCCATCTTAAACCTCATAGCCAACAACCCATAATCTATCCATTTACAACTAATAAAAAGAGAAGGTAGATCAAACTTACCAAGCTAGCAAAACTCCACCGACAGTAAAATTTTCCCCCAAATCTGTCCGGTTCGTCAGAAAAACATCACTGACCCAAAAAGGCAAGATCCATCCTGAGCTAAATCAGTTATTGTGATGAATGTTAAGTAGGCAGCGAAAGGTAGTTTCTCATCGCCAGAGCAGCTGCGGAGGAGGGAGATCAAACTCGAGGGAGATCCATCGGACCATGCGGAGCTTGGCGACGAGTGTATACCATTCCAAAGGAAAGTCACGATCCATACGAAGGGAGAAGAGGTAGGGCCTCCGGCGAGGGACACAGACGGAAAGGGCGGCGGTGGATCGGGAACCAGAGGCAGGGCGGCAATAGTCCGAGCTCGCTGCGGAGGAAGGAAAAGAGAGGTGACGCCACTATCACCCGCGACGACGATGACTGGCACCGGGAAATGCGGCGACAGCAAGTTGGGCGTGGCTGGCGTTGCTTGTGAGCAGCGTCGACGAGGGCAGGCGGGGTGTTATGGTTGTGGACGCAAGGTAAGGGAAATGCGGCGCATGGTCGCGGTGCCAACCGCACCGGCGGTGACAGGCGACGTGTGCGCGACGACGAGGTGGACGGCGAAGAGGAGGCGGCGGCTTGGTCGTCGGTGCAACGCGCGAGAAGAGGGCGTCGACAGGTCCAAGGGCGACGACGGCGTGAGCGCAGAGAAGGCGACAAATAGTAACCTAGGTTTATAATTAAGTTAATTAAACCTATTAACCCGCTAAAAGCCTATTTTTCTTATCCCCATAAATATCCCGTATAAGCCCCATTTAATTCCAGAAAAAGTTCTAAAAATCCCTAAAATTTTCCAAAAATCCCAAAATAATTCTTAGAATTATTTTCCTAAATTTTTGGCCATTAAATTTAGTATTTTAAATTTCAGTATTTAACAGTACAACTCTAAGCCTAGATATGAAACTCTTTAACCATACACCATGCGAGGTTGCTTCAAAACAAGAAACAAACTCAGCCTCCATAGTGGAAGTAGTAGTTAAGGTCTGCTTGGCATTTTTCCATGACACAGCCCCATCGACTAACATAAACACGTAACCAGATGTTGATTTTCGTGAATCAATACAGCCAGCAAAGTCCGCATCACTGTACCCAATGACTTCCAACTTCTCAGTCCGTCTATACATAAGCATGTAATTCTTGGTCCCTTGAAGGTATCTCATAACCTTCTTTGCAGCCCACTAGTGGTCGACACCTGGATTACTCTAATATCTCCCAAGCATTCCAACAACAAATGCAATGTCAAGCCTAGTACAGACCTGAGCATACATAAGGCTTCCAACAGCTGAAGCATATGAAATGGTTTTCATTTGTTCCTATTCGAGCTCATTTTTAGGACACTGATTCAAATTGAATCTATCACCTTTCACAATGGGTGCTACACTTGGTGAACAATCCTTCATTCGAAACCTCTCTAAAACTTTGTTGATATAGGTTTCTTGAGACAAACCCAAAATACCTCTAGATCTCTCTCTATGGATCTTTATGCCAATGACATAAGATGCATTACCCATATCCTTCATATCAAAGTTCTTTGAGAGAAATTGTTTCACCTCATATAACAAACCCTTATCATTAGTCGCCAGTAAAATATCATCCACATATAGCACAAGAAAGCAAATCTTGCTCCCACTGACCTTCTGGTATATACAAACATCCATAATATTTTCTTCAAAACCAAATGAAGTAATAACATCATGAAATTTCAAATACCATTGATGAGAGGCTTGTTTTAACCCATATATGGACTTATTTAGCTTATAGACTAAATTCTTACTACTACTAGAGGAAAATCCTTCTGGTTGTTTCATATAAACCTCTTCCTCTAGATCACCATTAAAGAAAGTTGTTTTCACATCCATCTGATGTAGCTCCAAATCAAAATGAGCTACCAATGTCATGATTATACGGAATGAGTATTTTTTAGATACAAGAGAAAAGGTGTCCGTGTAGTCAATTCCTTCTCTCTGAGTAAATCCTTTAGCAACAAGTCTAGCCTTATGTCTCTCAATGTTGCCTTTTGAGTCTTTCTTAGTTTTGAAGACCCATTTGCAACTGATGGTTTTTACACCATTAGGCAACTTGACAAGATCCCAGACTTTGTTAGATGCCATAGAATTTATTTCTTCTTTCATAGCTTTGTACCATAAGTCAGAAACATTAGAACTCATGGCTTGTGAAAATGTTTCGGGATCATTTTCAGCTCCAACATTGTAGTCATATTCTTGTAGATACACAACATAATCATTAGAAATTGTTGATCTCTTAGTCCTAGTAGATCTCCTCAATGTTGCTTCAACAGTCTCCTGTGTAGCAGGATCATGTTGCTCAACAGGTTGTTCAACAATTTCGGGTATTTGTTGAACCTCAGGGTCTACTAGATTTGGATCAACAGTTTGTGGAACCTATTGGACCTGTTGTTCAATATGCACATGAACACAAGGTGCATTATGAACTATAACAATTGGTCCACTGGTTGAAGTGGAGCATTGAGCATCTTGATGACCTTTCCCAAGACCAAGGTCTTGAAAATGATCGCTCCCACTGATTAAATCATTTTCAAAAATTTGGCATTTCTTGATTCCACAAACCTAGTGCTATGAGAAGGACAATAAAATTTGTATCCCTTGGATCTTTCGGCATAACCAACAAAATATGCACTTAAGGTCCTCGGGTCCAACTTCCTTTCATGTGGATTATAAATCCTCACTTCGGCTGGGCAACCCCAAATGCGTAAATGTCGCAAACTCGATTTCCAACCTTTAAACAATTCAAAAGGTGTCTTTTGAACAACTTTGGTTGGAACTCGGTTTAATATATACGCCGCCGTCTTTAAAGCTTCAGTCCATAAGGACCTAGGAAGTTTGGAGCTAGCAAGCATGCTCCTAACCATGTCCATTAAAGTTCGGTTTCTTCTTTCAGCTACACCATTTTGATCTGGAAAACCAGGTAAAGTGTATTGGACAACAATCCCACAATCTTAAAGAAACTTTGCAAATGGACCGGTAGCTTGTCCACTCTCAGTGTATCTACCATAGTACTCTCCTCCTCTATCAGATCTTATGATCTTAATTTGTTTGTCACACTGTTTCTCTACTTCAACCTTAAAAATTTTGAAAGCATCAAGTGTTTCACTTTTGTTGTTTAATAAGTAGAGATATATGTAACGAGAATAGTCATCAATAAAAGAGATGAATTACTTATCACGGTATGATTCTATATCAGGACTACAAATGTCTGTATAAATTATTTTTAACAATTGAGAACTCCTCTTGGCACCTTTCTTTGACTTGTTAGTCTGCTTACTTTTAATGTAGTCTATACAAGTACTAAAGTCGGTCCAATCAAGAGTACTAAGTATTCCATCATGTACCAACCTCTTAATTCTATCAATGGAGATATGACCTAATCTCCTATGCCACAAATTAGAGGAACTCTCATTAATGACACATCTTTTAACACCAACATGCATAGAAGAATAGTGATTATCATTTTCTAAATTAAGACGAAAAGACCATCAGACAATGTACCACATCCAATAATTTTAGATCCATTAGAAATACTGAAAGGTGAATTTGAAAAATTAAAGGAATATCCAACAGATACAAGTCTTGAAACTGAAATTAAATTCCTAGCAAAACTAGGAATATAAAATGTCTTTTCCAAACTTAAAATAAAACCACTATCTAATACAAGCTTGCAAATGCCAATGGCTTCCACATGTGAGGACATTTTATTTCCAGAATAAATGTAACACTCACTTCTCACTAGTTTCCGTAAGTCTTGCAAGCCCTGCAAAGAGTTGGTAACATGAATTGAAGAACCAGAGTCAATCCACCATGAGTCATGAGTAACATCAATCATGTTAGATTCATAACAGACAAAAGAGAGTTGAGTGCCTTTTTTATCAAGTCATTGTTTGAACTTGGTGCAATCTTTCTTTAAATGCCCTTTCTTCTTGCAGAAGAAACATTTGGAACTTTTCTGAATGTCCCCTTTGACAGAAATCTTGCCCTTGTCCTTGGCTTGAAATGTCTTTTTCTTTCCAGATGTAGTCAAATTTACCTTCTCACCCTCTTTCACAGCAAGTCTACCCTCCTCTTGAACACACATGATCATAAGTTTATTAATTGACGATTTCTCTTTATGTGTGTTATAAGAGATCTTAAATGGGGCATATTGAGGTGGTAGAGTATTAAGAATGTAATGCACTAGGAAAGAGTCAGACATCTCAACCTCGATTCTCTTCAATTGAGCCGCAATGTCCCTCATCCTCATAATGTGGTCACGTACACCACGTATCCCACTTAACTCTATGGATGAGAACTGATGAATTAAGGTACTAGCTAAAGCCTTGTCTGAAGACATAAATTGATCATCGATTGCTTTTAGCAAGTCACGAACATTGTCATAATGCTCAAGAGAACCCCTGATGTCATCTGAGATCTTGATCTTTATGAACATTATTGAGATGCGATTAGATCGCTCTCATTTTTCATAAAGAGCAATATTTTCAGGAGGTGGTTCATCTTTCCTTATGACATAATCAATGTCCTTGCACCCTAAATAAAGAAGAGTTCTCTCCTTCCAAATTTTATAATTGTCCCCACAAAGCTCAGGAACATTACATATCATATCAGAGAAAGTAATAGGTTGACAAACTACAAAATAAATAATCATACTCATATTACGAAATTTGAAGCTAATTAAACAATATGACATATCTACCAATGTAAAATATGTCTAAAATATGAATCTTCTGACATAAAACTTCTCTGTGGGTTGAAGTATTAATTCAATTAGATTCATAAAACAATATGATAAAATTATTAAATTATGCCCTTAATTTCTAATCTCTGTGGGTAAATTAGAAAAACATAAAGTTGATATTTTATCCGAATTAATCATATAAAATGTAATACATTTTCCTGTGGTATAAAATGTCACGCCCCGAGAGCATGCCGAGCCGAAAATCAAACGGACGACATCTCCCCTGTACGTGGCAACATTTCGGGTTAATACAAAGCCCGTAGGCCCACAACAACAACATAATATAACATACTAATAGCAGCGGAAATGAAAACCCCCATACCCACAACATAGATAACAAAATATGCAGGTGTACACCACCTGACAAGTCCACAGTAATAAAACCGTAAATAAAACGACGACATCACGACAAAGTCCATAACAAAACAAGGGTCCATGACATAGGACCAAAATCCATAACACATATACAAGTCCATACATAACCAAAAACGAACTCCTCGGGAGACTCGAAAAACAGAGATGGGATGGATCGGTCAGCGCAGCTCCAAGTCATCACGAAGTCATCTACCTGTTACCTGGGCGACAGAAAAACCCAGGGTCGGAGATGGTGAGTAAAACTCAGCAGGTAATCAGAGAAAACATGTAAATATATGTATCAATATTACATGTCATTCAACAGTTTAATCTACTCGTACAACAAGTATACATTAGCATAACTATAGATATGCATGCATATACTAAATAAACTGAACATCAACGATGCTGACATACCTGGCAGTCAGCTACTTTATCCTGATCCAACCTGGGCATATAATCACATCATAGGGTATAACAATATAGTACTAACACAATATCCTAACCTGAGTCAAGGGTATCACTGTGAATATTCGATAGGTATACAAATATCAACCTACTACCATACAGGAATATGTAATAGCATGTATGAATATGTACAAACAAATGCAACAAGCATAGTACATACAAATGCATCATCAAAGTGAGTATACATATAGACTGTATATGTATGTATACTAATGATCATCATCCATATATATATATATACAAGCAGGTATGTATATATATATAATCATATGCAAAACACCGTATGATACGGCAATGCAACATGCATGGTCATGCCTGCTCACCCCTACTCGCTACCACGACCCCAGTGTGGCCTAGGTGGCACGACATGACAACTATCCCGACTCCAGCCGCCACCACTCTCGAGTGACCGAGTTGGGTAGTATGATCAAGTAGCATATGAGCGTAAGTAGCTCGCTACGCAAGTCCCCTCTAGTCACCCGACTAACACTACTAATGAGTGGTCGAGTACCACGCACCCGACAACCGCGACGCAACTCCAACTACCATCGCACATAATGGTAGAGTGCGGCACAACAAATGCTATGCCCTCACACCGCTTACTCCTCGAAGTAACCTGGGAGGCGGGATGACCGACGACTCTCTCAACCCCAAGGGGAGGCGATGTCGCCGGATGCATGCAATGAAATGAGGGTACTGTCTCACATACAGAACATCTACCCTAGACTCTCTGTTCAACAAAGAGTCACACCCAATTGATCAGTACACTCTCTACCCTATAGAGAGTCACTCATCTGATCATGACAAGCTAGGACCATCGGTCCATAGCGACACACTGTCCATGACTCACATGACCATTCACACAACCCGTGGTTGGTGAATAAATGTGCAACATACATGTATGGAATAAATCCTACATCTAGAGCCATACTTATCCACAGAGGACCTTTTTGCCAAGTTTACAACTTAGATCTTCCTCCGTACTCTAACATCTACACCCTACTCACCAGTTAGATCAACTTACATCACATATGTAACTTCTAGATTATGCTAGGGAATATGTGTTATCGATAATCGAGCACACATATATATATCGACGGTAAGTTCAAGCATACGATAAACAGAGCATGATCAAAGTAATATGAACACCTAACATGTTCATATCTATGTCTAAATCTGGAAATCATTATATCTACCCGACCGGTAGAAAAATTACCTACCTGTTTTGTAGACACCAATTGTCTTCATGTCCACAAATTCGCCTCGCATCAAAGTCCTGCAAGACAACATGAACTACTATTAGGTTCTATTATACAACGAGTGATCCAATCAAATGCTACATGACTTTGTATCCCGATCAACTAGATTGATCTAGTTATCCACTTAACATAATCAAGCCTTCACATCTATCCTCATTCAAT
This sequence comes from Wurfbainia villosa, assembly GCA_025175895.1. NCBI lineage: Eukaryota > Viridiplantae > Streptophyta > Magnoliopsida > Zingiberales > Zingiberaceae > Wurfbainia > Wurfbainia villosa. The sequence continues at coordinate 76,845,997 of CM046006.1, read as the reverse complement.
TAACTGCAAATCAATTCACTCCCAATTATCAAGCACAATTAAATTCAAGCACTAACATAAACGACCAGTAGGAAAAGGAATCTAACCCAATCCTAATCCCAAATCTTACCAATAGAACAACTCTATTCACTAACTACTAACCATCGATTCAACTACAACATCAGTTATAATAATTATCACACCATACTGTAATTCAATCTAAATCTACACTTACCTTCTACAACATCTTGATCCACCCTTGAAGTAGTAGTCTATATCAATTAGATAGATAAGTTGAATCCTTACTCACTTTATCTTCATCAACAAAATCCATCACAAATCAAAGTCCTGCCATTGACAGTTAATTAGATGTAAATCAACTAATCAAATCCATATCTCAACCCACAACTTACCTTATTCACCTACGTCATTGTTCCAATTCAAATCCGACTACATCGAAGCACCAATATCGATTCACACATAGTTGAGCTCTCTCTCGAGCACACAACTTATCAACAACAAAACAATATCCAATTAGCTATCAACAATTTACGTTGAAGAATAGAAATCTGACAGCATCTATAGATCAATCCAGAACTTACCCCAACTTAAATCCTCAGCTCACAGAACCATGGAGATCCCGATCGCAGGTGCCCATCCATATTAGAAGCTTGTCATTACAAAGATCACAGAATAACAGCTCGCGATCAAAAGGAAATGAAGACACAGCTGCCGCCGTTTTCCCCCAACTGCCCTTACATTTCTTCATCCGCTCATCGGAACACCACCACACACAAGGAAACCAAATCCAAAATCCCAGCTGCCATCAGAATGCTCATTACCGCTCAAATCGATCTCGCGGTAGATCCAACACCCTACCATCAATCAAATCCTAAAGAACAATTAACTCCAAATCAAATTACATTGGTACAACACAAAGATTATATACTGAGAACTTGATAACAAGAGCGGCTAGATCGATCTTACCGAACATCACCAAGCCTAGATCCCAAAACAGACAACAAATCACCACCGGCGGCAAATCGTTTGAAGGCTAGAAACCCTGCTGCCCTAAATCACAAAAAGGAACGCATTCACAGATGGATTTCTTCCGAAATCGGAGGACACAGAAAACACAGTTCCTTACCTTGCTCCGGGAAAAATCGCGAAGGTCTCCAATCGAACCGCTGCCGATGCAACCTCCCTGCCCTAGCAACTCCGCCGACGCGAATCTTCCACCGAAGAGGCGTCGACTTCCTTCTTCAATCACTTTGTTCGTGGAAATCGGTAGCAACTCGCTTCGCCGCCACAAATCACACCCAATGAAGGAACACGACTACACATTCGATCTTCGTGCAAGGTAAGGAAATGATCAGCTCTTACCTAGCACCGGCGACGATCGGCAAAAACCCCCAAATCGGCAGCTCACCGTCGAAGCGTCGCCAATACAAGCTCCCCCCGCCACTCGTTTGCCCTCTACTCCCGCTCGCCTGCAGAGCCCGCCGTAGATGGTCCAGCCGCCGCTGCTCGCCGCGAGGAAGGGAAGATCGCTCGACCGCCGTTCATTTCGGTGAGGACGAGAGCTCGCGAAGAAGTAATGAAATCGCGAGGAAAAGGAGAAACGTCGGCTGTGCGTTACGCGACGTCGGCTGTGCGTTACGCAAATGAAGCAATCGGGTCGGGTCCAAATGAATCGGGTCGGGTCCAATTAAATCGGGTCAGGTCCAATCCTATACACATATTAAATCTTTCTCCAAAATACTTTAGAAATTTTCATTTAAGTCCAGTAAAATTTCTAAAAATTCTTAAAAATTCCATAAGGTTTTTTTTTTTTTTTTGGTATTTTACATAAAATTTATTACATCTTATATAATTAATATTTCAATGTGATCCTATAATTAATTTTTTTTTAATTTTCTAAGGATGTTGTGGTGAAATTAAAATTATTAGAATCAATTATTTGAAATATTCAAATTCAAAATTATTAACAAACTTCATGCAATAATTGTAACGTCAATAATTTTATTAATAATTTTGAATTTTACTAATAAGCCCAGTCCCAAAAGAAATCCACGTTTGCACTGCAATTGGGCTTATTAATTGCAAACATGGAGAGCCCAGGTTCAATTAATTGGGCAGCCATTTCTATCCTTTTTTTTTTTTATAAATCAAACTTTTTCTCTGTGGCTGTTTTACATCTTCACATTCCCAAATCTGCGACATCTTCCCATTCCCAAATCCACGACGCCCGCGCCGATGCCGCTCGCCAATCGCCCAAGCAACCATCGTCGGAGCCAGTCGCTCGCATCGCCAGAGCCCGCCGTCAGCATATCGAGTGCGCTGTTGCGCATACATGCTTGGTATGCCCACTGCATCGTCTCGCGATGTCGGATCCAAACAACGCCGGATCCACCACCGGTGACGTTCCCACGACCGACTTCGCCCCTCCGCGAGCGTCACCAGCAGTCCGTGCCAGCGGCATTCCAACAATCGCAGAGATTTGGGAATTTGGGGAAGGAATTGTGATCGGAGAAGAAATACAAATTTCAGAGAATCGACAAGTAAGTTTGCTAAAAATGATTTCAATTCCTATGTCTTCTTCGTTTTGTAAACAAAAATTGACAAGAAAAAAATCAAAAGGCAAAAGGATTTGGCCAAAAAATCGAGGCAGAGGCGTTTCATCTGCTCTGATACCAAATGTAATCAAAGTTTGCAAACATGCCAAATCTATTATCAAATAATATGGCATGTTAATTTCAAAGCAATGCAGCGGAAGAATCGAAATTTTACCTCCAGCCATCGAATCTTGCCAAAAGTTTCCGACTGTGAAGATTTGGGTGATGGTGTATTTCACTTACGAAGAAAACAACACGTGAAACAGGTACTAGGGATCAAATTGATAGCATATTGACTTTGTTCAAAATCTCTGCCATCATTGAGAAGTTGGAAGAATCATGAGTGATGGTTACAGGTGATTTCTGGAACTATTTTTCATGTTCCAACTACATAAACCACTTGGTTGTTCCATGGTCAATGGAGTCAAAATAACCAACATTGCCCGATTCTTTTCTGAGTTATTTATTTAGGATCCAGTGAAGTTTTACTAGAGCTTGCAATTGGATTAGATCAATGTCGGATAGTATGATTGCCGTGATAGGGCTGACAATGTATTCACGCTTGGCAGAGGGCTCACGGGCCACTGGCCTGTGTTTAATTTGCACGCCCCCACTACATTGCATTGCATGTGAGCATAGAAAGACGATTTGATTCAGGTTATAGTTTTTACGAGTGTAACAGAGTTGGTATGAATTGTTTTTTTTGGCAGTGATCAATTCCATCTACGGACTTAATTTGTCATAGATCAACAATGAAGAATATTAAAATAAACTTAATGGTGTCATAGAGGAAGAGCTCAATGCCAATAATAATAATAATAATAATAATAATAATAATAATAATTATTATTATTATTATTATTATCTAGCATATATATATATATCTTCTGAGAGAATGAACCAGACGACCTAGATCTGTTGCCAGCCATGGCAAATCTCATGATACCCGTATGCCTTTAATTTCCTCCAAGCAACAGTGTCGTCGTCCAATCCTTAATTGGCAAAGATCTTTCTACTTTTATATTAATTTTCTAGTGAGCCATGAAAATCGAAAAGAATCCATAAAATACATCATTAATTCTACTCGAGTGACTTGGAATTTTTGTGAAATATCTGATATGGAAGGTATATATAGTTGGCAATGCTATTTAAAATCGGCAATTTACTGAACATAGCTTTTAAAGTTCGGAATTGTCCAAAACCTGCATTATAGTTTCAGAATTACTAAATCGTGCACGTAATTCCCAAAATACCCTTTCCGCCAAACAACCTGCAATTTAATGCAGAGAGAGATTTGCATCCATCCGAGGCACAACTGGAAATCCCGAGTCATCCAAACGTCACTTCCAAATTGCGTGGGGCGCCTTATCTTTATTGATGAAATACCACGCACTTTCTCCATGAAACCAAAAGCAACATCATTTTTGATGAAACCCCTATCAACGACATCACTGCTCTCACGAATATATCGGATAGGGTTTTCAGAAGTTGGCGTAGCTCACTCACCAATTGCTTCACATAGTATTATCATGTATGTATGTATTTTTATTCTTGAGACTGCTATGAGGTTAATAAATGTATTGTAGGTGGTTGTATAGTCAAGTTTGTCATGCACCCATAAATACGAGGTAGACATATCATACCAAAGTAGACCAATGCACCCATAATTATGTAGGAGGTTCATAACCAAGTTTTGTCGCCACCTAAATAAATTCCACCTAACTTAAAAGGTGATGCTTCCAATTAAATCTCACGATTACTGAAGTTCCCTGATTGATATTTCCAAAGACTATGAGATTGATCTGTCAGAGAGTAGGTGGTCTTTGGGAATGAAATTCAACCACCAATCTCTAAAATTTAAAATCCCAGCACCATGGGAGATTGAAGTTGGCTGGCCTGGATAAAAAGTGATACTGGGAATTTAAATCCCAGCAACATTGTGGTCATGAGCTTCAAATTCTCAGCACCATTAAGGTTTAATAAATTCGGGATAAAAGCTTGTGCTGGGAATTGAAATCTCGTCACCACAATGGTGCTGGGATTAAAACTCCCAACACCATGGAGGTTCAACAGTTCGGGATAAAAGGTGGTCTTGTGATTGAAATATCGTAAATCATCATTGTAGTCTGCGATTAAAACTCCCAGCACCATGGGGAATGAACTTGTCGAGATAAATGGTGGTGCTGAGAATTTATATCCCAGTACCACCGTGGTAATGAGATTCAAACTCCCAGCAATACCATGGTGTTGGAAATCTAATTCACTAGACCAGAGAGATATAAGTTGTCGACATTAAGGATGGTGTTGGGATTTGAAACCCCAACAACACTGTGGTCCTGCGATTAAAACTCCCAGCACCATTGGCATTGAACTGGTAAAGATAAATGGTGGTGCTGGGAATTTATATCCCAGCACCACCGTGGTCCTGGGATATAAATTTCGCCACCGTGGAGAGGGAACCCTGGTGAGAAAAATAGTGGTCTTTGTCGATTTATATCGGAGATAAATAAAATCCTCTGGAGTAGTCTGGCGTGACCTATACTATCATTCTCCACCTTTCCTTAGGCTCCCAAGCAGTAGTTATGAAAATTAATGCTCGTGCCAACATTCGACGAGTGTGTAGTCGATTGGCATGTTGCGTCTTGCGATTAGCACGCACCTTAATCGCTGCAGGAGTGTGAGAACTAAGGATCCCTCTGCGCATAAACCCTATACATGTCTTCCTCTTCCATTCCATATAAATTGTTCTAATTTGACATTGAAAGGTCCATCAACATGGGTTTGGTAAAAACCTATCACGGCCCTATCCACATCAAATGTTCTAATTAGTGAAGTGCATAATTGGGAAACCTAATCATAAACTCTCATCCTCCACTTGTCCTCAGGCTTCTAAAGCCTAGTTAAAAAAATTCTGCCTACTTGTCTAGCACATTACATATAATAGTGTTGATTTTAAAAACCTTTGCAGGGACGACCCCCTTCCTAATGAAGTGTCAATATTTTTGGAAACAATTGAATCAAATTTGAAGGATATAGAGTTAGATGATCAAGATTCCATAAATCTATCCCCAAATAATATTCCATCTTCATCTCAATTTACTGATGTGGAGAATAAAATTACCAGTGATCAACACCTTGATATAAATAGAGAAACTTCTTCCAAACTCGAAGAAGAGTTTGTCACTGCTACCACAGTAGTTCATGAATATTTTGAACAAACTTGGAGTGAAGAGGAGGTAAGTGATATACATGCGATAGAAGAGTTAGAATATACAAATCCTTCGGAAGAATTCTTAGCTGATGATATCCAACATGAAGAAGGTGAGTTAAACCCAGATCAGTACAATGACTTAGAGAAAGTGTTCCCAATTGCTGATGATCTCTATGTTTTAAATCCATGAATAACACTATTGGCATATGTCAGTTCATCAGATCTAAATGAATTTTTCACTAGACAAGTTTTTTCCTCTCGACAAGAGTTTAAAGATGCACTAGTAAGGCATGCGATGATAAAAAACTTCAGATACAAGCCAGTTGACACCAGACTTAATAGAATTAAAGTTATTTGCTTTAGTCAGCCTTGTTCATGGAGTCTAGTTGTAAGTGGAGACGTGGAGTTCACTTTGTAAAATATGTGCGGCATGAATGTGGCGGTGTTAGAAACAACAGATCACCATGCTTGCACATCACATTTGTAGCAAACAGTTGTAGAGGACGATTAGCTACTTGATGATTCTGAAACCAAGATCAATTCGAAGAGAAATGCAAGTTAGGTTTGGTGTTCACAGTTCATACAAGAAAACATACACGAATGAACATTAAAAGAGTGGTAGGTGATTTTGATCAGGCCTATATTGATCTTCCAATGTACTTGCGTGAGTTAAGAGTTAGAGATCCTGATACCTATGTTGCAGTACTAAGAAATGGTGAAAATCAATTCCAGCGATGTTTTTGGGCATTTGGTGCTTGTGGAAGAGTATTCAGGTCTTATTTGCGAAAACTAATTGAAATTGATGCTACACATATCACTGGCAAGTATCCTGGTGTTTTGCTAATGGCTACTGTCGTTAACGGTAATGAAAAAATTATGCCAGTTGCATTTGGAATTGCCGAAGTTGAATGTGGATCTGCCTGGGAGTGATTTTTGGATCATGTAAAGACATTCCTTGCTATCCTGCCAGAGTCATTGAGCATTGTATCGGATAGACATTGGGGGATTATATCAGCAGTTAACAAAGTGTATTCATCTGTCCATCATGCTTTTTGTTGCTATCACTTGTCTTGTAACATGGTAACAGATACCCGGGATAGATTCTCATTAGGTTTATTTTGGGCAGCAACAAGAGCCAATACAACAGTTTAGTTTGATCGATTAATGCAGAACATGTATGACAAACACAAGGATGCATATGCGTGACTACAAAAGATCGATCCAAAAAGATGGGCCAATGCACACTTTTCTGGGAGGAGGTACACAATGTTAACCACTAATTGTTCTGAGAGTTTAAATGCATTATTCAAGGAAACACGTGAACTCCCCATTACCAGTTTAATTGACAACACTAGAAGAAAGGTTGCTCAATGGTTCTTTAACCGTAGGGAAGAATCTTCAAAAAGGTCAGATTTTCTAACACCTTATGTCATTAAAGAGATTGATGAAAGGAGAGAAATAACTCGATTATATTCAGTATTCCCATACTCAATGATGGAAATGGAAGCATAATAGCTTCTTCGTATATTGTTGATTTGGAGAGGCAAAGTTGCATCTGCGGTGAGTTTTAAATTTCAGGAATTCCTTGCTCGCATGTTATTGCAGTCATCATATATCGGAACATGGATCCATACCGTTATTGTGAGCATTATTTTCTAAGGGAAACCTGGGAGGCCACTTATATGGATCGTATTTACCCATGTCGAAGTAAGAAATTTTGGCCTAATGGTGACAAAAATTTTGGAGTTCTACCTCCTCGTAGCCTTGTACAGCCCGGGCGAAGAAAAAAAGCACGCATTGAGTCTAAACATACTGGGAGGGTGAAAAACAAATGCAGCAGATGCAAACAGCTTGGGCATAATAGGAGGTCTTATAGAATGCCACCGCCTACTAATTCCTAAGTGTAAATAGTGGTTGTGTAAATATTTGTAAAGGAAACAATGTTAATGTTAAGCTATTTTGCAGAATTGTAATGTAAATATTTGTTACGCTATTTTGTAAAATTGTAATCTAAATCCGTTCCATCGCACCCGATCCGTTAATATAAAACTCCCCGGTGTCAGTTCAAACATCTCAACACCATATTTCATTTCTCTGTCGCTCCTTCCGATCTGTCTCTCGTGGAATTGCCTGACGCTTCCATTTTCGACCTAAGTAAGTTTTGTAGATTACTTAACTTCTTTCGTTGACCGTAATCTGTGTCACTATCGCTCCTTCCGATCTATCTAGGGTTTTTCCATTTTCCGTGCACGATGTCGTTTAAATTCGGGCCTGATAGGGTTTAGGGTTTTAGGGTTTACCATTTGAGCAGAGGTAACGTTTGTTTGTATCATCACACATGTTTTAATCCATTTCATCTATTAGTTTAAAATTGTCGTATTACAATGCATTTGGTTCGTAACCTAATGTAGTATTTTCAGTTAACGATGGCTTCAACTGGTGAATCATCAAGCGATACTTCTGGAAGAACCCGTGCGTTGATGCGAGGAAGACCAAGAGAATGAACTGGAAAAGCAATGTTTCACAGTTTAAAAAATTTATTGTAAGTGTGCCGCCGAGTGTGGAAGAAGAAACGCTTATTCGGAGCTCCCCCTTTGCGTGGGTTTTGGACATTCCAGATATTACCCATGTCAGACCCCTCATTCAAAATATGTTTGATAATTGAGACTGCAGGGAGAAATATTTTATATTCCATGACAAGAAATTGTATTTCACAAAGACGGATGTCTCCCTCATCCTTGGTCTACCAGATGATGGACTTGTAGTTCCTATGAATAATGAAGCTCCATCTGGACAGCTATATTTACAATATTTCGTGGAAGCTGATTGCTCTAACAAGCATCTGGAGAAATTATTGAAGGCTTCCAGAACTCCAGATAATTTAGGATCTGCAAAAGTTTATTGTCATTTGTTTATTTTATATTTTTTCTCTTGTGTGTTTTTTACTACCATCAGCAGTAAGCCTAGAATACCTATGCGATCACTTATAGATTGTGTAGAGGATTTTGATAACTTAGGCAGGTATAATTGGTGCGAAACACTTTATACGTACATGACTCCTCAAATGGAGTTAATTGGTATTAGAGTGACATTGCGACCAAAAGCAGAGGTCGTCGGTGGATCTACGAGACCAATGCTTAAGGGTTTCACACACTTATTGGTTGTGAATGAATATATTTTATGTATTCCACAAATAGTATAGATCAATCTGTCTATTAACAACTAATCTTGTCATTCCAGGTATGGATGTGTGAGCATTTGTGTATCCTACCTCCACACGTCCCTTATGCTTTGCCAAGAATGCTAAGATGGAGGTGGAGTTCCACAAATGTAAGGGTCATTAAGAAGATGGTAGATGGTCTCCTACCTGATAAAATCATTGTTGATCTAATGTCAGTACAGTCAAAGTTGTATCTGGTACACACCGCTTCTCCACCTAGAATTTGTGCATCAACTCCTCAACCCGAAACTCAGTTGGACGCAAGAGGAATGACGTGTCCAGTATGCCAGGAGAATGCAGAAATAGTTTCTACTCTAAGCACCAAGCTAGTTGAAGCAAGGTGTAACTTTGAAAGCACCTCCCTACTTAAGGAAGCGACCATCGAAGAACAAGAAAAGAAAATACAGGAGCTTCTTCAACAGTTAGAGGAGGTCAGGAACAAGAAGAACAACGAGATAAGTGAAAGGGATAATATAATTTCTGAAAAAGAAGCATTAATCGCTGAAAAGGACAGTTTAATACTGGAGCTTCAACTGAATTTACAATCTCGGGATGTAGAGGGGTTACAATCACAGCCCATACAAGCTGTACAGACCCAACAACCTTCTCCTGCATACATTAGGCGGAAGGTTTGTATGCGGAAGAGGACTCTTCATGGTGTATCACCCCCTAAACTTACAAGCCTCTCTCCTGCATGGTTTGCTAACATCCCTAAAAGAAGGAGAGTTGAAACTCAAATTGTCCCCAGCAAGGCTATTGAGTATCTCTCAGTAGATCCTAATATCTCTCCTGCAGAGCCAAATATTGAGCAGGAGTCAGGCCAGGATAAAAAAGGGAAATCAATTGTCGAGGAGTGTGAACCCAAAATATTAGATACTGATACACAAGTCTCCACAGACAAACAACCAACACTCGACGAAGTCAAGACGAGGATATTGGAGGTGAGCATAAGTTAGCTTGTCCAGTCCTATTTTTCAGACAAAATATTTCTATCCCCACAGTTTTATTTTATATACAACAAGCTTATAAAGAATTCACCGGTAAGATGGATCCAATAGTCGGGGAGTGTTTTTTGAAACTAAAAAAAATAGAGTAAGAACGATCTTATATTCTTTGTTTATAATCTTCTTATGTTTTGAGAGTTGCTAATAACACTTTCCTTGTGTAGTGTGACGATCGGACTAGTGTGGAAGATCGTGCTATTAACTTATACATGGACTCTTTCCTTACAATATTTGATTGGAATGTTTTGACATACGAGGATTGCATAAGTGCTTATTTTTCACTTAGGATGAGTGCAAGGTGTGATAAAGGCGTACTATAACTCAATATTCTATGAAATGGATTCTGAAGTTTTTACCCCTTTTGCATGGAATTGTAAACTTTACAACTTCGGTGTTTTGACATATTGTTTTATATACAGGATATGTTTAATATTATGTACGCCCAAGCATTCGAGCAAACTTTTAAAACCCCAGGCAATTCAATCAAATACATATTTTGTCCAATAATCCGTGACGAGCACTGCCACCTACTAGTGGCCGACTTGGAAAATTCAGAGTTTATCCACTACAACTCATTGTCCGTCAGAAAAGCTTACACTACTCAATTTGAAGAAACAGTAAGCATTAGATTTTAATTAAGTAAGTTAAATAAACCGTTTGTGTATGGAGGATTCATAGCATTTTTTGGGTCCCAGGTTGAATTCTTTAAAAAGATCCACCCTTCGTATTATGATAAATGACATCCTGGCCTGGCTGATAAATTTTGTAATGCAAACTTTTCCGTACATCGAGTCCAGGGTCTCAGACAAAGCTCTTCGTAAGACATTTAATATTCTTTATAAATACCATATTTTATAAGCTAGCAATGGACTAATAATTTATATTTTTTTACAGTTATGATTGTGCATTTTTTATAATACGATACATTGAGAGCCTACTATTTGGGTACCCTAAAAGATTCAGACAACAAGATATGAGGAGCTTTAGATTCGTGGTGGGGAATAGAATAATGCGAAGCTCACAATTTTGTTTGCAATTATGACTGTGTTATATTGTGGGATATGTTGTAAGAGTATACAGAGTTTAAAATTTTTAACTACACCAAGGTGCATGCCTGTAAAAGTCATTATCCAGATGCAAAGTGTAAATTCAATTTGTGTAGTATCTATACAATTATAAAATATATATACGTTGTTAAATATGTGAACCACTTCGACTTTATGATTTTGTGATGAGATTTGTACGTGGTGTTGGAAATTAAATTTTCAGGATCACTGTGTTCCTGGGATTAAAATTCTCAGCACCACCTTATTTCTCATCGATTCAGATGCGTGGTCTTTGAATTCACTTTCAGGACCATGTTCTAGGATTAAAAATCCCACACCACCTTATTTCTCGGTCGATTGTACATGGTGTTGGGAATTCACTTTCGAGACCATGTGTTCTGAGATTAAAATTACGGCACCACCTTATTTCTGAAAATGTAAATGGTGGGAATTAAATTTTCAGGACCATGTTCTTGGGATTAAAAATCTCAGACCACCTTATTTCTCGGCTGATTCGAGCATTACGGAATTCACTTTCGGCACCATCTTGTGTTCTGGGATTAAAAATCCCGATTACCTAATTTCTTGTCGGGTTGAAACATGCAGTAAGAATTCACTTTCGACTTTGTGTTCTGGGATTAAAATTTCTAGAACCACCTTATTTCTCGACCAGTTCGCAAATGTAAGTGGTGCTGGGAATTAAATTTCCAGAACCACTTTGTGTTAGTAATATATGAAAGATGTCCTAAGGCAATTGCCTTATGTATGAACCATTTATATGATAAATGAAGATTCACTATTTGAGTATACATGTTTTATGTATTTGATTGGATCTTAAACTCATTCTTGAATGTCTCGATCGATTCACGTGAGAGAATTTGTGATTGGATCACAACTAGTGAGTATCTCTACATGTGTAATTGTGATGTATCAGAATTATCCCTAGTCGATGAATTGATGGATTTGGACACCATCAATTCTGTCAAGACTAGCACGAGGTATACTCTTTGGTGTATCCAAGCAGTTGATTCTCACTGGCTGGAGACATTGTGATGTCCGGAGTTAATCGTGGATGCTAGTTATGGTAACTAGTTCATTGGAGTGACCACCAGACTTATATGGTTCTGCGTATATAGATATGTCGATGAAGTTCTTATAACTCGATGTTCCTTAGATTCATAATATTCAAGTCATCTTGATCATGGAGACTTATGCTTTGACATCTTAAGCAAACATCTCTAAGGAGATGTGGACCCGGGATGATTGGGTATAAGTCGAAGTGATCGAAGGTGTTTGAATAGCCTATAAAGGATTCACCACTCCTTGCGAGGAGATGTATACCCATGGCCTCTCGTCGGATTGTTACTAAAGTCTTTGGCCAAAGCATTACATGTTTAGAGTAAGGTACTCTTCGATACATGTGGAGTAACTAGAATCCGTAGGACGAGGAAATGATACTTGGGCTAGGTGTGACGTAGTCAGCCTAGTGGGGACTGACACAATAGACCATGTCCTGAACCAAGTGGGTATAAGATGAGTGAAGGGAATGGGCATGAATCATTCGAAGCTCTTGAAGGGTTTGAAATAGTTACTCGATCAACCGCTGATCTTTTTTCAATTGGGATCATGATGTACTACTAGGTGCCACTCATGATCGTTCTATAATTAATGGCGCCAACATAAACCGAGAACCTATTTGGTCACACGCACAACGAGCGTAATCCAAAGGATTTAAAACGAGCTTGAGAATGGGATTCTCAGACCGAGAGAAACTAGGTTTGGTTGGATCAAACATAAAGCGAGCATGAAATCGTTTCAGTCGCAATGGAAGCGTGGATGGGCCGAGTCTTATGAAGACGTAATGGATGAACCAAAATGGTTTGGTTCTAATCCAATGGAGGAGAATAAACCAAAGGGTTTGGTTTATTTTAAACGACTGAACCAAAAGTTGGTTCGGTTCGTTTTAACTTAAAATAAACCATCATGGTTTGGTTTATTTTAACTTATCTTAATGGAGCGGGTTAACGGGCCTAATGGTTATGATCCAATAACCATTAAGAGAATTAGTTCTCTAAAAAAGAGGGCTTAATGGATAATTAAGCCCTAATCCAAAAACCCTAGATTAAGTTGCCGCCCACCTCATCTTCTCTTTGAGTCAAAACCACCTCCATTCACCACTTGATCCATTGTCGCCGCTGGCTGTTGGGCATCCGCTTGCCGTGATCCTCCCAGCGACCCTCCGTGATCTTCCTAGGTGAAAAGGTGAGCACTTGGCTTCCTTGTTTTGCGGCGCCTGCCTCCTCCACCAAAGCTGTAGTTTTCGGAGCTTGTTCTCCTCTCGCCGAGCGCCGTTGATTAGAGCTCGATGGCTAAACTATCGGGATTCAATCTCCGGTAATCCTCTGAGGTGGAGGACGGGATTCGTCAATTGGTTCAAATACCTCTCCTAGAACTTCGATCGATAGGATCGAATTTGGATTTGGATCGTGATCATCATCTCGATCACGTCGTCTTCAACACGAGGCTAGTAACCCGTACGAAGACGAAGCTCGTGGCTTAGCGAAGTCATCCCGAGGAACTCGGCGTGGATACGGATAGAGACGATTCTAGCGAGGATCGTTCCGGTTGATGCCGTTCCCGCTACACGTCATACGAAAGGTATAACGTAGATAAATTTTCTTTTATTGCAAATTTAAATTTACGGTTATGTCTACACTTGTTGTAATATGCATGCGTGTGTTGTGTGTGTTGTAATAAATAGAAGTATTTATTATTTTTATTGCTTCCACTGTGTTCATGTTTACGAAACATGATCGAACACACACGTCATTTCTAAACCCAACATGTGTTTCGGGATTAAAATCCAAGTACTTAATTTCTCAAGTTGAAACTATACGTGGTGCTGGGAATTCACTTTCCAGCACCACTGTGTTCCTGGGATTAAAAATCTCAACACCACATAATTTCTTGGTCAGTTCAAAACTGTACGTGGTGCTGAGAATTCACTTTCCAGCACCACTGTGTTCCTGGGATTAAAATTCCCAGCACCACCTTATTTCTCGGCTAGTTCGTAAATGTACGTGGTGCTGAGAATTAAATTTCCAGGACCACTGTGTTCCTGGGATTAAAATTTCCAGCACCACATTATTTCTCGACCAGTTCGAAAATGTACGTGGTGCTGGAAATTCAATCTCCATGACCACTGTGTTGCTGGGATTATAATTCCCAGCACCACCATATTTTTTCGATTCGAAATTATCGTGTCTTTGAAGAGAATCCAACACACTATGTTCCTGGTAATATAATCCCGGCCAAAACTAGGAGGTAGGAGGATCAGAAGAAAGTTTCCTCGACGTAACAACATTTTAAGCCGTTAGGTCTTTCAGTCCATGTCAAGATTTCGGAATTTGAATTATCCATAACATGGGTTCAAAACCCATTGATGGCCCTATTCACCTCATCTTCGATCCAATCCAACTCCAGTGGCTTTGGGACGTGCCCCTCTGTGTATCGTGTCCAAAATTTATGATTTTCAAGGAAGGATTAGGTTTACACGGCCAAATTTCAGAAATCAAGCCCCGTGCCACGTGGCACGCATAAAATTGAGGTAGGAGGATCAAAAAGTTTCTCGCAACAACATTTGAAGTCGTTAGGTCTTTCGACTCATGTCAAGATTCTTTAGATTGCGTAGGTCCATCAACGGTTTGGTCAAAACCCATTGATGACCCTATTCACCTCATATTCGATCCAATCCAACTCCAACGGCTTTGGGACGTGCCCCTCTGTGTATCGTGTCTAAAATTTTTGATTTTCAAGGCAGGATTAGGTTTACACAGCCAAATTTCAGAAATCAAGTCCCGTGCCACGTGACACGCGGCCGAAACTAAGAGGTAGGAGGATCAGAAGAAAGTTTCCTCGATACATTTTAAAGTCGTTCTTTTCATGTACAATTTAATTTGGACTCTGGAGGTCCATCAATATTTAAAAATTAACCTATCATGACCTATTCACCTCATCTTCGATCCAATCCAACTCCGGTGGCTTTGGGGCGTGCCCTTTGTGTATCGTGTCCAAAATTTGATTTTCAAGGTGATTAGGTTTACGACCAATTTTAATCACGTGCACGTGCACGCACCACCGGGAGGTAGGAGGATCAGAAGAAAGTTTCCTCGACGGAACAACATTTTAAGTCGTTAGGTCTTTCCGAAAATTTAATTTGGACTCTCTCATCATCGATAATTTTTGGTCAAAACTCATTGATGCTCCTATTCACCTCATCTTCGATCCAATCCAACTCCAGTGGCTTTGGGATGTGCCCCTCTGTGTATCGTGTCCAAAATTTTTGATTTTCAAGGCAGGATTAGGTTTACACAATCATATATTTCGTAAATCGAAAAGGACCTTCGCGCATAACTGGGAGATAGGAGGATCACAAGAAAGTTTTCTCGACGCAACAACATTTGAAGTCGTTAGGTCTTTCAGTCCATGTCAAGATTTCGGAATTTGGACTCCTCTAGGTCCATCAATGGGTTTCGGTCAAAACTCATTGATGACCCTATTCACCTCATCTTCGATCCAATCCAACTCTAGTGGCTTTGGGATGTGCCCCTCTGTGTATCATGTCCAAAATTTCTGATTTTCAAGGTAGGATTAGATTTACACAGCCAATTTTGATTTTGTGCCCGACTACATGACACGCTGAGGTTAGGAGGATCACAAGTTTTCTCGATCCAACAACATTGAAGCCATTCTTTCAGTCCATGTCAAGATTTCAAAATTTGGACTCCTCTAGGTCCATCAATGGGTTTCGATCAAAATCGGGACTCCTTGGGAATATAATTCAGACCACTTTGTCTCTTTAAAGTAATTGTACATGCTTTGAAAAATTTAAAACTCGGACCATGTATGTTGTTATAATCGCCGACCACTTTTTTCCAGCAATTGGTTTAAATTGAGGTGGTCGAATTCAAATCGAGACCTGTGTTCGATTATTATTCCCAAAGACCACCTTATTTCTGTCATTGAAATTAGTAGTCGAGAATTCAAATCCAAGACCTTTGTGTTCTGTGATTATAGTTCCCAACTTATTTGGGATCGTTGAATTATTGTATAGATGGTGTTGAGAATTCAAATCTCAGGACCACTTTGTTCCTGGGATTATAATTCTCAGCACCACCTTATATCTATGCGGCTTTAGTTGCGTGAGTCTTGAAATCAACATCGTAATTATAATTCTCAACACCACCTTATTTCTACTAATGAATTGAGACTTGCTCGAATTAAAATCCTAGGACCTTCGTGTTCTATTTTAATTCGACATTTCTGATTGAATTGCAGTATTGAATTAAATTCGTATCCAGATTTCGAACTTATGTTTAAAGACAAAATTTAGTAATTTCTGAACGAAGATGCGAAAATTCAAATCAATTCATCGGTGTTTAGTAGATGAATATAATTCCCGGGACCACTTTTGGATCATAACCAGTTGAATTTGGGACGTTACCGAAATTTAAATCCCAAAGACTACTGCTCTCGGATTTCAATGCCAAAGACCATCAAGTATTCAATAATATATTATATAACATTTATTAAAGCTCAACCACAAACAATAATCAAAATTACAGTCACTGTTGATCATATGGACTGCAGTATCATTTACAAATTAGCAAATGTCATAAATTACAACAATGCATCATTATCATCACACTGAAGTTTTCTAAAATTACATCATGAAAAACTCATCCCTTAAAATTGACACTGAGATATCTATTCTGAATTTTGTCATATCTGCTTGTTTGAAGTCCATTTTCTCACCATAAAGCAGACATCTCATGTATTGCATAACAAAGAAGGCACATCATTGCTGTAAAAATGCCATGAAAAATTTTATATTTCAATTCAAAAGTATAATTTTCACGTTCAGTATTTTTCTTTTAGTACCTTGCTGCTTGTTGGGGACAATCAGTTGTAACAGAAACCCAGTTGTCGATGGGGTAATAAGCTTGTAAACATGGATGAATTACTGCAATCTCCTTAGATGAATATCCTTTAAATTGGGATACCTATTATTACAAGATGAGTAAGTTAACATAACTATTCATTTACATATAACTAAGTTAAATGGAAGGAATATCTATATTTAAAAAAATTAACTACTCACCACTGCTTCAAAATCAGCTTTTGATCTTCCTCCGTATGAAATGGAGTTATAATGATTGAAAGTCATTGCTTTTGTGTCGATACACAACAGGTGAAAGTGAGTTTGGTCAGTATTTAGAGGTATAAAAAAATATCTAACCTCTCCATCATTCATGTTCGTGTTTATGATTTGTGTTGTGGCAGTCTTCCACGACATTCTTAATGTTAGATGTTGTGTGTAGAGGAAAATATTTAAACAGTTAGTATAACATCTCATGTCGTGAAAATACAAGATAATTTAACTTCCTTACAATGAACACGGATGAGCAATACACAGACTTGTTATATGACCTACATGACGAGGAGACCCCTCTAAAAAGAATTGAGCAAAATGTATCGATAACCTCCCCAACTGTGAAAACAGATCCATTAACTCCAGAGTATAAAGAATTCATAGTTAATGAAAAAGGACCTTCCTCCCAAGCATAACCTGTAATCGACCTACAAAAAAATTTAATGGTAAATAAATATTTGCACTTTCTATAATATTGTAATAAAAATTTCGAATGTAATGATGGATGTAACTACCATACTTTATTTTTTCTAAACTTTTTAGCAAGTAGGTCACATCAGCATCTTGTTTTTGGTTCTTTACCGTCTTATATTTTTTCTTGACATACTATAATACAAAAATTAGATTAGTTATTTAAATAAAATAACACAAACTAATTTTCTTTGTATTCTGACTAACCGCAATGACTTCCATTCTCATTTGGTTGAGTTTATCAATTATTGCTTAATCCCTCTCCAGATCTTTTTCATCTTCTTCCACAATACAGATAGTATCCATTGCTTGCAATTCATCCATACCAATTATTTTTTTTCTTTTCTTCGCAAATACTTCTGCTTCATTTACATCTTTATCAGGTTGTCCTTCTAATACCTCAACATCAGAAATTTCTGTCTGTTTTCTTTTTCTTTAAGATACCAATTTTGCCCATAGTGGACTATCAACGGGAGTATCCCTGTAATCATAGCGGGTTCTATATCGCCGTCTTGTTCTGCTGGCAATTGGTTCCGGTTGAGGTTGAGGATCAACTTTAGGCTTATTTGATTCAGCCTCCATACCTTCTCTTCCTATAATTCCCATTAGTTCTTTTACCCTTTCAGTTAGTGTCATGTTTTCCATTCTTAACTCTTTGAGTCGTCTCTAATAAACTAAACACTAAGGGCATCCAGTAGTAGGGTATTTTTCTTGTATAGTTTGTGATGATGATGTCTCTATTGGATGAGGAGTATTTTCAATATAATAGTCAACCCTATCAAGCAATATAATTTTACTACGGGTACAGACTAGATCAACAATGACCTATCAAAAAATCAACAATTATTTAGATAACGAAAATGAAAAAATGTTAAGTTGTGGTCTTCTATTTACCTGTTCAGGTGAGACTTGCTCCAATAAATTCCTCACCTTGCTAATATGTGAAGGAGTTGCCCTCCACTTATTTATTCGTGGCCCTTCGGTATTGTATGATCTTTGGATTGGAACATGTTCCAGAAACCAAGCCTGCTCATATCCAAAGTGTTACATACTTATGTG
Organism: Wurfbainia villosa; assembly: GCA_025175895.1. Taxonomy (NCBI): domain Eukaryota; kingdom Viridiplantae; phylum Streptophyta; class Magnoliopsida; order Zingiberales; family Zingiberaceae; genus Wurfbainia; species Wurfbainia villosa. The sequence continues at coordinate 76,827,181 of CM046006.1, read as the reverse complement.
AATATAAAAGACAAAAAAATTTAGTAAGAAGGAATTTACAGCCAAAAGGCCGGCAAATCCCTTTAGGTAAGGGATTCGGCTCTTCTGCGCAACTGTATTAGTAGATGAACATAGATCTTCAATAGTAGGCAATTGTGAAGCCATAAATTGATAGATGGCTTCAACCCAATTGAAACTATCTATGTTGTCAAAATCATCTACAATATCTACAAGACCTATGGGGACTTTATATGTAGTAGTACAAAACAACACACAAGCAAATATATATAAAACATACAACTTGCAAAATACCAACACATCTTCATCTAATTCTACTCTAGCAGAAAAGGTTTTAAGCAAAAACTCTAACCTCGATCTAGTTGGTTCTTTTTTGGAGAATTGAGAATTGAAAAGAGCACCCGATGCATTAGTTGAATTCATAGGAACATAAGCCCCTCTATCTGTAATACCGAGCAAAAGGGACACATCTCTTCTGGTGAAAGCAATTGACACAGTTGAAAACTTAAAGCTTTGACTTGTCGAATCCTAACTTTGAAATATATTAACCAATATGCCACGGATTTGTGGAATGTCTTGTATATTCAAAAAAACAGCAAATGAGGTTTGTTTAATGATCTCTCTATGCCTTTCATGTAAACAAACAGACGGACGTTGCTTTCCTTTAGCACTTGAACCTCCAAAAAATTCAATAAAGTGGCCTAAAACGCTGATCCATTGGAGTTTCTTCGCACACTCATTATTTCCCTAACAATTAGAAAATACAAAAATTTAAAAACTTGATTTATTCCTTCATTTTGTAATTGTAAAAAACAAATTAGATAATCCGCAATGCTTTACAATAATCCTGTTAAAAAAACTTTAGGGCTCTATTTATCTAATTCAGATATAGATTAAAAAGATCGTCCATTTGTATTTGAATATTTGAAACCATTCCAAAACCATAACCGAAAAATCATTTTAAACATATGACATACTTCATATTCGACTAAAGCAAGGAATGCGACATATACCTTGGCCGGTGAAGGAGAGGTTGAACCAGATGCTTGACTCATTCTGCAATAATGAATGATAGATAAAAATCTTATGAGATGTAGGCCTTTCAACGGAAACCCTAAAACCGAGTAAGAAATGGGTAAAACTCTAGTTAAATGAGAGGACGACACCATATTATCTCGAAGCGTCTCGTCGAAATTCCTAAAACTCGGAAGCTAACGAAATGACACTGGAGGAAAAATGGAGTCTAAGAATTTCTAAATATTTGTGCGCTCGAAGATTTCCCGGAAGCTGAAGACATGAAGACGCTAATGTGGTGACTCATTTGGACGGGACGTTTGGATGGCTTGAGATTTGGAAATGTAGCTCGGATACATGCGGAATCTCTGCATTAAAAACGTTGTTTGACGGGAGGGGTATTTTGGGAATTACGCGCGCGATTTGATAATTCTGAAACTATAATACGCGTTTTGGGCAATTCCGATCTTTAGAAACTGTGTTTGGTAAATTGCCGATTTAAAATTGAATATTCCCGTTGAAAGAGAGAAAAATTACAATAATAATAAAATTTTATCTCACTGAGAGGAGTGAATTACGATGACTCTCTTAAATGAAAAAATAATTTTTTTTCAAAAAGAATTAATTCCACTGGAATAAAATAATATAAATATGATAAAATTTAACATGGTTCAGAAATTTATTCTTTGTAACCTAAGAACCGTAAGTCAATCTGGTAAATCTTATATAAGTCATGATCCAATTAATGTTCGGTTAGAAAAGTCAAACAATTAATTTAACTTGACTATACTAAAATATAAATATTAGAATATAGTAGTATATTTATAGTAGATTGAATATGATCCTAGTTGAGTGATCGTCATTTTACGAGTGATCTAATTGATTATTTTTCAAATGAGAAAGTTTTTTTTTACAAAACCATGAATCTAATTTACTTGGTAGCTTGCAATTCAATCACCAGATTAATCATTCCACCCTTGGCTTCAATTAACTGATAACAATTTTAATTAGTCAAATATGATTGTCTAGCAACTATAAGATTGAACGAAGTCCTAACTAGAAGGATGAATAAATAAATAAATAAATAATTGTTAAGGTACACTCCTAGTGTGACTTTCAGGATTTGATTCAGTTGAGTTGATAAGTGTATGAGAGTAGATCATAAAAGACTAAGATTCGATTTCCAATGGAGGTGTCCCTTGTCTATGCACTTCTCAATAGCACTTCTTAATATAAGTTCATGATTTATTTCCTTCTTAAAAGTATAGGCATAGGAGAGTCATTAATATAGTCGTTAGTTTACGTATGTGAAATTAAATAAGCTTGTATGTAAAATAAGCTAAAATGCTAAGCAATTAGTTCACGGAGAATTTTTTATTTTTTATTTTCTATTTTTCTTTTTCAGAAAATAGAAAATAATTTTTTTGAGTTTTTCAATTTTTCAGAAAACACTCTTTTATTTTTTGAAAAATAAAAATGAAAATGAAAAATGATTTTTTTGTGTTTTCCGGTTTTTCATAAAATGCTTCTTTATTTACTAAAAAACAGAGATGAAAAACACCAACCAAAAATGTTTTTTCATTTTTCCAAAAAATAAAAATGGAATATAGAAAAATTTTCATCTACTAAGCACCCCTAAACATGGTTGTTTAGAGATCTCTCCTTTTACATGCTAAGTGTAAGACGTGGAGGCAGTTACTGTACGTGTTGTGCAGTAACTGCACACGCACTCGGGGAGTGCGTGTAATCACTCTTTCGAGGCTTCCACTGTGTCCAAATCTCTATAAGAGGCAAAGTGCAAGATTCAAGTGTAGAGAGAGGTGAGTGATCTGGCTGTGAATGCGAAGTGCAGTCGGAGTGAGATGTTAGCTTTCGACGTCGTCAGGCTGCCGGAGAGAACAATGAAATCAGAGAACACCAAGGCACGATTGGAACTTGGCTCGTGGAAGAGGAGGATCTTTCCAACGTGATCGATCCTCAGACGGCGAGAAGAATCGTCATCCCTATAGTGCTAGGAAGCTCGAAGATTTTGACAATTGCTATAAGTTTTACTTACAGTCTAAATTTCTTTTTCTTTCACTCAAACTTGTATAAACAGATGCATTAATACCAACAATGGTATCAGAGCCCTGGTTGGTTTGCATCTGTTCAAAAGTTTCATAAAAATCACTGTTCATCACGAAAGTTCACCGTGAGAATGAACAACAGTGATTTCGTTGAGTGGTTCGGCGATTCCATGGTGGAGAACGATTTCTGGTAGGAACGATTCTCTGGTAGGACGATTCTGCAGGAAAAGTGCTCGGAGAAACGGTCCTAGTAGAATAGTTACGAAACTACGTACTTCTCGGCGATTCCGAAAGTACTCGGATTTCGGGCCTCAGTAGAATAGATCGATGCCGATTAAAAAGTGTTCGGAGAATAGCCTTAGTGGGAATAGTTCCACGAGGCGATTTTGAAGCGCTTCGGCGATTCTCGAAAGTGCTCGGGATCTCAAACCGGTCTGGTTAACAGACCAGTTGAAATTTCAGATTTGATGAAATCTCAGATCGATCTAGCTTACGAACCAGTTGAATTTTCAGACTGGTCTGGAATTTCGAGAAACTGGTCAGGATTTCAAACCGGTATGAAGAACAGACTGGTCTGGATTATAGATCGGTTCAACAGTTCCAAGAAAGTGCTCTAGAGAATAGATCAGTCTGATTTCGAAAAACCAGTCTGGATTTCTTTAAATCGGTCTGGAATTTCAAAAAGTGGTCTGGAATTTCGAAAAACCAGTCTGGATTGATGTCAAACCGATCTGGAATTCGTCAAACCGGTCTGGAATTTCAAAAAGTTGTCTGGAATTTCGAAAAACAAGTCTGGATTTCTTCAAACCGGTCTGGAATTTCATAAAGTGGTATGGAATTCGACAAACCAATCTGAAATTTCAGAAAGTGGTCTGGACTTTCGAAAAACCAATCTAGATTGATGTCAAACCAGTCTAAAATTTGTTAAACCGGTCTGGAATTTCAGAAAGTGGTCTGGAATTTCAAAAAACTAGTCTGGATTTCTTCAAATCGGTCTGGAATTCGTTAAACCGGTCTAGAATTTCAAAAAGTGATCTTGAATTTCAAAAAATCAATCTGGATTGATATCAAATCGGTTTGGAATTCGTCAAACCGATCTGGATTTCTTAAAGAACCCTATAATGCTCGACTGGCAAAGAGTGATTGGCCAGCATTAAAAGAGGTCGGGGTCCACTGTAAGAGCTCGGCCAGAGGGCTAGTTCTACTATTGGTCAACATAGGTTGACAAAGTTGATATTGGTCAACTTTACTCATAACTTAATCATCAAGTAATTGTTTGGAACATATAGAACTCGATATAAACAACTTATAGATAGGTTAATAAGAACTAGAGTTGGTGGCTAGGGACGATAGGAAGACGGAATACCATACATATTGCTCGAGTGCCTGGGGTGTTCGAAGCAAATCGGATGGTGTTCGGATTCTCACGAATTCACGACCAAATAGAGTCTTTATGGTTCTAGTCGACTGGACTTAGATCACAGTTGATTGGTAAAAGTACCAGTCGACTGATCTAAGCGAATCAGTCAACTGTTCTCTAGAGAATCAAAGAAATTTATTCTTGATTTATTGTGTTTGTTATATGCCTATATATAAATTGAATTAAATCGGTATATGTATTGGTTGTCGATTTTGTACTGACTTAATTAATTTTAATTTTTTCAGATGGCACGGATGATCACCACTATGACTCGATGCGATGTTTTGCGTAATCAGCTGAGGGAGGCTATCCAGAGGATAGAATATGACTCAGTTCATGGAGTCGGGTGGTACGTTGGGAGACTGGACAAACTATTTTGGAGACTCAAGATACAGGAGTTTCTAATTCTGGATAACTACAGGATCTGGGCTCTGATTCATTCACTACCTGAGCTCCTTAGTGATATCGCACATCATATCTAGGGGTGCTATGAGGGGCGTGTAACTTACACCCAGTTGTGCACTGAGTTACTTCACTATGAGGCTTGTGAAGTGCATTGTGAAGAGAATCCAGAAGAAGATCCAGAGGAAGATCCGGAAGAAGATCCTGAAGAGATTTTTTCCTATGGGATCTCTTCGTGAGTGTCCTTCATAGGATTCTGCGTCCTAGCATCATCTGGAGAGCATCTCAGCAGAAGGTGTTCTAGTTCAACACAAGAAAAGTGGGAATGTTTGGATTATTACTGCGCTAGTATTTGTACTAGTGGGAGTAATAATTACCTATCTAGTTTGTTAGGGTTGTTTTCTATTGGTTATGAGTAGGAATAATGTTATGTGTAAAATTCTTAGTAGAGTCATGTTATCTGTTAACATTGTACAACATGTTTAAGTTAATGATATGTTCATTCGAAATGATTAGTTTATTTTATACTGTTACTCTACTTGATGCATGATATTAGTTTATGCTCTTTGATATGTTCATTGTGAGTATAATTTTAAATGATAAGTTCATTTAATGTTTAATGTCATGTTTGGATAATGATTAAGTTCATTAGTTAGGATGTATGTAATAAAATAGATCAATGTGAGTCATGTTGGCACATACATATGATGAGTGGTAACGGAGTTATCACTTGATTTTGTAAATCAAATCAGATTTACATTGAGTTAATTTAAAGATTACATACATAAATACATACACTGAATATCTAAATAATTTATTTATTTATGATAGATTATGACAACAAAGAACATCATAGCTGAACTTAATAAGGGTGAAAAACTTAATGGTGAAAACTACAAGATCTGGCACCTCAAGATACAGTATGTTTTTGAGGAACCAGAAGTTATGGAGGATGTAAATCAAGTTATGGAAGAACCTGTTGATAGTCCCGCTACATAGCATAGACGTGACCTTGATGCCTATAAGACATGGAAGAAAAAGGATTTCACTGCTAAGGGAATATTGATCAGTTCAATGGTTGATAACCTAGTATTTGAGTATGAGCTGTATCCTTCGGCTCATGTAGTCTGGGTTGCCCTTAGGGAGAGATACAGTGGAATGAGTCTAAGCAAGCTTCGACAGCTAACGATCAAGTTTGACAGCTACAAGAAGCCCCCGAATGTCACGATATTTCAACATCTCAGGGAGATGTCGAATATGATTCGGGAACTTAAAACTATTGGTCATGAGTTGACAGATGAACAACAGGTTCAGATAGTTATTCGTTCCCTTTCGGATTCTTGGGAAACCATGAAGCAGACCTTAACTCACAGTGAGAGTATTAAGACTTTCACTGACGTCTCACGCCATGTTGAATTGGAGGCGGAGAGAGTAGAATCCGCAAGGTTTTCTGGCCAAGCCTATTTGGCTGTCAGTTCTGCTGGATCATCTGGATCCAAGAAAAAGAGATGGTTTAAGAAGCGAAAGGGAAAGAAGAAGGAAGCTACTGTTGTAGGGAGGGGAGGCCCAATCAAGAAGAAGAAGAATAAGAAGACTGGGAAGAAACCTAAAAACAAGGTGACTTGCTTTAATTGTGACAAAAAGAGTCACTACGTTCAGGAGTGCACTGAGCCAAGAAAGGTAACTTCAAGTCTGTCTTCTGAGCATTTTGTTGCTAGTTCTTTGTTGTCGGTCGATTCTTATCCTTTATGGATTATAGATTCAGGAGCAACCAACCATATAGCTCGGGAATGAGTTATATATGTGGAGTACCGTAGGGTACCAGTTGGCAACAAATGGATATATGTAGGAAACAATGCAAAAGTTGAAGTCAAAGGAGTCGACACTTGCAAACTTACCCTTCATGGTGGAAGTACTTTGTTTCTACATGATGTCTTGTATGCTCTTGAGATTCAAAGGAATCTTATTTCTGTTATTTGTTTTCTTGATTTAGGATATTGTATTAATTTTTACAGTCGGTGTGTTGAACTTAAGATTGACTCTGTGTCAATCGGATATGATTTTTAACAAATAGTTTTATAGTTCTTGATGTGGAAATAAATGTCAATTGTGCGATTGATAGTTGTTTTTCGAACATTGCTCTTACTAGTGATACAGAAATAACTGATGATGTTTGGCATGCTAGATTAGGATATATAAGACAAGATCGCATGAATCGGTTAGCTAAAGAGGGTTACTTGGGCTCTCGTGCTAAGATTAGCTTGTTTGTATGTGAGCATTGTCTTACTGAAAAAGCAACTAGGAAACCATTTAGTAAGGCTATAAGGGCTGAGTCACCATTGTAACTTATTCATTCGGATATTTGTGGTTAAATGAATGTGAAGGCTAGACATGGAGATTCCTATTTCATTACATTTATTGATGATTTCTCTCATTTCGGTCATGTGTATTTGATTTCTCATAAATCTAAAGCATTGGATTGCTTCATTCGTTATATGAACGAAGTTGAGAATCAAACGGAACATAAGGTTAAGACTTTAAGCACTTTCCGTGGAAGAGAATATTTGTCTGATATATTCAAGATAATATGTAATAATAAGGGGATTATTAGACAGCTGACAATCCCTGGAACTCCACAGCAAAATGGAGTTGCTGAAAGAAGAAATAGGACTCTTCTAGAAATGGTTAGGTTTATGATGGCTCAGGCTAATTTGTCTATCTCCTATTGGGGAGATGCATTACTAGCTGCAACCTTTATACTTAACAAAGTACCTTCAAACTCAGTTCCATCTATCCCATATGAAAGTTGGACAAGCAGAAAACTAGATTTGAGCAATTTGAGACCCTGGGGGTCAGCTGCCTTTGTTCATGATAATTCTCACAAGTATGGAAAACTGGGGCCTAGAGGTAAGAAATGTATCTTTATAAGATATTCTGATACCTCTAAAGGTTATGTTTTCATAGGTGAGCAACAAAATGGAACAATCTCTGAATTAGATTCGAGAGATACTACTTTTCTTGAAACTGAGTTCCCAGCTAGAGGTGAAGTTGATAAGACAGTTCTTTTATTTGAGGAGGATGAGTTGTTGTCAACTAGACAGGTGTCTAGTGGAATACCTATACCTAGTCAATCTAGTGGGAGTAATTTGCCTAGTCACGGGGTGACTTCTCATGAGCCCAACTTACGAAAAGTGTTCGTAAAATCAAACCTAAGAAGAGGTTTGATATTGAGAATGAGACAATGATGACACTCTCAATTGACGATGATGAGCCTCAATCAATTAGGGAAGCTCTGAGCTCTAGAGTTAGAGAAAAGTGGAGAAATGCAATGGTAAAAAAGATGGAGTCAATGATTAAGAATCATGTTTGGAAGTTGGTCGATCTTTCTCCTGGCCGAAGGGCTATTGGGAATAAATGGATTCTCAAAATAAAAAGGAAAGCAGATGGATCGATTAACCGATACAAAGCTCGTTTGGTTGCGAAAGGATTTACCCAATTGGAAAGTGTAGACTTTGAGGAGACATTTTCTCCCGTAGTAAAGTTTGTATCAATCCGAGTTATTTTAGCTTTAGCGGCGCATTATGATTTGGAGTTACATCAGATGGACGTAAAAACTGCTTTCCTTAATGGTGAGCTTGATGAGGAAATATATATGGTTCAACTAGAAGATTTCATTGCTAAAGGCCAAGAAGATAAAGTATGTAGATTGAAGAAATCTATATATGGTTAAAGCAAGCATCAAGACAGTGGAACATAAAATTTAACGAAGTAGTTTTGTCTTATGGTTTCGAAATAATCAATGAGAGTCATTGTGTTTTCTTGAAAAAGGAAAAGGAAAGTATGTCATTTTATCATTATATGTTGATAGCAAGAAATGACATAGGTTTTGTGATATAAGTCAAAAAGTGACTTTCATCACAGTTTGACACAATAGATATGGAAGAAGTTGAATACATCTTAGGAGTAAAGATCATCAGGGATCGATCTAATAGACTTTTGGATTTATCTCAAGAGTCTTATATAAATAAGATGTTACAATATTTCAGTATGTCTGATTGCAACAGTGAACATACACCTATTGTGAAAGGTATTGTTCTGAGCAAGAGTATGAGTCCCAAGACTCCTGAAGAAATAGCTGAGATGAATAAAAAATCATATGCCAATGATGTTGGTAGTTTGATGTACACTATATTGTGTACTCGTCTCGATATCAGCTATGTTGTTGGCTTAGTCAGCCGGTTACAATCAAACTCAGGACCGAGACACTAGAAGGCAGTGAAAAGGATATTCAGATATCTGAAAGCGATAACATGTTATTGTCACACCCCGAGAGCATGCCAAGCCGAAAATCAAACGGACGGCATCTCCCCTGTACGTGGCAATATTTCGGGTTAATACAAGGCTCGTAGGCCCACAATAACAACAATATATATAACAATATAACCAAACCACAACATATCAAACTACTACAATAAATACACAGCGAAAACGATACAACAAAAATACAATCCCACACATACATACCGGTATGACTAACACCATAACATAAAGAAAACCTCGACAGAACCCGCACCAACATGTGCGTACATCACATAAAACATAACATCACGAAAACTCCGAATGCAAAATAAGACATACAGAAAATCCAAAACAGACACGGGAGCCACGGAGGTGAGATGAGACGATGTCAGCCGGCGATGCTCCAATGCCATCACGAAGTCTTCTACCTATTACCTGGGCGACAGAAAACCCAGGGTCCGAGGGGGGTGGTGAGTAAAACTCAGTAGGTAATAGAAAATATGTATATATATGTAATATTACATGTATTTCAACGACATACTCTAGAAGTACAACAGGTATATCAGCATAGTATATATATACAAGCATATACCGTCTAACTGAATCAACAACATAAAAATGCAGACATACCTGAAGTCTGCCACGCTACTCTGATCCAACCTGAACATATAGCCAACATATATATATATAACAGGAAGAGTAGATCAACTCAAAATATACTCTAGCTACAGGTCAAGGTATCTAATGGTCTGTCCAACACATATCAATATCCGACGCAATCGTATAACAAATGCAAGAGACATGCATGAATATGATGTACACTCAAATGCAGCAAGCATAGTACAAACAAATGCAACATCACAATAAGCATATATATATAGACTGCATCTATATACGTATACTAATCGCAATCATCCATATATATATATACATGCATATATGTATATATATGGCAATATGCAAAAATGCCATAAGTCGGCAATGCAGTATGCATGGTCATGTCGGCTCACCCTAAAGCTACCACGACCCCAGTGTGGCCTCGGTGACTCGAGCATGACAACTGTCCCAACTCAATACCAACCACTACTCTCGAGTGGCCGAGTGGACAGTATGATCGAGTAGCATATAAGCGTAAAGAGCAAGCTACACGATGGGGGTCCCTGCTGTTGGCCACTCCGACAGTCACTACCCATGAGTGGTCGAGTGTCACACACACAGGACTACGACACGCAAATCCAACTATCACCGTCTATAGTGGTAGAGTGCGGCACTGATACTCTGCCTCGCCACTGGTTACTCCTCCCATGAGTAGCAGTGGAGGCGAGATATTTAGTGACACTCTCAACCACAAGGGAGACCTCGTCGCCAGCGTGCATGCAAATGACATGAATGTAATGTCTCACATACAGACATCCACCATAGACTCTCTATTCTACAGAGAATCATACTAACCAAATCAACGCACTCTCTATCCTGCAGAGAGTCGTACTCAACTGATCATAATACTCTCTATCCTGTAGAGAGTCATACCAATCTAATCGACGCACTCTCTATCCTGTAGAGAGTCGTACTCAACTGATGGACACACTCTCTATCCTGTAGAGAGTCGTACTCATCTGATTATAACAAGCTAGGACCACCGGTTCGTAGCGATACCCTAAATATCATTCCTCTGACAATTTACACAATACATGTTCGGTGGTAACATACAACCTAAGGGTACTAGAACTAATCCTAGGTTAAAGACATTATCTTCCTACGGATGACCTTTTTTTGCCCAATGTACAATCAGGTTGTCATCCGGACTTTACTATTTGCACTTAACTTAAACAAATTCTAAGTTACTTGCATCACCTATATGTATAACTCCTAATCATGATAAAATAAACATGATATCAGCAATGGAGTTAATAGCCAACGGTAAAGGATCAAGCATACGATAATAAGAGCAGAGTCAAGGTAATATGAACACCTAACATGCTCGTATCAATGACTAAATCTGAATGCAATACATCTATCCGGACCATGTAGGAAATTACCCACCTGCTACTAAGATTCCTCTGAGAAGCTCCACATCCAAATAGGAAATGACAAGCTTATCCCCGTTTGTCACGCCCCGAGGGAGTCTCCGCCAGACGAAAATCCGACAGCACCTCCCCTGTACGGGTGACAATACCAATTTTATACAAGGCCTACATGACCACTATACATCGGTCAACACGACCGGAATCCAAACAACACACGCAGATAATAATAAGGCCTCGGGCCAACAAATCTAGGTAAACAAAAGTCTACACTAACTAGACTTACCCCTTCTGCCATTTGGGCAGGAATACCCAACCAAACCAATCAAAATAAGATCCGACCAATAGTCCACAAGGACCCCAAAAAAAAAATCCACGAGTATATATAAATCCAATTCCAAGCCTAAACATATCTTCTATACAAAAATCCAAATCATAACTCATACAACTAATAAACTGTCACTCACTACGAGGGGATATGGTAATGGACTCTCTGACGACTTCATCTGAAATAAAAATAAAACCACGGGGTAAGTTAAAAGAACTTAGCGGATACTAGTCGATATGAATAGTAAGAAATAGCTAACAATACTAATCATGCCAAGATAGTCTCTATATATGGTAAGCAAGAAATAAATGCAAAAGGATCAGACTCACTTGAGTCTCCTACACGATATAGGAGCATGTGCCCTACTATAAGAGATAAAGTCATCACCATATAAGAATATGAATCAGATGCATGTCAATCATATGCAACATCCAAGGCATCAATACAATAATGCAAAGAAACACAATACAAATGCAATCCGTGCAAAATGTATGTTGCGTATGATACATGGTCACCCCGACGCTCGGTACCGCCTCACACGCGATGGTGAAGCCGAGTGGGTAGGGCTATGACAATTGTGCACTCGCCATCATCGCTCCCGAGTGGCCATCGAGTGGATGGATCTTTGTCAGTACACCTATCCTCCCCCCAAACATAGTGGGGAGCTAAGCTCTCATCTCCGGTAGAGGAGGGATCCGCCCTACCACGCGCCTCGCTACCCATGGCGGTCCAGAACTGAGCGAGCAGCTGCACACACCCTCCTAATGTACCACTAACCCATGAGTAGCGGTGTATGCGAGGCCGTATAGCAGGCTGCGGGCTCAACAATAATGGAACCGTCCGGCCCAAAGATGCAATCATGCAAGATGGTGCATGATACTAAAGCATGTAAATCTTACTCAAAATATCTATCCAGAATAATATGTACAATCAAGATGTACATATCCCTAATCCAAGTACTATGATCCAAATAAAACAGGAGATATACTCATATCCTATCCAATGCATGTATCAATAGGCACAAAAACATACTAGGCATATAAACATGAATATTATTGCATGCTATCCTAACTAACATATCAACTTGACTATATCTAAAAGATAAGTCAAAGCACTACCTGATAAAATATCCAAAAGAACCAAATCGTCACGATGTGAACTGTCTCGCGGATCAAACTCTGATACAAAGATAATTATTGTTAAGCACAATATGCACTACGGAATACTTAATCGGTTTCTCACATAACCAATTAACTCAAATCAATTTCCAATTCCACTAATTTATCCAACCCTTACACAAATGACCAAAACCACCCAAATAGAACACCTCGACCCTCACAATTAACTCACTCAAAATAGATCCATCCCACAAATCAAAATTTATCCAAAACCAACCAACAATCTAATCTCCATCAAGAATTACAACTAACAATAACATAATAATATGACCATAACCATCCCTCCAATCACCCTCACTGCAAACAAGAACCCGAAACAACCGTGAGACTACAAAAAGGAGATAGTTTGAGATATACCGCTTGGACTTCCCCACCGCTCGGTTTGTCGACAAGACCATAGCCCAACACCGCTGCCCTATTCCTCTGTTCTGCGCCGAAAGAAGTCCACTGCTCAAACACGCATCAAGATCAACCAATAGCAATTTAACAAAATCAACAACCGAGATATACCTGCGCTAGGAAACACATTCCCGACTACTTACCACCCTAATCCTCATCGATCAGCCCTCTCACGGCCACGGTTTCCTTTCCTCGCCGGAAATTAGAAGTTTCCCTCGGTGGTATTCTCCTCGCATGAGACCGCCGAGAACAACCGCTCGCTGTCTAGGGCAGAGAGAACCGACGACGAGGCTGTGGCGGTGGAGGTCGGCGCGCGCGGCTGGGGTCGGTGACCTGGGGACCGGGAAAGGCGAACGGTGGCCAGCGCTTGCGACGGGACAACCGTCCGCACACTCGACGACTACCATGACGCGAGGAAGAAGGGCTCACGGCGAAAGTTAGGGCGCCGAGAGAAGGAGGGACGCCGTCGGGCAATGCGGTCCGGCGACGAGCGACGGCGTCGGCGAAGGGAAGAGGCGACGACAGAAGAAAGGCGTCGCCGTGAAGAAGAGGGCGTCAAGGCGCGGCGCGCGTCGGGCTAAGCGACTTCGAGGAATCGGGCCAAGGGGAAGGAGTCGCGGGGGAAAAGAAAAGAAATAGAAATTAGGTTTTCTATCGCGTATTTATCCCTTTTAAATAGACCTCTAAAGCCTATTTATTTTATCCTCAGTAAAATCTCGTACGGACTCGTTTAAATCCGAGAAAAATTCGAAAAAATTCCTAAAATTCCTAAAAATCTAAAAAATTCCAGGCTTATTTCCTTAATTCCTTGGCCATTTAATTTAGTGTTTTAAATTTCGGTATTTAACATTCTCCCCCACTAATTAAAATTTGGTCCCCAAATTTCCTACTCAAGTACTAACAAGCAATGTCACACTGCTCAACTCAAGTACTTGGGGAAAACCACACATTAAGTACTAAGTGGAGTACTGAGCTTGAATCTTTTCCTCAAGCTCCCAATCGTGTGGTGACTCCACTCACCGACCTTGACAAGTCGCCTGACCTTGTTCAACATGTCGTTCCTTGAAATCCAAAATCCGTACCGGAACCTCTACGTAAGTAGCATCAGGTTGAATGGAACCTGATACATCTGATAGAATGTGTAGAGTCTGACATATACTTCCTCAGCATGAACACTTGAAACACATCCTGGATGCCAGCCAAAAACGGTGGTAGCCCTAGACGGTAAGCGACTGCTCCGATGCTCTCCAAAACCTCAAACCAATGTATCTAGGAGCTAGCTTACTACGAAGGTCAAATCTCTTCACCCTTTCGTGGGTGAGACTCACAGAATATATGATCACCAAGAGAACTCCAAAGGTCTCGCTCACGATCTGCATAACTCTTCTGGCGATCCTGTGCCTCTGCCATCCTACGTCTGATAGTACGGACCAACCCTGTCTCCTACTGAGCTCTATGGGTCCTAGCAACTTGTCCTCCCAGTTGCCCCCGAAATCCATAACACAGGACCCCAGCAATTCTCTAGTATCTAAATGGTCCGCTCGGACTGTCCATCTATCTGCGGATGGAATGCAGTACTAAAACGAAGCTGCATGCCTAAGGCCTGCTGCAGACTCTGCCAAAATCGAGACGTAAACCAGGGATCTCTATCTGATGAAATGCTCAAAGGGACACCATGAAATATGATGATCTCCCGACGATATAACTCTCCGTCAATCGATCCTAAGAGTCGGTCTTCTGAATCGCTAAGAAGTGCGCTGATTTGGTTAGTTGGTCAACGACCACCCAAATCGTGTCATGGCCTTGACGTGTCCTAGGCAAACCTCCACAAAATCCATAATGAAATACTTCCATTCCGAATCGGAATTTCTCAAACATCTGTTCCTTAAAATAATGCAACTCGAAACCATTATCCTCCTCGTCGAGAGATGGTAGTCCATCTACCGTCCAAAATCCACTCCACCACACACTCTGTAAGTGCATGGTAGGCTATCGCGATCAAACTTCCTTGTTACAACCGTTCGTGTTCCAGCTACTCTATAGTAGCTATCCAGTAGCTAGCCAAAACTCCATGAGCATTTCTGCTCCTCACTTCTTCTAAACAATATAATAACTGCGAAGTCCACGTCATAAATATATGACAACCCATCTCATAGTTCCTCATTTGACGTAAACACGGGATACGTCTCGATCAACTAAATCAGAAACGCTCCATTCTCTGAAACATTGCATCCGCATACAATACCCTTCCTTCCACCCGAGAATGATCAAACAACACGGGTGTAAAAGTCAATCATTGTCTGAGCTGTGAAACTAATTTCACAAGCTTTAGACCAAATAAATTCCATCACCAGTCAGCGGTATAGTACCACTAGAACATCCTATCCATATCTATGGTAATAATCAAATCAATACAAAAAAAAATCATCATCTACGGTGGCCGAGTGCTCAACTCCAACTACCACCATCACAAATGATCCAATCGTGTCCAGAATACACGATTTCCCAAATCCCTGGACGACTAAGTCGTCAATAAGTCTAATAAGATAATCAAAAGCTCAAACAATTCATACCAAGTATGAAATTGTCATCGCCACACACATGTATTCTCTTTACTCTAAGCTGATGATATAACAATCATCACAACGACAATGATAATTGTATGACACCATGTCACTACAATATCATCACACTAGTCACCAATCAATCCTAGAGTATATATAGGTATCCTATAGCTGATCTAAATAGATCCTCTATCCACAATGAAGGATATTCATTTCCTTCCACAACTACCGCATTCTATCATCGATAATCGATGCATAACCTCAAAGGTTCATCTCTCTTTTAACAAAGAGTTCCGCCAGACGAGGGAGTCTCCGCCAGATGAAAATCCGGCAGCACCTCCCCTGTACGGGTGACAATACCAATTTTATACAAGGCCTACATGGCCACTATACATCGGTCAACACGACCGGAATCCAAACAACACGCGCAGATAATAATAAGGCCTCAGGCCAACAAATCTAGGTAAACAAAAGTCTACACTAACTAGACTTACCCCTTCTGCCATCTGGGCAGGAATACCCAACCAAACCAATCAAAATAAGATCCGACCAATGGTCCACAAGGACCCAAAAAAAAAAATCCACGAGTATATATAAATCCAATTCCAAGCCTAAACATATCTTCTATACAAAAATCCAAATCATAACTCATACAACTAATAAACTGTCACTACGAGGGGGGGATATGGCAACTGGACTCTCCTGACAGCTTCATCCTGAAATAAAAATAAAACCACGGGGTAAGTTCAAAGAACTTAGCGGATACTAGTCGATATGAATAGTAAGAAATAGCTAACAATACTAATCATGCGATCATCTCATATATATAAGCAAGAAATAAATGCAAAAGGATCAGACTCACCGAGTCTCCTACTGATATAGGAGCATGTGCCCTACTATAAGAGATAAAGTCATCACCATATAAGAATATGAATCCTGTATGCATGTCAATCATATGCAACATCCAAGGCATCAATACAATAATGCAGCAAACACAATACAAATGCAATCCGTGCAAAATGTATGTCGTGCATATGACATGGTCACCCCTGACGCCAGTCAGCCGCCTCACACGCGATGGTGAAGCCGAGTGGGTAGGGCTATGACAATTGTGCACTCTGCCATCACTGCTCCTGAGTGACCGAGTGGACAGGATGCTGTCGGAGTACACCTATCCTCCTGCCCCAAACATAGTGGGGGAGCTAAGCTCTCATCTCCCGGTGTCATGCGAGGAGGAGGGATCCTCGCCACCACACGCCGTCGCTACCCATGAGCGATCCAGCGGAGCCTGACAGAGCAACTGCACACACCCTCCTAATGTACCACTAACCCATGAGTGGCAGTGTGTGCATGCCATGTAACTGGCTGCGGGCTCAACAATAATGGAACCCCGTCCAGCCAGCATGCAATCATGCAAGATGGTGCATGATACTAAAGCATGTAAATCCTACTCAAAATATCTATCCGAATAATATGTACAATCAGTATGTACATATCCCTAATCCAAGTACTATGATCCAAATAAAACAGGGAGATATACTCATATCCTATCCAATGCATGTATCAATAGGCACAAAAACATACTAGGCATATAAACATGAATATTATTGCATGCTACCCTAACTAACATATCAACTTGACTATATCTAAAAGATAAGTCAAAGTACCCGCCTGATAAAATATCCGTAAAAGAACCAAATCGTCACGACCGTGAACTGTCTCGATGAAACACGCATCTGACATAATTATTGTTAAGCACAATATGCAATTCGCCGGAATACTTAATCGGTTTCTCACATAACCAATTAACTCAAATCAATTTCCAATTCCACTAATTTATCCAACCCTTACACAGTCGACCAAAACCACCCAAATAGAACACCTCAACCCTCACAGCCAACTCACTCAAAATAGATCCATCCCACAAATCAAAATTTATCCAAAACCAACCAACAATCTAATCTCCACTGAACAATTACAACTAACCGAATAACATAATAATATGACCCATAACCATCCCTCCAATCACCCTCACAGCCTGCAAACAACCGAACCGAAACAACCGGCAGACTACAAAAAGGAGATAGTTCGAGATATACCTGCCTTGGACTTCCCCAATTCTGCTCGGTTTGTCGGACAAGACCACTGCCCAACACCGCTGCCCTATTCCTCTGTTCTGCTCGCCGAAAGAAGTCCACTGCTCAAACACGCATCAAGATCAACCAATAGCAATTTAACAAAATCAACAACCGAGATATACCTGCGCTAGGAAACACCTTCCCGACTACTTACCACCCCTAATCCTCTGTCGATCAGCCCCTCTCAGTCGGCCACAGTTTCCTTTCCTACTGCCCGGAAATTAGAAGTTTCCCTCAGTGGTATTCTCCTCGGTGCGACAGAATCTGGCCGGAGAACAACCGGCGCTCGTCGTCTAGGGCAGAGAGAACCGACGACGAGGCTGTGGCGGTGGAGGTCGGCGCGCGCGGTTGGGGTCGGCGACCTGGGCACCGGGAAAGGCGAACGGTGGCCGGTGCTTACGACGGGACAACCGTCCGCACAGACTCGACGGCTGCGGACGCGAGGAAGAAGGGCTCGCCGGCGAAAGTTAGGGCGCCGACAGAGAAGGAGGGACGCCGTCGGGCAGCGGTCCGAAGTGACGAGAGCGACGCCGGCGAAGGAAAGAGGCGACGGCAGAAGAAAGGCGTCGCCGGCGAAGAAGAGGGCGCTGGCGTCGGGCGCGGCGGCGTCGGGCGGAAGCGACTCGCGCGAGAGGAACTGCCGAAGGGGAAGGAGTTGCGGCGGGGAAAAAGAAAAAGAAATAGAAATTAGGTTTTCCATCGCGTATTTATCCCCTTTTAAATAGACCCCTCTAAAGCCTATTTATTTTATCCCCGTAAAAATCTCGTACGGACTCCGTTTAAATCCAGAAAAATTCCGAAAAAATTCCTAAAATTCCCTAAAAATCTCGAAAAATTTCCCGACTACTTACCACCCCTAATCCTCTGTCGATCAGCCCCTCTCAGTCGGCCACAGGGCAGGTCCACGGACGTGAAGGTTTCACATTTCGAGGCATATCCCCCCCTCGTAGTGACAGGAGAGTCCAGTTGCCATATCCCCCCCTCGTAGTGGGGAAGGTGTTTCCTAGCGCAGGTATATCTCGGTTGTTGATTTTGTTAAATTGCTATTGGTTGATCTTGATGCGTGTTTGAGCAGTGGACTTCTTTCGGCGAGCAAAACAGAGGAATAGGGCAGCGGTGTTGGGCAGTGGTCTTGTCCGACAAACCGAGCAGAATTGGGGAAGTCCAAGGCAGGTATATCTCGAACTATCTCCTTTTTGTAGTCTGCCGGTTGTTTCGGTTCGGTTGTTTGCAGGCTGTGAGGGTGATTGGAGGGATGGTTATGGGTCATATTATTATGTTATTCGGTTAGTTGTAATTCTTCAGTGGAGATTAGATTGTTGGTTGGTTTTGGATAAATTTTGATTTGTGGGATGGATCTATTTTGAGTGAGTTGGCTGTGAGGGTTGAGGTGTTCTATTTGGGTGGTTTTGGTCGACTGTGTAAGGGTTGGATAAATTAGTGGAATTGGAAATTAATTTGAGTTAATTGGTTATGTGAGAAACCGATTAAGTATTCCAATTGCATATTGTGCTTAACAATAATTATCTTTGTATCAGAGTTTGATCACGAGACAGTTCACTCGTGACGATTTGGTTCTTTCATGGATATTTTATCGGTAGTACTGACTTATCTTTTAGATATAGTCAAGTTGATATGTTAGTTAGGATAGCATGCAATAATATTCATGTTTATATGCCTAGTATGTTTTGTGACTATTGATACATGCATTGGATAGGATATGAGTATATCTCCTGTTTATTTGGATCATAGTACTTGGATTAGGGATATGTACATCTTGATTGTACATATTATTCGGATAGATATTTTGAGTAGGATTTACATGCTTTAGTATCATGCACCATCTTGCACCGGACGGGTTCCATTATTGTTGAGCCCAGCGCTTACATGGCCTCGCAGCCACACCGCCACTCATGGGTTAGTGGTACATTAGGAGGGTGTGCGATTGCTCTGTGTCTCGCCGACCGCTCACGGGTAGCGGTAGGCGGGCGTGGTAGCGAGGATCCCTCCTCCGGTCTATGACACCGGAGATGAGAGCTTAGCTCCCCACTATGTTTGGCGGGAGGATAGGTGTACTCGACAAAGATCCCGTCCACTCTGGCCACCAGAGCGATGATGGCAGAGTGCAGATTGTCATAGCCCTACCCACTCGGCTTCACCATTGCGTGGCTAGGGTGGCGTCGGGGTGACCATGTCATATGCACGACATGCATTTTGCGGATTGCATTTGTATTGTGTTTCTTTGCATTATTGTATTGATGCCTTGGATGTTGCATATGACGATGCACATGCATACAGATTCATATTCTTATATGGTGATGACTTTATCTCTTATAGTAGGGCACATGCTCCTATATCGGAGTAGGAGACTCGGTGATCTGATCCTTTTGCATTTATTTCTTGCTTACCATATATATGAGACTGTACTGGCATGATTAGTATTGTTAGCTATTTCTTACTATTCATATCGATTAGTATCCGCTAAGTTCTTTGAACTTACCCCGTGGTTTTATATTTATTTCAGGATGATGCTGTCAGGAGAGTCCAGCTGCCAATCCCCCTCGTCGAAATGAATAGGTTTTATTGGTCTATTAGTTACCAGGATCACTTGGTTACCAGGATTCATAAACTTTAGTACTTATCCTGGAGGTCTAGAGTTCGAATCCTGGGGAAGGCAAAAACCCACTTCCAGGGGTGGGAAGACCAGGTGAGTAACGACGGGCCAACAGGGGCGACGGTCGTTGACCAATAGGGGTCACTGAATTCCGCCAACAGGGGCGACGATCGTTGACCAATAGGGGTCACCGAATTCCGCCAACAGGGGCCCGGTCGTTACAATAAAGTCAAAGTACCCGCCTGATAAAATATCCGCAAAAGAACCAAATCGTCACGACCGTGAACCTGTCTCGTGACCGAAACCTGCATACAGCATAATTATTGTTAAGCACAATATACAATTCGCCGGAATACTTAATCGGTTTCTCACATAACCAATTAACTCAAATCAATTTCCAATTCCACTAATTTATCCAACCCTTACACAGTCGACCAAAACCACCCAAATAGAACACCTCAACCCTCACAGCCAACTCACTCAAAATAGATCCATCCCACAAATCAAAATTTATCCAAAACCAACCAACAATCTAATCTCCACTGAACAATTACAACTAACCGAATAACATAATAATATGACCCATAACCATCCCTCCAATCACCCTCACAGCCTGCAAACAACCGAACCGAAACAACCGGCAGACTACAAAAAGGAGATAGTTCGAGATATACCTGCCTTGGACTTCCCCAATTCTGCTCGGTTTGTCGGACAAGACCACTGCCCAACACCGCTGCCCTATTCCTCTGTTCTGCTCGCCGAAAGAAGTCCACTGCTCAAACACGCATCAAGATCAACCAATAGCAATTTAACAAAATCAACAACCGAGATATACCTGCGCTAGGAAACACCTTCCCGACTACTTACCACCCCTAATCCTCTGTCGATCAGCCCCTCTCAGTCGGCCACAGTTTCCTTTCCTACTGCCCGGAAATTAGAAGTTTCCCTCAGTGGTATTCTCCTCGGTGCGACAGAATCTGGCCGGAGAACAACCGGCGCTCGTCGTCTAGGGCAGAGAGAATCGACGACGAGGGTGTGGCGGGGGAGGTCGGCGTGTGATTAAGTCGGCGACACGGGCACTGGGAAAGCGAGCGGTGGCGGTGCTACTGACGGGACAACCGTCCGCCTGAGACTTCGACCTGCGGCGACGCGAGGAAGAAGGGCTCGCCGTGAAAGTTAGCGCCGACAGAGAAGGAGGACGCGCCGCAGCGGTCCGGCGACGAGCGACGCCGTGAAGGAAAGAGGCGACAGAAGAAAGGCGTCGCCGTGAAGAAGGCGCGGCGAGTGAGCGACTCGCGCGAGAGGAACTGCCGAAGGGGAAGGAGTTGCGGCGGGGAAAAAGAAAAAGAAATAGAAATTAGGTTTTCTATCGCGTATTTATCCCCTTTTAAATAGACCCCTCTAAAGCCTATTTATTTTATCCCCGTAAAAATCTCGTACGGACTCCGTTTAAATCCAGAAAAATTCCGAAAAAATTCCTAAAATTCCCTAAAAATCTCGAAAAATTTCCAGGCTTATTTCCTTAATTCCTTGGCCATTTAATTTAGTGTTTTAAATTTCGGTATTTAACACCGTTTGTCTTCATCACCTGCACTAAAAGGCAATTTAGAAGCAACCACCATATCTGTTAACAAAATAACATTGGTATACATCCAAAACATTCAGGTTTGGACTTACCAAGCCTAACTTCCTTCACAGCTTCTTGTTCCATGTCTGAAATAGCAACTTATACCAACCAGATGAATTTAGCCGTAGCTGCCATCTATCATCACAACCATAACACAGAACCTAGCTGTCGAAACATATATTTGTCGATAAAGTTTTCAAATCTCAACTTACCCAGCCCCGCTTTAATTCCAAAGCTTCTGATCAGCGATCTTAGATTTAAATCCAAATAGCTTCTTGATACCTCTACACGTATATGATCCAAATGAATCAGTTAAACTGCAAACTATACCCAATTTTAATAACTCTAATCACCTGAAATCACAGTATCCACTACACAATTTAACCATTTATTTATCCAAATCTAAGCTTACCTAACACTGGTTCACATCCTCTTCTTCTTGATCTGCAAAAGGATTTCAACCTCAACGACAGCAGCAAGATTCCCAATCACTGTGCAAATCAGATCGAGCTTAGCCACAGCAAATCCATAGAGCATCCTACTATCGTTCAAGGTAAGGAGAACCAAGATCGATGCTTACCTTTCCCTGACCTTGCTCCGGTGGCCACTGTGGAAGCCTCCAATCGAAGCGCTGTCGACGCCACCTCCCTGCCCTAGCAACTCCACCTACGCAAATCTCCTTTTGCTCCCCTGTTCCTCGGAGCAAATCCACGCTCCTAAATCGGGATCGATCAAGCTGTGAGGCAGAGGAAACGACCGACGAAGGTTGGCTCACCAGTTGGAGGGCAGCGGTTGAGCAAGGTAAGGAGGGCAGCGATGCTGGGCTCGAGCGACAGCGATCACGTCGGCTGGAGAAGGAAAGGTCACGCGCGTCGGCTGGAAGAGACGAAGTCGCGTGCGTCGGCTGGAAGAGAAAAAGTTGCTCGCGTCGGCTTTCCTTCCCTCCCGCCGGCTAAGCACCAGCCACAGGGCAGAGAGGTGGATGGCAGACTCAGAAGAAGGTGCTCGGCAGCGAGAACGGGGTGGAGATCGGCACCAGCGATAGCTCTCTCTCGCGGCGGCGAGGCAAGCGGTGAATGGCACGGCGGCGGCGAGTCGAGTTCAAGGGCGTCGACACTCGCTGTTGTTGGATCGGAGGAAAAGGAAGCCGGCGGCAGTGAGGTGGCTGATGGCAGCGACTGGCTGGAAGGTGTAAGAGGGCATGGCGGAAGGGCACTGCGGCGAGGGTGAGAAGGAGAGAAAGGGGCGGCGACGGGGCGCGGTTCGACGGTCGCACAGTGAGCTTGAGCAGAGATCGGCCAAGATAAAGCGGGGATCGGCTGAATCCAGCGAGGATCAGGCTGGATCGACATCGGCGGCAACCGCTCTTTCTCTCGCGACGGCGATGCGTTAGGGCACGGCGAGCTCGACAACAGCGAGCGCGAGCACGGAGACGTGATCGCCTCTGGTCACTTCGGAGAGGAGAAAAAGGCTTTCAGGAAGATATCGATCGGGCGAGCAGAAAAGAAACCGACGAAGCGAAGAAACGCCCGTGGAAAGCGACGATCGGGTTATTTTAGTTGGTCTAGCTAGCCCAAGTCTAACCCAATCATCTATTTAAGCCTTCATCTTCCTCCGATTCAATCATATGAACTCAATTACATTCCAGAAAAATTCCTAAAAATTCCCATAAAATTCTACCAGATAATTCCTTAATTAAAAAGGTTTTTTTTTCTAGTATTTCACAGTTATAGTCTTTGTTATCAAGGATCAGATATGAGTCTGAAGGGCTATTCAGATGCAAATTGGGCAGGGGACCTGAATAATAGAAAATTCACATCAAACTATGTGTTCTTGTTGAATGGTGGCGGCATCTCCTGGAACAACAAAAAACAAACCTGTGTGACATTGTCAACTATGGAAGCTGAATATGTGGCATGTTTAGCAGTTGTACAAGAAGCAGTCTGGTTAAGAAGGTTCCTGAAATATCCGAAGATTGCTGAAGATAGTGAAAGTCCAGTGACTGTCTACTTTGACAGTCAAGCTGCTATAGTTTTCCAAGGATCCCAAATATCACGGCAAGGGCAAGCATATAGCAATAAAGTATATCTTTATCAGGGATATTGTTGCTAAGAAGAAAGTAATTCTTGAGTATATCCCTACACGTGCTATGCTTGCAGTTCCTTTTACTAAGTCGATGACTAGAGAGTCATTTTTTGATCATGTAAAGTCTATGGGACTTCATAGAATGTAACAATTTTGTAATTTGATTGTTTTAAATGTAAGTCATAATTTATTCAGTGTATGTGATGTTACATTCTGGTGATAAGCTTTCGGTAAGCATGTTGACAGATAGTGATTGGTCCTCTCACATGGACAATCATCTCTATTTGTTATGTATGAATAAGGATAAGACCATTACTTATAGGATAACTTTGGAAGTTATATGTATAGAGATACATATTTATAAGATGGGGTCATCTTGATATGTGTATCAAGATAAGATCATTTAAGAAAAGTGATTGAAGTAAATGATCCCACCATTTACTATATCTATTTTTGAGCCATATTAGAATTCATATATTGAATTCAGGATTAGACATTTAGAATGTCTGGATCAAAATATATACAATGTTGAAAAAAACATGCGCTCTTTATTAGTAAAGAGAATAACATCGGAGCATGCGATTCATACCACATGTGCTAAGGCGACAATAAGAGTAGTAAGAGAATGAATCCCTACTTCTCTACTATATGAGCCCTTTGAGATTATATATTAATATCAGAATTTGCCCTTTGTGACTATTTAGTTATCTACTTGAAGTTTTAATCAGGGTTTTCTACTTTAACATATAAACATATTGACTATGGATGATTTAGTCTATGGAACATGACTAGGAAAGTGACTTATTAAGGTGAATAGATTCACACTAAAAAGAAAAATTAAATAGATTTATATTTTTTGATAATTATTCACTGGTCGACCCATTTCTGTTATATATAGAAATGATTGTAAATATTGAGAATATGGAACATGCTCTTGACTTGATGGTCATTATGAGGGATTAAAGATGTTCATATTGATGTAAATGAAGATTATTTAATCTGGATAAATAGCAAGACATCATATCCAGGAAAACGGTTATGTACCACCAGGAGAATGGTTTTGTACCATCTGGAAAACGGCTGTGTGCCACTTGGAGGATGTCTATGGGTCA
Source organism: Wurfbainia villosa (assembly GCA_025175895.1). Classification (NCBI taxonomy): domain Eukaryota; kingdom Viridiplantae; phylum Streptophyta; class Magnoliopsida; order Zingiberales; family Zingiberaceae; genus Wurfbainia; species Wurfbainia villosa. The sequence continues at coordinate 76,801,914 of CM046006.1, read as the reverse complement.
TCAGGTGAATGATTATGTGTCATTCAGAGAATGGTTATGTACCATATGAAGAGCGGCTAAGTTAAGCGTAACAACTTTTCTTAGCATTGATCGCTCTATAGGCAACTATGTAAGGTATAACAACTTTCTTAGCATTGGATTGCTCAGTGTGCTTGTTGTCACACGAACCATTTTCCTATGTATGAATTGGTTGTTCTATTGGTCTTAGTGACTAATAATCTTTGTTCAATTAGTCTTTTGGGACTACGAAATCTGGCTATATATTTTAGTCTATGTGACTAAATAATTCTTTTAGTCTATGTGACTAAAGACTCCGACTCTATTTAAACTATGTGGCTAAATAGCTCTTATTGGTCTATATGACCATTTGTCTATCTCATATTTTGGACGAGTGAAAGATGTAAGATGTGAAGGTAGTTATTGTACACGTTGTCCATTGTCTAATCAAGACTATTTGCTCCTCCATTTTATATATGTCCGATGTGTATAAAGATCTTGCAATAATCTTTTTGAAGAAATCACATAACTCAGTGTGCTACATATGTCTGTTGGAAAAAATTTACGTACAACAACTATAAGTATTCTTTGCAAGAATATATGACAATCATGTGATTTTAGTCCATATGTCTTTCCTTCATTTCCATTCACATGTCTAGATATATTAACAACATAACCATATAAAAACTTCACGGATTTTAAAAATTGACAAAATTTACGTCTTTCTTCCAATGTCAACGTGTAACTTGCATACGATTTCCTGAATTTGTCTCCTACAGGTTGTAAAAGTAATTCACTTCTTATCCCCACATCCTACAAGTCTAATCTTGCTTTGAGAGTGTCCTTTGACTTTCTATCTATATTTAATAATGTGTCAATTAAAATATCGCAAATATTCTTTTCAATATGCATCACATCTAAATTGTGTCTCAACTTTAAGTCGACCAATATAGTAACTCAAAAAATATAGACTTTTTTACCCAATTTGTATCAACCAAAGATCGATGTCGTTTTTTACTGAATGAATGATGCTTACTGAATGTCATTCGGTGGTCCTTCTTTTTCAACCTTTCCATTGAAATTTTTATTTCTACGCCATAAGTGTTGCACATTCAAGAATCGACGGTAACATGTGTAGCATATTTTACTCCTTAATCCTTGAGATATGGTTTCATTCAGATATACTGAATATGCCTTATAACCCTTTGTGCTCCATCCAGAAACTGTTTCATATGTTGGAAAGTCATGAATAGTCCACATCACACCAGCATGTAATTGAAATACTTGTTCAGTCGATGCATCATATGCTTCCACCCTGTCATCTCATAGCTCATTCAGTTCGTCTATCAGAGGTCATAGGTATACATCTATCTCTTTGCCAGGTGATTTAGGCCCCGAAATTAAAAGATACATAATCATATATGTTGGCTTCATCATTTTTCATAGTGGCAAATTATAATTCACAAGTATAATAGATCACATACTATAAGCATTTGATATGTTTCCAAATGGATTAAATCCATCAGTAGCCAACCCTAAGTGAATATTTCATAGATCACCTGTAAATATTTTATGTGTATTGTCAAATTCTTTTCATGATTCACTATCACTTGGGTATCTTAATACACCATTTATTTCAACTCGCTTTTCTTTATGTCATCTCATCTCTTTGACCGTATGATTCGAAATAAACAACCGCTTAAGTCTCGGGTTCTAAGAAAAATATTGAAGAATTTTTTGAGGAATCTTTTTCTTATTCATCCCTTCGTACTTGTATCTGGGTTCCTGGCACACTGGACATGCATCCTTATTCTCGTGCTCATCCCAAAATAATATACAATCATTCTTACGTACATGTATCTTCTCATATATCAATCCTAACTCTTTTAATAATTTTTTTGTTTCACAATAAGAGTTTGGAATCACATTCAGTTTAAAAAATGTCTCTTGCAATAACTGAAGTAACATATCAAAAGATTTATTGTTCCAGTCATTTAACACCTTCACATGCATCAACTTCACCACAAAATTGAAAATCGAAAAATTAATACAATTGTGATACAGTTTTTTTTGTGCTTCTTCCAACATTAAAGTATAACTTCGTCTATAATCATTTGCATTTGTATTTTCATTGATATCATCTGATTGAGGCTCGTTACTGTTTATATTTTCTACATTTCGTAAAACAGTAAACATGTCTTCAAAATCGTCTTCGAAATCATCTACTTTAATCTCAAAATCATTTCCATCTTCATTGACAATATTTATATTACCGGATGATGTAGAAGCTTCTCTATGAAAGTTCCAGACTTTATATAATCTATCAAATCCCCACCTATAAAGATGCTCTCGCAGATAATCCAATTCATATTGAAACAAATTGTCACACCGTCGATATGAACAATGAATTTTCGATAAATTCAAACTAATCATGTAATTCTCTGTCATATTTTTAAACTGATTTAACTCATTTATATATTCGGGACTAATCTGATTCTAAATCGTTATCCAACTTGTATCCATAGTTTTAAATCCTGGTTAAACATATATAAAATAATTTTGATGTTAATTTTCAATAAAAGTAATTTAGCAACTTAAATTTATTAATCACATACAAAATAATCAAAAAAATATAATTTAAACCTCACACAATATAACCTACAATTTGATTTGTAACCTTATGTTTATCATCAAATGTTATAATCTAAGAATAAGAAAACTCTAAACTTATCCTCTAATCGCAAAATAATCCTAAAATCATCTTTTAAATGACAATACATCTTCAAATTTATCATCTAAGCAATAAGTTACTACTTGATTACCATGAATAGGTCTAGATATAAATGATAAAAAACCCTAACAACCGCATATATAAACTTCAATAACCTTAAACCCTAATAAAACTCTAAATTCATCATCTAAGTATAACAAAACTTAAATTTATCATTTAATCATAACAACAATATAAAAAATATCATTAATTTTATTTTAAAATTGGGAAGAAAAAATACTTTATACCTAAGTGATCGAAGGTTTGAGACGGAGTCAAAAAGGACATCGGAGATGGAGACTAGAGCTAGAGACAGAGGCCAACAAGAGGTCGAAGCTGTCGTCGATGTTATCGCCGAAGCCGGATAATCGGGAAGTCGGAGTTGGAATGGGAGAGACGTCGGAGAAGGCGTCACCGCGTCGGGCCTCAAGGAGAGAAACCGGAGCACGAGATGGAGACGAAAAATAGAAACAAAAGAGAGGCCAGAAGAGAATCTCTAGAGAATTGTTGGATCGAGAATCGCCAAAGGAAGAGAGAAATAGAGTCGCATGGAAAAATTTGGGGAACCGGCGCGGGTCAGGATTTTTCCGTGTATATTAGCGACAAAATATTTTTCTTCGTCGCTAATATGTATTATCTTAGCGACGAAAATTTAAATTTTCGTTGCTAATATATTAATATTAGTGACAAACAATATATATCATCGCAAATATTTTTTACTCGACCGGATATTTTTCACTCGACTGGTCAGTCGACTGTTAGTTTTGGTGACGAATTGAAATAATATCATCGCTAAACGTAAATATATTTGCGTCGAACAATACATACCGTCGCAAATGTTTTTTACTCGACTGGATGTTTTCCCCTCGACTCAATTGTTAGTTTTGCCAACGAATTGAAATAATATCGTCGCTAAATATAAATATATTGACAACGAAATATATGTTTCATCGCTAATACTAATTTAAAATATAATCTAGTGACGAATATTTTTAATTCGTCTCTAATATTTTTTATATTTGCGACGAAAAATTACTCTTTCGTCGCAAATATGATATTATTTACTACGATCATAAAATTTATCGGTAATTTCTACTATTAGCAACGAATTAATAATTCGTCGCTAATATTTCATCGCTATTTATCATTTTTCTTATAATGATAAAATCTAATTGAGTCATGAAGAATCGAACCCTCGACATGAGAGATAAAGATTAAGTAGTTCATGAAGGATTAGATACTTAATATGAGCTGAGAAAGGTAAGTCCAAGTGAGTTATAAAAAATCAAAATCAAACACCGAACATAAAAAGGGAAATCTTAATAGTCAAGAAGGACCGAATGTTAGGTAAATAAATAAGTCCTAATAAATTATAAAAAATTGAATATTAGACAACATAGATGGATATTCTAATAGATCACAGAGGAATGAATATGTTAAGCATGCGATGAAAAGTCTAAATAAGTAAAGGAGAAATAAATATTTGATAATGATAAGTCATGTTAGGTTAAGATTCACTAGATATTAGGAGAACGAAGCATTGACAGATTAATGTTGATTAAATACTAAGCGGAATAAATCTTAGCAAATTAAGGTTAACCGGATGCTAAGCGAAAAAAATCTTGATAGATTGAGATCAATTGGATATTAAGCAAAATGAGTATTTCGGTGTTGGTGAGACTAAGACAGACGTATCAGTTGACTATTGTGGGAATAACAATCGACTAAGGAATCGAGTCAAGTACTTGAAGCAGTCAAGCGACAATTGACTGATAGGAAAAAGCAATCGATTGCTTGAGCAGTTAGGGGGCTCAACGTGCTCAGAGTGCTCGAGTTGTTGGCTAGTAGTCGACCATTGTGGATTAATAGTGGATCGACGATTTACCAAACAACGCACGTGAAGTTTAGAAATGCCTAAACAGTGTCTCATACTTCCATATTTACCAAATAGCGCACTTAATTTTCTTTTTACTCCTTCCGCCAAAAAGATCTTCACCATTGTGGTGCTGGAATTACAAATTCCAGTACCACTGTGGTGCTGGAATTTGAATTCTCAGCGCCACAATGGTGGTGCAATTTCAACACGACCACTGTGGTGCTGGAATTTGAATTTCCAGCACCACAGTGTTGGTGCAATCCCAGCACCACCACCGTGGTGCTAGAATTTACAATTCCAGCACCATAGTGGTGTTGGGATTGCAATACAACTGTGGTACTGAGATTTGAATTTCCAGCACCACGTTCGAAAATTTCACTGTGTTGTAAGTCTATTTGGCGGGAGGGATAAAAAGAGAATTAAGTACGCTATTTGGTAAATATAAAAGTATGAGACATTGTTTGAGCAATTCTAAACTTCACGTGCGTTGTTTGATAAATTGCTGATAGTAAATTGTCCAAGTCAATTACATATATTCGGAATTAAGGGTATCAACAATCGACTTATACGATCAATAGTAGACTGTCATGCCAATCGAGCAGTATACTTGACTAATGACATTATTCAAATGAACAAAAAAATTTATAATCAATCTAGAAACTCGATTGCTACTATATCAATCGACTGATAGTTAACAGTCAACTAATGATCGCAATATTGAACTGCAAGTGTAATGTTCAAATTCAGAGGGAGGAATTAATTAATAGGAGCATGCAATTGACTATTAGGTGGTTTTCAATCCCGACATAAAGCTAAAAAACAGGATTTTATGGATTTTCGATGTTGATTTTTAGAGACTTTTAAAGAAAAGTACAGCTACATTATAGAACTTCAAACAATAATCCAAAATAATCAGAAAATATGAACAAAACAAAAATATCTCATATAAATAGTTTATTTACATTGTACTTTATTTTTCATCTCTATCTTTATATTTGTCTACGTTACTGGTAAGAAAATATACAGATATTACAAGAGTTTTTTTTTTCACACTCAAAAGATATTCGAAAAGAAGAAGAGATAGTATGTGTAAAATTAAATTTGCTTAACTACAGCTTCTTACCATCTATTTTGGTGTGAAAAGGAGATAAATTACGGAGGACGAGATCCCTTGACACGGTGATAAAACAGAGGGGGGTCATCTGAAGTCAGAGGAGATTTTAGACCCTTCATCCGGAATCGATCCTTCCCCATTTACAAACAACCCCTGTCTTATCATCGCACCATCCCGTGGAAACAATGAAGAAGAGATAGCGATATATCACTGGGGCATTTAGTCATCCGAATCACGTAAAAATTGAGGTGGTCATGTGTTTGCTTTTTATATATTTTTTTCTTTTATTTCTCATGGTACAGTGATCTGTTATAAAAGAGCGCAACAACTACGTACCAATCGCTATTCATATTCTCTGGCAACATCACGTTCCTAATATATAATACACTGGCACATCGTCTTTGAGCCCATCTCGAAGCTTCTTGCTAATCATCCATAAGTCCAAATCTCGCCGTGACTTCATATTTAATCCACAATATAATGTTTGTTATCCAAGCTTGATCACACCTAGATCTCTAAATTAAATCACATGATATCATACTCTTAAATCTGCATCTAACTTGAGTCGTATATTGCTAAATCATCATCAAAATAAAATGGTCAAACCTAAATACAAGAGAGAAATCGTATTTGCAATAATCTCCTTATTCTTAGTTAATAGTTAGTATAAGTTAGAGATATTATAGAACGGTTCTCCTACCCAATAAAACATTTCCAAAATGTTTGATCATCATTTGGAGTTTTTTCTATGACAATTTATCGAGAAGCATATCTTAAATTTAAAATTGTCTAAATACAATCTTATAATTTCATATTTATCAAAGAACGCATCTCATTCATTTTTTAACTCTCCCGTCAAACGTGGATACTAAGATAACCGAAAAAAATAGTACTGAGAATTTAAATCTCATGTCCACTGTGTTCCTGATAATATAATTTTCAGTACCATCTTTGTTTTGGTCAATTGATATTATACGTGATATTAAAAATTTAAATCTCAGCATCATTATGTCTCTGAGAATATAATTCTCAGCATCACTATGTTCTTAGAAATATAATTCTCAGTATCATTTTTTTCTAGGACAGTTTGATATTGTGTAGTGCTGAGAATTTAAATCTCATGACCATTGTGTTTCTGGAAATTTAAATCTCAGAATCACTGTATTCTTGAAAATATAATTCTCAGCATCACCTTTTTTTAAACGAGCTCGATATTATACGTGGTGCTGGAAATTCAAATCTCATAATCACTGTGTTTTTGAGAATATAATTTTCAGTATTATATTTTTTTCGATCAGTTTGATATTTATATTTAATGGAAGAGATGAAAAAAAAAAAAAAGAATGAAGTATATTCTTTAATAAATATGAATTATGATATTATGTTTTGAGCAATCCTGTTCATTTTTTCTACAGGAAGAGGTCCTCCGGTGAAAAAGAGAAGCAGCATGAGTCTGCTTTCCAACGAATCATGCGGGAGCATGCTCACACAGCAATTGCATGGACCATTCCAGAATGGACAACCAGCTAATCAGTACAAAAACATTGGCAGTGCTCGTGGCACGAGGGTTAGGTGGAACAGCCCCATACCGGCCCCACCAATCACAAATCCAACCCAACGCCAATCTACCTTACCCTGGGACCTGGGATCCTTTTTTTTTATTATTATTTTTTTATTTTATTTTTCCCTCTTCTTTCTCTCCCCTTATAAACACAAAGCTATGGAACGAAGTCTCCATGGAGATAACACGATAGTAAGATAAAGGATTGTTTACAGAATGAATAGGGATCGATTTCGGATGAAGGATCTAAAATCTTCCCCTGACTTCAGATGATCCTCCCTCTGTTTCATCGTGTCGAAGAACTGTCCTGCGATTTACTCTCTCTCATGCTGATTTGAGGCCAGTGACAGAGGATCTTTAGTTAGACGATTTAACTTTACAGAAAGCTATGAAATGAATATTAATTATAAGAATTAATAAATTTATTTATTTATTTATTTTCAAGATTAATCCGACATATAAAAAAACAAAAGAAATAAAACAAGGATGATTTTTCAGGTTCCGTATGTCATTTTCTAATAAAAAATTGGAAGGAAAAAAAAGATAAAAATATAATATTAATTGACTATATGGATTCTTCTATTTAATTTGACTCTAACTCTTATTATATTATTATTTATATTTAAATAAATTTTATCTTATTTTATTATTGTTGACTATATTTTTTTATCTTCCTCTTCTTCGTTTGATGTATATATTTATCATCGTTTTACATTGCCTAATTGGAATATTTATTAACCATCTAAATATATAAAAAAATATTTTTTTATTATAATAAAATAAAAATAAAAAAGGATAAATTTTTTATTGGAATCGTTGAAAAAAACTATTTTTTTTATTATCAAAATATTATATCATTCTATTTCACTCTATTTTTATTTTCAACATTATTATTGTAGTTATAGAGCATATAGTTAATACAATATAGAAAAAAAAAATTTAAATATAATTATAAAAAATATATGCTTCATAGTTATTACAATAAAATAAATTATAATAGATTTGATCATGCAATTTACCATGGTAGCAATGTATTATATTATAATATTGATTAAAAATGAAGTATTTAGAGAAGTTTGTTGTTGTGTGATGCATCGGACGTGGTGTATATATATAGTATTTTTTATTTTGATGATCTTCGATCAAATTTTTTATTGTCGATTGTCATTTACATTATAGTTTAATCCTTAAATTCGTCGGGATCATCGTCGTCGTCCGACTGATTGAACTACAATTAGATTTGCATCGGAATCCGACTGAATTGTATCCGCCAACGTTGCAACCATTGATGATCACAATCGCAGTCGATTTTCGATCGCAATCTGATCGGAATTCGATCACAGTTCGATTAATATCAGAGTTTGATCGGATATTGATCAGATTCCGATCAAATTGTGACCATCAGTTCCATGACCGTTCACAGTCGCGATCCGACCAAACTTCGATGTCCGTCGGAGTGCAGTCGAAATCTGACCGCTCAACAACGATACCAAGCGACAGAAAACTCCGATTCCCTCTGACGAGAAGAAACATTGTGCATTCTCTATTGCTATTTGTGCTCGAATGCTCATGAATCGTACATTGCACATCGCACGTATAAAAAATCTAGAAGTATATATATATTTATATTATATATTATGTAAAATATTGAAATTTATCAACCTAACGACTTCTATCAATCTGTCTTCAGATTATCATAAAGGAGATAAATCACGATAAACCTTTGACCATTCGACTAGTAATCAACAGCATATGAGAAATGATACTCTCATATTTGCAGGATTGATCTACCATCCTATTGGGAAATATCTGCTAGTTACCAGAAATGTTTTTCATGGGACGGAAAAAAAAAATTGTATTACAATGAGTGCGAATTAAATTGAACTATTTGTATTATAATAGTCATCAATTATAGTTATTACGAAAATAAAAATTTTCGGAAATCATATTATTTTAATACTAAATGGAAAAAAGATTTCTTTTATGATTCCAAGAGATAAAAATGTCTTTTTAATTTTCGTAAAAAAAAAAAAAACACCCACATGGTGCAGCAGGTGCGCTCCGTCTCGCTCTGTGACTATATATGTGTGTGGGCGCAGTCTATTGCCCCGCTCAATGCGCTAAGGCACATCCTTCCACCACGTTCTCTACTGTTTCATTCGATCGGTTCTTGGTAGGTTCCTTGCTTCTCCCTCGCGTCACTCCTGATCTTCACCAAAAAGTGGTGTTCATTGGCTGTCTTGTCCTTTTTCCGTGCCACTGTGTAGTTGTAGAGTGGATAGAGTAGGGTGGCTTTTGTTGAATCGCAATCAAAGGGACGAGCTTTCTTCCTTCTGTCGGAATGCTTTCCTTTGTTTTGTTTTTTTCTTGGGGGATTGTTTAGTTTTTTGATTGTTGGTGATTTGGCTGGTAAATCCGAAGAGGCGATGTAGGTGTTCGATGATTTGGCAATGCGAGAATGTCCTTGGCGTCTGAGGCGATCAGTCGGTAGTCATCGCTTGCACGCCATCTTTCCGTATCGCTCCGATGCAGAAATTTCTGTCATTTTTCTTTTTGTAATTCTGTTTTTCGTTCCTTGTTTGGTTGATCTTGTGTTGCTGTCCTATTTTGTCGTCGAATTTGCTCAGAGCCCGAAATTTAAGGATTCCTTTTCAGCGGTTTCCTCTCTGGATTCGTCCTGAGATTCGTTTTTGATATCATCCTCCCGATGGCCGGCGATGCGTCGTGGGAGGAGAGTTATCCCATCGCCTACTTCCACCGCGAGGTTGCAGTGCCGAAGGCCATGCCTGGAGATAGAGACAGCAGCGACCAGGAGGACACATTGATCTCGTTAGACGCAATTTTGCCAGACGATCTACTGGAGAAGGTGCTCTCCTTCTTGCCCATCGCCAGCATCATCCGGTCGAGTTCCGTCTGCAAACGGTGGTACGAGGCCGTGCACTCCGGGCGGCTGTCGTGGGCAAAGATGTCGCCGCAGAAGCCATGGTACTTCATGTTCACTTGCAGCGACGACGCCGTCTCCGGCTATGCCTACGACCCGAGCCTCCGCAAGTGGTACAGCTTCGACTTCCCGTGCATCGAGAAGAGCAACTGGTTGACCTCCTCCTCCTGCGGCCTGGTCTGCGTCATGGACGGCGAAAACCGGAGCCGCATCTTCGTCTGCAATCCCATCACGCGCGACTGGAAGAGGCTGGGCGACGCACCCGGCGGGTGCTCCCCTGATTACAGCGCCCTGGCGGTGTCGGTCGACCGGCGCACGCATGGCTACACGGTGGCCGTCGCCAAGTGCAAGCAGGTGCCGCAGGACTACTACCAGTGGGACTTCTCCATCCATGTCTACGAGTCGACTACCAGCTCCTGGGTCACCCTCTTCACCCAAGTCCTCGCCGGGTGGAGGAGCGGCGATGAGTGCGTCATCTGCAATGGCGTCCTCTACCTGTTGATCTACTCCACCAGCGTGCTCCGCAACGTGGAGTCGCGCCATTGCCTGGTGATGTACGACCTGGCCGCGCGGCCATCCTCTTCCCGGACGTCTCTGATGCAAGTGGCTATCCCCGCACCCTGCTCTCTCACCTGCGGCCGACTGATGAATATCTGCGACAAATTGGTGATGGTCGGCGGGATAGGGAAGCATGACCGGCCGGGGATCATCAAGGGGATCGGGATTTGGGAGCTGGAGAAGAAGGAATGGTGGGAGGTGGCTCGGATGCCGCATAAATTCTTCCAAGGCTTCGGCGAATTCGACGACGTCTTCGCCAGCAGCGGCGCCGACGATCTAGTCTACATACAGAGCTTCGGTTCTCCGGCGCTGCTGACCTTCGACATGAGCCAGAAGCTGTGGAAGTGGTCGGCGAAGAGCCCCGTGACCAAGCGTTTCCCCCTCCAACTCTTCACCGGCTTCTGCTTCGAGCCCAGGCTTGAGGTGGCTTCCTGATCTCTTCCTTCCCTCCTTGCTCTGCCTTTTCCTTTACAACTCAACGAAGATGTTACAGTGAAGAAATCATAATTGGATGTTTCTTCTTGCAAGGATTAGATTTGATATTCGATTTCATGAGAGATCATTTATATTCGATTTCAAATTAAAAGTTTAATTAATTTGAAAATTATTTTCGACTCTATTTAATTATTTTATTAAATAATTTTGAACATTATTAAATTTAATAGCAAAGATCACGGAAACTTTTCCAAGTCGTGGACAGTCTGCTTTGGCCGCACAGCGTACTTCTTCGTTTTGAGAGTCGAGACTCCGTGATTTAGTTATCATCCTTCCTCTATTTGATTCGATCGAGGCTTACACGCACACTTCTGTTTATCCCTTTGCCAATTGCTTCGCTCTTAGTGTTTGAAATACCACCAAAAGCAAGAAGATGCACCGCCCAAATGGAGATGGAAATGGAAATGGAAATGGAAGGGGACGGAAACAGACGAGCAGTAGCAGCGGCGTAAAAAAAGGACAAAGCGATGGAAGGAAGAAGCCACTAGGCAGGCAGTGCGTTTAAGATCGACTTTTGTTGCGGTGAGAAGTGACCAACAGACGGGGGCCCATTTTGGAAGGGAGATCTGTGCTCCGGGGGGGGGGGGGCCTCTCCATAGCTCCTCCCCCGGGCAGGGGCATGTCAGCCGCTGTCCTGCTACAGGCCTGACCTCTGACGACCTCCACTGCCCTTTCCTGCGCCATTGCCCAGCCATCAAAAGAAGAGAGCCATTGCCATTGCCGTGCTGCTCCTGCCCCTGCATGCATTGGCAGAGAGAGAGAGAGAGAGTAATCTAACGAGAGATTTTATTTTTTTTTGTTGATTTCGGGAAGAAATGCACATTAATCTATGCTCGATGCCATTCGATCTCGTCGACGTGTGGTTAAATTTTCATCAAAATTCGACGAAAACGATCACGAATGTGTCCGTCGGTGAGTGCACCTGCGATCGTCGATTCGACGACTGATGTCGATCGGATCCCCTCGATCGGATCGAATTGATCCGGCCGTCTGCAAAATCGAGCCGTGAGCGGAAGAAATCGCAGTAGAGGAAGCACTGTACATTTCTTTTTTACTATGCAATCGTGATCGATCGAACGACGAAGAAATTGTCACGCACATGAGTACAAGACGCATAACGGACGATGCTCAGGATATCATATATTTGATATTCTGAGTGCTCGTTTTTTGTTCTTCGTGCATGATGAAGGAAAATATACAGACTCACAGTGACCACGTACGATGCTCGTTCGAACTCGTCGTTAGGAAGTCAGATTCCGATCACGATCCGATCGGCATGGAGTTCGATCGCGATACGATCATATTCCGACTGCGATCGCCAATGGCGGTCGCATTCACGATCATTTTCGACTAGATTTCAATTGCGTCGGCACCGTCGGAATCTGACTAGAAACGACCATGATCCGACAAAACTCCGGTGCCAGTTTGATTGCGATCGGATTCCGATTAAAATTCGACTGACCTCCTGCGAATTGGAGCGGTTGACGGGCGAAATATACGACAGAGGAAGCATTGTGTATTTTCTATTTACTATACAATCGCGATCGATCGGAGATGAAAAAATCATCGTGCATGAGAAGGAATGAAGATAATAAATTATAAATCTAAATGATAAGTACAAAGAAAAATTAAATTAAAAATTTAAATGATAAATACAAAGAAGATAATCGATTGAGTCATTATTTTTTTAAAAATTAATTTACGTCAATTTAAAAATTATCAATTTGTACTTAAAAGTCATCGTTACTTCTATAATAGGACTATAGATTCATGGTCCAATCATGGATCACATGTCCCGCGTCCAATGTATCGAGTCGAAATGGACCATTGGTTTTTTTTTTTTTGTCCTTTTGCTGTCCATTTCGGAGCTGGTCCAAGGTGAGGTTTTTGGAACTGCGTTTGCATGGTCCAAAACCTCGTTATCAGATCCATTAGGTGGCAGCGAATTAAAGCAAATAATTGTAGGAAAACATATCTTGTGAAGATCGTACTGCTGTTCGATTTGTTTAGTGATATTTCTTGATTGGATCGAAAATTTGCCCAAGGATTCGACATTTGTTTGTGTAAAAAATTGTAATCGTCAATCTAGCGTTCTCTTTTCAATCCGTTTTTGAATCATCGTAAGGAACGTAAATCGCTGGTAGCTTTTCACCATCAAACTACAACCAATAATAAGTAGGATAAGGATGAGAATTCATCATGAACACTAATCGACGGGTGAAATTAAACCTGTCCAATATTAGAAAAATGATCTCGGGGATGTTCAGGGAGTTTGAGATTTTTTTATTTTCATTTTCTTTTTTTCTTCAGAAAATAGGAAATGATTTTTTTTATTTTCTAATTTCTCAAAAAAAAATATTTTTTTTAAATGAAAATGAAAATAGAAAACAATTATTTTTTATTTTTTAATTTTTCAAAAAATACTCTTTTATTTTCTGAAAAATGGAGATGAAAATACTAATCAAATACATTTTCTTATTTTTGTAAAAAATAAAAATAAAAAACGGAGAAGAAAATAAATATCAAATACCCCTTAAATTATCTAGTGTTTGATTTGGGTATCAATTTTCCCTCTTTCGAAGCCTTTGCAACTGAGTTTGTGATATTGTTTTGTTATGCATTAAATTCTGCTAATGAACTTTAAATTGGATGAGTGGTGTCAATGAGTCAAGTGAAAATATCAAGTGATTAATACATATAGTAAAATTATCCTAAAAATCAAGACTCAATCTTTGAAGACAAAATAATTACTCTTCTACCGTGTTAATTTTTAATTAGATAAAATATTCTTTATAATTTATCTCTTTTTATTTAGTTGTTAATTTAGTTGTGAGGCCGATGACGAAAAACATATGAATTGAATTCAACTCTCCAACAAATACTTTTATACTTGTGTTTGTTGAGCCAGCGTTGTAACTATTCAAATATATTAAAGTAAATCAATTCAATCTTTTTATTCAACTTATCAAAATTACTATATATAAAATCAAAAAACATTTTAACTTAATTAAAATCCTTTTAACATTATTTCATATTAAAATACTTTTTTTATTGACTTCGTCATAATATTTCAACTTAATAAAAAATAATTTAATATTGTTGTAGCAATTATCACTATCATTGTTGCACTAGTGAAAATAATTTTGACTAAATTAAAATTATTTTAATTTATGATTAATTAATTTTGTCATGATCTATCTAAATTTGAATAAAAACAAGGAGAATTGTATCAGATTCAACGTGAACTAAAATAAATATTTTGACAAAAGTGTTTGTAATAATTAAGATGGACTAATTTTACTATATATTAAAGTATTAGGACCATTGATATTGTAATAATATTGAAATAAGAGTATTTTTAAAGTGTATCCTCGACAAAAAAGAGTTTTTTTTAATCTCTAAATCGACTATTTAATGGTTTGGAATCACTTGTTACAAATTCAAGAATATAAATCCTTAATCATAATCTTTCAAAATGATTACATTTACAATTCAAAATCTTTAATTGCAATTGAGTGTTATTTATATTTTGTTTTATTTTTTTTTATTTTATCAATTTGAAAAAAAAAAAATTATAACTAAAAAAATATGTGAACTAATTTAAATTATCCATTTATCTATGTTATAACAGAATTTAAAGTCATATAATTTATTAGTTCATATCAAAAAAAATTATTTCGTTATCTAAAATATGCATTCTTTTATTTATTTTCAAGTAACGTTCGTTACGTTATCAAATAATGTTAACAATTAAAAAAAAAACAAAGTATATCAAAACTAAATTTTTATTAAAACCTCAACCATAAGATTCACCAATGAGACATAATACGTTCTCGGGATGACATGATGCTAAGATACGATGATATTTATAAAAGTGATATTTATCGATTTCAGAAGAGATCTAAAATTTTTTTTTGGATTTAGATGACCTTCACGTATCTTGCCCTCCACGTCAAGACCCATAATCCCCTTCGTGATTTACCTCTCTCACAATGATCGTGAGACAAATCGATGAGAGGCGCTAGATTGACGGTTCAAATCTTTTGTAGACGAATGAGACATAATACACTCCCACAAGCGTGACACGTTAGTAAGTCAGTGGAGATCATTATACAATGGATACGAATTGATTCCGAATACAAGTCTAAAAAATTGTCCCAAACTTAGATGAAGACCTATTGCCTTACCACTCACGATCCAGATAAAAGTCCATTCATAATTTCCTCTCTCCTAATTCTTATGGAGCAGAGTGGGAAGACCGCTAGATTGACTGTTCCAGTCTTCTGTACGTGAATGAGATATAATAATAAAATATACATCACATAAATTATATTTTTAATTAATTTTAGATGTCCTATTTATTGTCAGTATAATTTTATTATTAAATAAATTATATAATTTTAGCAATTTTATTATTAGGATATATCACACAAGTTAAATAATATTTATAAATTCAATGTTAAATGAATAAAAAAAATCAAATAATTTATATTGAAGGAGTTAAATGAACATAATAAATTTAATAAATTGAAAATAAAATAACCTCACGTCTACAATTTTAAAGCATGAGTTAAAATTTTAATTTTAATAGAACGCTAGAATAATTTCATATTGAAAATTTTAAACTAAATGATTTAATATATATTCAATCGCGTCATTAAAATTTCTAAAATATTATTAAATAAAAAAATCTTATCGATAATTTTAAAATAAAATAATTTTGGTGAGTCCTCATATTCAATTATGAGTTAATCTTTAATCGTATATGGAGATGACGAAATGATTACAAGTTAAGTCCATTCCTATAGAAAATTAGAACCATCAATTTAGTGATCTTCATCGTCCTGTTTTATGATAATTGTGAAGAAGATAAATTATGAAAGGTCCTATAGACCTTGACGTGGTGATCAAAATATATATAGATCATTTGAATTCAGAAAAAAATTCTAAATTTTTTTCGAAATTGATCCATAACACTTTTATAAATACCATCATATTTTAACTACTACGGTATCCCAGAGACTACAAGTTAAGTCCATTGAAACATACAACAATGGTCCAATTTAGATCCGTCTATGAACAGACTATTCTAAATATTTAAATATGGGTTGAGTTGCATATTGTCCTGTCTTTTTATATTATATTTTATATTTTATATTTTTTAAAATAAGAAATAAAATAAAAATGTACGAAAAAGCAAAAGTATACATTTACAGATACAACTTTAATTTTATAAAAACCGAAATGATTAAGAGGATGATAGGTGTTAAGTCCCATTTAAAGTCTGTCAATGACTTAATTAATATGAATGATGCGATGGTAAGATAATGTTGTTGCTTAGCATATGGACTGGGGGTGATTTTAGAGTGGGATCTAAAATTCTCCTGGATTCAGATGACCCCTCTACTGTTTTATCACCGTATCAAGGGACATAGTCTCCTCCGTGATTTACCTCCCTCTCATCGTAGTTTTGGAACGGATGATAAAAAATTACTAGTGGGACAGATTCTTAACTTTTAACAAATGACTTAATTAATATGGAAATAATACACCGTGTCAGACCCATCCAAGCTGCCCATTTAACACTTCTAAATTAAATAATGTCGTCCACTTTCTTAAAATGACATAAATATCCCCAAAAACAAATTTATAAATTAAATTCTAATATTTTTAAAAAATTAAAATAAAATATTTAAGATCATTCTAATTTGTGTTTTTTAGACTGACATCGAATATTTAGATATTTGATCCGATTAATTTTGAAGGAGCGATCGGTCTGATTCTATGAAAATTTTTTATTTACCATTAAAATAAATTAAAAAGTGCACACAGTGAGCGATTCAACTTATAGACTTGAATACCTTATTTGAAAAAAAAAAATTTAAATACACATGCTTAAAAAATTGTATGAGCATTCTACCATTGCACTGTAGTCCCGAAAATATAGGTATATTTTCTAGAACACTTAGTAAGGTCGAAGCAGGTGACCTCCATCACCTACGAGGATACATCGGAAATACGTAATTTTTTATTTATTTAAATTGCGATTCAAATACGTCATCTCTGAACGACGGTTTAACATCGAAATTGTACTCTGTCCACCGAATAAACTTCTGAATTCTAAAATCGTCCGAATAATTTTTTTTTAAATTCACTATCAAATAATATCATAATAAAAAATCGAACTATATTCTCATGTAAAATGTCTCTCCGTTACATCGTGCTCCTAGGGCAGACATCTTTTCTATACTTTTGGTAAGACACGTCGTAAATTCGATTGCACGAACTACAATTTTGGGGCATCACATTTCAATCGTGCATAAATTTAGGATCAATTTTTGTGAGACTTACGATCTGCGAGGGATCATCCTTCTAAACTAAGGAATCTCAAGTACCCTATTTCAATAAGCTGATAAGTACATTCGCGTGCGTTTCGGTTTCGAGGGGAGCTCGGAAAATCGAAGAATATGCGATTTAACAAGACTACAAAGAGGATGATTTAACAAAATATTATGTGTAAATTAATTAATTAATAATAATTATATATATATATATATATATATATATTTTCACCAATAAAACAAATTCCACACGGCTCCTCGTCTCCGCGAAGCGTTCGATACGGTGGCGTAGGTCGCCGTCGAGAGCTCCTATTTCGGTTCATTTGGCCCTGCAGCAACTGATGTGGACGCCTGCGCCAGCTCCGAGGGTTTTCTGAGGTTTCCTCCGCCCCCCTCCCGTCGCGGATTGATTCCGGCGTCGCCCTGCTGCACGGGGTCATGGTTACCCCACCTCCCGACGTGCGCACCGCCACCAGGCCGATTTCTAGATTGTCAATCGATTCGCCTTTTTGATCTTTGCTCCTACCCTTCTTTTCCTCTGCTTGCCCCTTCTCCTGAACGCTCTGCGGTTCTCGATTTTCTAGGGTTTAGGTCAGGCGTCTGGCTTGTGGGATGCAAGTCAGCTGTCGCATGATCCCCGTTTGGCATCCGAGTTTTAGTTGTAGGATTTTAATCTATCTTTCAGAGTGCTGACTTGCGTGGCGATTTTTGCAGCAGGAGGACGAAGAGGTGCTTGCACCGCGCCAGGAGATCGCCGAAGGACCCCAGCCAATGGAAGGTCAGCGATAATTTGAATTGATCGATATTCTCAGATTTTATTTGACGTCTTATTTTCATTTTGTTTTGTTTTTAATGGCTAGTCGTTTGATGATTTCAGAATTTCTTTTGGACAAGGGTTTTACATTTGTTCTGGAATTTTAAGTTGCTTTATCCGTACAGTTTCTCAGAGCGAGGCCTCAAGTACTGCTGAGAACCAACAGGTGGAGGAACCTTCATCTTCTAGATTTACTTGGGCAATCAATAACTTTTCGAGGATGAGCACCAAGAAACTCTACTCGGACATTTTTATAGTAGGTGGTTACCAGTGGTATGTAGTTTGCTGTTATTTGTTATTTCTCTGATTACTCCTTGGACTAGGTTCATTATAATAACGATTTTTTTTCCTTCCTTTTACCTGATTATTTGCAACAGGAGAGTGCTTATTTTCCCAAGAGGTAATAATGTTGACTACTTGTCTATGTACCTGGATGTTGCTGATTCAGCGAACCTACCTTATAATTGGAGTAGATATGCACAGTTCGGTCTGTCTGTGATCAATCAAATTCATAATAAGTACTCAATAAGAAAAGGTAATTTGAGTCACCTGATGGTTTTGCTCATGGTTGATTCACAATTTAATTCAAATTGCCCACTAGCTCTTTGTATTAATTTCAGTTTCTGAGTGCTGGCTAATAGTTTGTAAATTTTACCTGTGTGGTTATTTGTCAAAAAGCCTATCTATTCTCAGTCATTAATTTTTTTAAGATGACACATGACTATATATCTTCTTGATTACATAAATGTTTTTGATCTATCATCCACCTCTACCCTGATACTAAATAAGCTATCCTTTTTGCTTCTCCAAGTTAGGTCACTATACTTGCAAAACTCTCATTCAGACTGACAAAAGTTTATCTCGATAGTTTAGGAGCATTTTGGCAATAAGAAAGACAGCAATTATTACTTATTTAGTGACAGATCTTTCAAAATACCTTGCGTAAAAGTTTGTCGATACAGGTACGATGAGCAATGCTCAGATTTCTGGATTTAGTATCTTCAGATGTTTCAAGTCTAATGGTTCATATTCATTATTCTCTAATAGCATCACTAAGAAAAGTTTCATTCCAATGCCCACTAGTGCTTTGTTAAAGGATATTGCTTAAGACAGTAGTCTTAGTAAAAGTAGAAACAAGTCAAAAGAAACATTCAATGACAAACATCATGGGATAAAAATAAAAATAAAGATAAAGATATTTTGGTGTTAATGGAAGAGCCATTTTTTTTTTTATCTTGATGCAAAAAATTACCAGGTCACTTATTGATGTAATTGTCATTGTTTTATTTTAATTTTTAATCCAAATCATGATGGGTAATGGTTCATTGCTAGCAGGCTTCAATGATGCACTGACAGTGTGCTTAACTTCATTTTTGCTTATGAATTTTAATATTTCTCTTTTTTTCACCCTATGCCTCGAATGTGATTCACTTCTGTGGTTCCATCTAAGTGTTTTACTAGTGGATTTGAGTGGAAACTGGGTATCCCTAGTGCACAAGCAATACGTCTTTAGGCAAACCATCAATGCCCAGTGTTGATACACTTGCTTTGTTTGAGATATACATCAGAATGATTGACTATGGTAATAAATGCATTAGTGCTCTTCACCATCCACTTTTTGTTCTTGCAATATTTAGTATTTTTGAACTCATTTTTTGCACAATCTGTTTGAATTAGTAAGAAGGATCCGATAGGATTTTTTTTAACCTATAATGGAACGGAAAGAGCTCCCTTCAAGTGATTTAGTTTTTTTTACTTATAATGTTTTTTTTTCACCTTTTAGTATTGTTCGTTTTGATATTTTGAGTATTGCTCATGGGAAAGTAATTAATGTTTCAAAAAATGGACTAGACTAGACATTTTCTGGGGGCATCAAGAACTTGTGGGTTGGACATGGTTCGAGCCTAAGATTCCTTGTGTTGGGCTTGACATGACCTAGGGCGTTGCCAACCTAGGTCTGTCAACTGGTTGAGATTTCTTTTGTCAATATAAAATCATAAAATATAAACAAATTTTATTAGTTGAAAAGAAATACATTATTTATAATATTTTGTAAAAATAAATATCAATATAAATTATATGATTTGAAAAAAATCCATTTTGAGTTTCTGCCGCACATACAAAAAGTGTTGTCTTATGTTGCCTTTGTATTTCTGATCCCTATAATTTAATGTGAGACAATAGGGTATATAGTTTGCAACCAATGCGTAATCTTTAATCTCCTAAAAAAGAATATTGTTGGTTTATCTCTTGCCAATAACCAGTAGAAGTACATGTCGCCAATAACCAGTAGAAGTACATGTCGCCAATAACCAGTAGAAGAACATGTCTTTAACCAAAGATTTAGATATACTATGCATGTTGTGTGGCTTAGTAGGGACCTTGTCAGTTTAGCTACAAGTGGTAGAATTATATATCCTTGATCAAGCACCTTGGTCTATCATCCATGACGTGATCGAGATCTAAGGATCATGGCTCAATATAATAATATTGATGGTGCAACCATAGACAACCTACCACCATGTTCCTATTTTGTTGTTAAATAATCGGTGATACCGAGACTTGTAGATTCTTATGAACAATGCTGACTCTATGCTAGTAGAATAATGGAATGGCAAAGTATAAATTTGAGACTTGACTCTAACTGTTCCAGTTTTCATGAAATCAGCTAGTTCTCCCGGTTTTGTACAAATCAACCTGTTTATTTGGGTCAGTTGCACATCTCAATATACTTATACTGGATTAAGAATCTTTTTTTTATTTTTGCCCTATTGGTTGGTCTACCCTATTGTTTAGTCTGGTCCTGTTTTCATAACTATGTGAGAATAATTATCCAAGGAGGCGGAGGTGCTTGAGGGCTCGAG
The DNA here is from genome assembly GCA_025175895.1 of Wurfbainia villosa. NCBI lineage: Eukaryota > Viridiplantae > Streptophyta > Magnoliopsida > Zingiberales > Zingiberaceae > Wurfbainia > Wurfbainia villosa. Next base: position 76,780,583 of record CM046006.1, on the reverse strand, counting down.
TGCCACATGAAGGGGGCAGAGAGGGCCAAAGCTTATTAGGGTTTGGTGGAGGATTGCTGGAGGAGCAAGGGAGCTCATTGACAGGGCAGAAGCAGCTGAAGGGGGTTCATTTTGGTTTATGAAGGGGGCTGTCAAAGGAGGTGGAGGTGGTTGTCAAAGGAAGCTTGTGGAGGAGGTGGAGGGAGTTTGCATGGAGAGAGGAGCATATTAGGAAAATGGCCTAGTGTGCCCCCAAACCCCATGTTTTCCCTTTGTTATGAAAAATCAAACTGGAAATTGAACTGGTTGAGTTCTAAGTCATGATTCTAGTGGTTGACGTTGTAGGCCAAAATTGATCTTACTGCACATTGATCTGAACGTTGACTTGACTGAGGCTATTTTCCAAACTAACCTAGATCCGATAGTAACTTTGATGCATTACCTGTTGCCCCACTTTGAACAAATCACATGTCTGACACCTTGATCTATACTCTTATGAGATACTCTACCTGAGTTGAGGTAACACAGGTGGGACTCTATCCATGCTTTGTATGTGTGTTTGCATTGCTACAAAATCTGATTGAAGTTGCAACCTCTGTTTAATAAGTTAACAAGAGTAATGATATGTGCACTTAATTTCTAGATGATTTATACCAAATCATACTTATATTGATTTTCTAGTAGGGTATAAACAATGCTTGATGGCGATAGCTTGATAAAGCTTGTGCATGACACTTAATGTTTGGTTCCAGTTTGCAACTTATTAGAATTGATAAGTAGGTTTCTTAGTTATATTCAGAGATAAATCTTTTATTCTACTGTGGGTTGAAGTAACAGCTTATGAAATTTGTTTGGTTGCAGATACCCAACACCAATTTAATGAACGAGAAAGTGATTGGGGTTTTACTTCATTTATGCCTTTGACCGAAGTTTATGATCAAAGTAGAGGATTTTTAGTGAATGATACTCTTGTAGTCGAAGCTGAGGTCGTTGTAAGAAGGATCATTGATTACTGGTCTTATGATTCTAAAAAGGAGACAGGTTATGTTGGTCTCAAGAATCAGGGAGCTACCTGTTACATGAACTCTCTTTTGCAGACTTTGTA